>JABMCL010000492.1:172500-227500 GCA_018857735.1 Alviniconcha marisindica
AAAATAAAGTTTTCGAGTTCGAATTCTCTTTCTTTTATTGGTCGTGTGTGTGTGTGTGTGTGTGTGTGTGTGTGTGTGTGTGTGTGTGTGTGTGTGTGTGCGTGCGCGCGTCTGTGTGTGTGCGTGCGCGCGTGTGTGTGTGTGTGTGTGTGTGTGTGGTGTGTGTGTGTGTGTGTGTGTGTGTGTGCGTGCATGCGTGCACGCGTGGTGTGTGTGTGTGTGTGTGTGTGTGTGTGTGTGTGTGTGTGTGTGTGTGTGTGCGTGCCTGTGAGCGTGCGTGCGTGTCGACGGTACCAGACAAAGCTAGTGAAGTTCTCATCGCAAAGGTAAATGAACGTGTTCTCGCCCGCTTGCTTGGGGTCGTAGCCCATTGGGGACTGTCATGTTCAGACGGCCTGTCCCTAAACACAGGAGACGTGCACGATGCTGATTAATTCTCAGTGTCATGATCTGTCTGCTTCCACCGTTTATGGCCAACGACGCCATCCCGCTGTTTTCTTCTCCGGTGCTTGGAAGAATGTCGGCATGGCAATCATTCTTAGTCCAAGAACATTGTCATGCAAACGTGTTTTCAGGCACTAGACAAGAAAACAACTCCTCAACCAAACAGAAGCGAAGTCGTCTCATTTTTTTAACCGTTTAAGTGTCGTTTTGTAGCTTGACGAAGGGGATTACACCGAAAATTTGCAGACTGTGTGTCTGTGTCCTAATAAATATTGTGTGTTTGTGTCTGATAAATAAGCGTTCTTTTGAACCTTTTATGTGTTTGGATCTTGTTTTAGAACGCTAGCTGTCATTCTTGCTTCAGATTTTTATTTTATTTATTTATTTACTTATTGATTGATTGATTGATCTGTGGCTAGTATCTCACTTACTAAGCACAAGAACATATTTGCATTATCTAAATTCTTGCCTTTTTTTTCTTTTCTTTTTTTCTTTTGGCCCGGCGTTAGTCTTACTATGCTAGTAACTGAACGTGGTGCTTAACGTCCAAAGAAACCATAAGGCTTATAAGTTACGGACGGGGAGAAGGGGGTAAGGAGGTATGGGGGTGATGATGATGAAGTGATGCTTAATGTCCTCAGATGTCAGTTGACATATTAGGGACAAGTTGTGACCAATGCCGAAGCATGGTGCCATAATTATTTACGTCCACGGAAACCAGAAGGCTCGTTAGGACGGACAGTCCAGGACGTCCACCTCGACTCTCACACAGCTCCTGAACTATGATATGGAGGTGGGCGAAGAGGGAGATTAAATACCTGTCGCTACACTGTCACCACCAGAATCAGTGACTCCTGCCATAATGCTACTTGAAAACACCCAATAAAAGTGCGAAATTTGACATCCTTTTACGCAATAGCACGTGGGAGGGTTTTCATCAAAACGAGCAATATTGAAATTAGATTTGCTACAGGACAAGAAAATATACCGTTAGCAGGCGTGTGTGTGCAACTTTTAGCGCGGAAATTTTACAGGCTGTGGCAGTGAAGGTGTTAAGATGGGCAGCGACGAGAGCCATTTTAATGTTTAATTAATTGTGAGGGACAAAGTCACAAGACAGTGTCCACAGACCACAACGTTTTGAAGAGAAAGGACAACCGAAGCGGATTCGAACCGAGGTCCCTCTGCTTACCAGCCTAACGCCCTACCGCTAGGCCAAACCGGCTCATGTTGGAATGGCCTGGGTACAATAATTATACCGATACAATGGAAGGGAAATAACCCATGCAGTTTGCTTTGCCCTGCTAGTCTTGTTCTTTCCCTTCGTCTTCATGGTGCATCAAGTCACACTCCGTAAACCAGTGAATGCTTGGAGTTTGTCGTCGAGTGCTACTGCATGGTCGCGTGAATAGTTAACTAAACATGTTCAACATCCTGGCTCATTAGTGTTCGTGTTTGCACAGGTTTCCCGTTGGGTTCAATTCCTTCCATTTGTTCCCCTAGTGGACACGAGGTTTGTGTGTGTGTGCGTGTGTGTGTGTGTGTGTGTGTGTGTGAAACTCCAAGCACTGGTTTACATCCTTCCTCCAACCACTGCAATATTTGATTACGCCATAGGTCTCGAAAAACTGTCAGCTAACGAACAGTTTTTCCATGATGCTCAAACGGCAGTAAATTAGTAACAGACAACCGAAGTTATATCAGTCGTTTCTTTTGTAACTGACCACGTTGCTTGCGCCAGGCACAAATAAAACCAAAATCGTTTGAATCGAGACGGAACTTACTTTTTTACCCTGGGCGGACGCGCCTCGTGTTTACGTGCGTGCTTGGACGCTATGTTGCTTCCACAGTCTTACTAGTACCCAAACCTTTCGGAGGGCGCTGACAGCGTCGGTGGACAGCTGCACGGAGATAAAGAGTGCCCCTTCAGTGGCGTAACCAGTTCTGGCAGAGTTTGGAGGAAGGTGCCGGAAAGCGATGCTCGGAGTGTGCGTGTGTGTAGGTCAGTGTGTGTGTGTGTGTGTGTGTGTGTGTGTGTGTGTGTGTGTGTGTGTGTGTAGGTCAGTGTGTGTGTGTGTGTGTGTGTGAGTGTGCGTGTGTAGGTCAGTGTGTGTGTGTGTGTGTGTGTGTGTGTGTGTGTGGTGTGGTGTGTAGGTGGTGTGATGTGTGTGGTGTGTGTGTGTAGTGTGTGTGGTGTGTGTGGTGTGCGTGTGTAGTGTCAGTGTGTGGTGTGTGTGTGGTGGTGTGTGAGTGTGTGTGGTGTAGAGATGAGTGTGGGTGTAGGAGGAGTGGAGTGCTGTGTGTGTGGGGTGGGATGGGAGAGGGGTGACGTGTGTGGGGTAGGGAGAATGACGTGTGTGGGGTAGGGAGAATGACGTGTGTGGGGTAGGGAGAATGACGTGTGTGGGGTAGGGAGAATGACGTGTGTGGGGTAGGGAGAATGACGTGTGTGGGGTAGGGAGAATGACGTGTGTGGGGTAGGGAGAATGACGTGTGTGGGGTAGGGAGAATGACGTGTGTGGGGTAGGGAGAATGACGTGTGTGGGGTAGGGAGAATGACGTGTGTGGGGTAGGGAGAATGACGTGTGTGGGGTAGGGAGAATGACGTGTGTGGGGTAGGGAGAATGACTGTGGGGGTAGGGAGAATGACGTGTGGGGGTAGGGGAAGAGTGTTGTAGGAAAGACAGGGTGAGAAGAATGATATCCGTCATCATTAAACAGAGCGGACAGCGGGTTTTAAAACCACATTAACGGCAGTCTACTCAGTTGGACATTCACTCGCTCGTCCACACTAACATACATGAGGATAAGGGAAGAGTGTGAAGGAAAGGGTATGCAGGAGTGAGACGCACAACTCACTCATCCACACTAAACTACAAGGGAAGAGTATTACTCATTCATCCACACTCGCACCCAAGATACGGGTAGAGTATTACTCATTCATCCAAACTCACATACAAGATAGAGTATTACTCATTCATCCAAACGCACATACAAGGGAAGAGTATTATTCATCTAAACTCACATACAAGATAAGGGAAGAGTGGCTCATCCACACTCACACACAAGGGAACAGCATTACTCATTCACCCAAACACACAGGATAAGGAAAGTAATACTCACTCATCCATATACGGGGAGAGTATTACACATCCACACTAACGTACAAGGGGAGAGTTACTCATTCATCCACACTCCCACACAAGGGGAAGACTATTACTCATTCATCTAAACTCACATACAAGGGAAGAGTATTACTCATTCATCTAAACTCACATACAAGGGAAGAGTATTACTCATTCATCTAAACTCACATACAAGGGAAGAGTATTACTCATTCATCCAAACTCACATACAAGGGAAGAGTATTACTCATTCATCCAAACTCACATACAAGATAGGGAAGTGTATTACTCACTCATCCACACTCACACACAAGGGAACCGCATTACTCATTCACCCAAACTCACATGCAAGATATGGGAAGAGCACTACTCACTCACCCACACTAACACACAATATGAAGGAGTATTACTCACTCATCCACATAAGGGCAGAGTATTATTCACTCACCCACACTAACAATATGAAGGAGTATTACTCATCCACATGAGGGCCGAGCATTACTCCTCCACACCAACACACAATATGAAGATTACTCATTCATCCACATAAGAGCAGAGTATTACTCACTCCTCCACACTAACACACAATATAAATGAGGAGTATTACTCACTCATCCACATAAGGGAAGAGTATTACTCACTCATCCACATAAGGGAAGAGTATTATTCACTCCTCCACACTAACACACAATATGGAGTATTACTCACTCATCCACATAAGGGAAGAGTATTACTCACTTATCCACATGAACACACAATATAAATGAGGAGTATTATTCATCCACATAAGGGAAGAGTATTACTCACTCATCCACATAAGGGAAGAGTATTACTCACTCATCCACATGAACATACAATATAAATGAGGAGTATTACTCATCCACATAAGGGAAGAGTATTACTCTCATCCACACTAACACACAATATGAAGGAGTATTTCTCACTCATCCACATTAACACACAATATGAAGTATTACTCACTCATCCACATAAGGGAAGAGTATTACTCACTCACCCACATGAACATACAATATAAATGAGGAGTATTACTCATCCACATAAGGGAAGAGTATTACTCTCATCCACACTAACACACAATATGAAGGAGTATTTCTCACTCATCCACATTAACACACAATATGAAGTATTACTCACTCATCCACATAAGGGAAGAGTATTACTCATCCACACTAACATACAATATAAATGAGGAGTATTACTCACTCATCCACATAAGGGAAGAGTATTACTCACTCACCCACACCAACACACAATATAGAGGAGGAGTATTACTCATCCACATGAGGGCCGAGTATTACTCACTCCTCCACACTAACACACAATATGAAGATTACTCATCCACACACAATATAAATGAGGGGTATTACTCATCCACATAAGGGATGACTATTACTCACTCATCCACACTAACACACAATATAAATGAGGGGCATTACTCATCCACACAAGGGAAGAGTACTACTCACTCATCCACATTAACACACCAGACATGGGAAGAGTGTGAAGGAAAGGAGATGGGCAGGAGTGAGACACATTCATTCCACAAAAAACACTTTTCTTTTCTTTTTCTTTTTTTTTAATATGAAAGGGCATGAATTATTCATGCCGTCTGATTTGTCATATCACAGTTCCAATTCTCCCCTCTCTCTGTTTGGTTCCTTGTCTACAAACTCTTCCAGCAACACGCATTAGTCATACACATACACAAAATTCAAATTCAGATAGTCTCACAATCAATCCATCAACATTCATGATGTGCTTTTATCCATCTTATGGAGAGAAAACAAAGATGGGGCTTAAAAAAAAATCCCCCAATACAGTGATCACATTGAAAATTAAGGTGGACAACTTAAAATGCATTAGAGGGTCCAGGAGGCTGCGTCATAATCAAAGACAAAATCTTGCAGGGAGTGTGTGTGTGGCTGGGGTTGGGGGGTGGGGTTCGACAACGATGCCACCAGATGTAGTGATAAGCGGGGGTGGGCGGGGGGCTGGTTCAAGAAAGATGCCACCAGATACAGCAAAGCACTGTGAATTTTAAGGACCAACTGTGTGTCATTACCTGGTATGTTTCAAAGAAACCCCAAACACCAGGAGTTACATAACAACAGTAACAGGTGAAAGTACCGCTGTTTGACTAAAGGTATGCCCTCAGGAACTGGAAGTATGTCATCAGTTCAAACCAGGAATTTCAGGAACTCGAAGTATGTCATCAGTTCAAACCAGGAATTTCAGGAACTGGAAGTATGTCATCAGTTCAAACCAGGAATTTCAGGAACTGGAAGTATGTCATCAGTTCAAACCAGGAATTTCCCTGTCACCAACTTTCAAATTCAAGATTTTATAGGGTTTACAACTACAGGAGAAAAAAAGAAAAGAAAAAAGTAATTAAAAAAAGGAAGATTTTTTTAAATAATGTTGTCACTGTCAGATGCAGACAATGCAGTTTTGGGTGAGGGTGCACACACAAATGCCTCCACTGATCAACGAGGAGTAATACTAGAAAGGTGTCCAACTGCTGCACTCACATTCGAGGTAGGTAGTGTCCCAGTCTCTCTTCAAAGAAAGGGCCATCTAAAAGCAGCCTTTGGGATTGTGTGAAAAACAACAGTAACACACACAACTAACACAAGAACTGAAAACTTCTATTCAAAAAAAAAAAAAAAGAAAAAAAAGAAAGGAATACTGCCACTAAACAGAGAGGCAGTGGCAGGAAGGAGATGGCATCACTTTCTCTCATTCTTTGTTTTCAGCAGTGTTCAGCTTGGACGACCGGCATTTGGATAAACGTCTAAAAGCCTGTGGCACGAATGCTTTTTTTCCCCCAACGCTGCATCTCTGCGTGGTTTTTACGACTGGCAAGAGATTATCAACGTTCAGTGCCCAGTGACTTTGGGACAACAACTGCAAGTCGCAAGGAGTTAGAATCAGACTGAAAGGTTTGAATGCAACATGCAGTCCCCATCCACATCCACATTATGACACACAGTCACTTTTCACACCATGTCATACAAGTGAGACAAGTACACGCACACCACCACCACATCCCGTCAGATTCCACCAATGCAGTTTGTAACCAATGGGCGATTTAGCTGCGGATCGCCCCGCTTGGTGGCGCTGGGCATACTTGGGGCTTTGACAAATCTGAAGTCAGCTGCAAATGATCTCCCCTACACTAGCCAGGTGGCGCTGGGCCTATTTGGGCAGTGCAATGCTCAAGCCAGCAAAGTCGCTCATTTTCCATTCATCACACAGTATTCTGTGTGCACCTCACAGCTCCTATTGTAACCATTCATCAGACAGTAGTACTTTGTGTGCACCTCACAGCTCCCATTGTAACCATTCACCACAGTGCAGTATTTTGTGTGCACCTCACAGCTCCTACTGTAACCATTCATCGGACAATAGTATTTTCTAATGGGGAATTGCTCACAGGCCAAAGCCAGTTGCAACAGCCCAACCTATCCCTAATGCTGGCAGAGAAACCCCCCCAATAGCTTCACTGACTTGGCAATGGACCACTTGGCAAACATGTCATCGGTCACTTCGTTTCTTACCCTGAAAACAGTGGGCTATCTGCGCCACAATCTTTAGTGATCCGTCGCAGAAGCCTACCCCTTCTTACCCTTTTCCATTCCTGTAACTGTGATCAGATGCATCCCACAGCATCTGGTGATGCTCTATCGGAACAGTTTTAAAAAAAACTTTTTATCCCTGAGTGCTGGCACTTTCTTCTTCCACTGTCTGCTGGTTGAGATGCCTCACAGTTAACAATGGCCAAAGACCTGGTCACAGCTAATAAACCGACTAGCCAACTGATGGTCAGCTTTGGCCAATCGCCAAAGGAAGGTCTTGGCAACTTGGTCAAAGCTACTTTGCAGCATATTAAGAACGACCTTTACGACGGCAGTACGTCTTGGCAACATGGTCAAAGCTACTTCGCTGAGCGACTTTGTAGCATATTATGAACAACCTTTAAGGTGGCAGTACTTGTACTTTAGTGAACCATTCAGAACAAGTCAGCAAAGGTCTTCAAGGCTATGTTGACACCATCATCATAAGATCCAGGACCACTCAATCTATCACATCTATTCTAATCAATCCTTTCATATTATATCTTAGCTCGTATAAATCAGAATCTATCAATGAAACACTTGTACAGTGGTAACAGCTACCTCACAGTTGTACACAGAATTCGTTAAGCACCAGTTATTTCTGTTCCCCATCAACAAACCGCATGGTCTGATCTAAATGTTCTTTTTGTGAACATGCACGCTGTTTGCACATGTAGCAATAAGACCCAACACTGCCACCTTTATTATCAGCTGTCTAATCTTTTCAATCTTTAACATAAATAACACCACAGTTTCAAGTCTCCTGGTCATTGCCACTGCTCGTTTAGAGGTTAAAATCCAATTACTAGCCAACAACTCTTCTTGCTGCTATCAACAAAAAGACAGTTCCAAGTCTTCTGGTGCCTGCTCTTTGCTGTTGTTGGAATCAAATACTAACTTGGGTTAAGTCTTCCTATGGCTGTTGTAATCAAATATTAACTTGGGTTAAGTCATCCTATGGCTGTTGTTGTAATCAAATATTAACTTGGGTTGTCTTCCTATTCCTGTTGTTGTAATCAAATACTAACTTGGGCTAAAGTCTTCCTATGCCTGTTGTAACCAAATACTAACTTGGGCTAAAAGTCTTCATACACCTGTTGTTGTATCCAAATACAAACTTGGGCTAAAGTCTTCCTATGCCTGTTGTAACCAAATACTAACTTGGGTTAAAGTCTTCCTATGCCTGTTGTTGTAATCAAATACTAACTTGGGTTACTATGCCTGTTGTTGAATCAAAGAAGTTACGGAAACTGCAAGTCGCTGATAAAGAAGCTAAATTTGATGTGGAGGAAGTTCATACATGCATGATGCCAAGTCATTCTCCTGAAGAGACACATCCTATACAAGCACAATCATGCAACATCACTTGGCGAGGATCCGAGCCTACTGGATCAGCACTTGTCTGTAAAATGTTTAAAGCAACAGCGCAGTGCCACCGGTAGTCCTCCTCGCTTCAGACACAATTTACCACGCTGCGCCACGTTGGTTTCTTCATGAAAGATTGTGCTGAGTGAAAGTCAACCAGTTTTCTCTCCCTTTATAACCAACCTAATGTCCAGCAAACTGGATCTGCTAACACCTTGAGTAATTTTCTTGCAACTTTCAAAAAAAAAGAAAAAAAAAGAGAGATGCAAAACACAATGACCGGGAGAAGAAAAAAAAGGAAAAGCTGCTACCTGACCAGACGTTTCATCTGGCACAAAGCAGCTTTGGTTGAAATCTGCATTTCTCTATCAATTTCACAATCAGGACCTTGGGGGGTTGGTGGCCCCTTTGTTCCGTGCATTTCCTAGTCCTCTTTTTCACGTACACACACACATAATAATGATATATTAGTATCGCACAAAAAGACGACAAAATCTCTCACAAATCAATTCACACTAGTAAAAGCATCTAGAAAAGCCTTGCACAGAACATCAGCCTGCATCACACAGCGGAAGTTCATCAGCATTTCATTATTTCACTGCCACACCCATGCATACAAAACAATCTTTAGTCAACATGTCCTGATCTAGACTAAAACTGGGTAGGTCTGAGCATGCAGGCGCCTCCCATGAATAGCAAAGAAATTGAACAAAAAAACAATTTAAAAAAAAAAAATGCAATAATTAAACATTATTAAAAAAAAAGATGACCAACTGCAACTACTGTACTAACATAGGAAATAACAGCAACAACAACAAAAAGTAAAAACAACAACAAAAACACTTTAAGTAGTGAAACTAAAAGGTGGAATATTTCTTAAAGGCTGCCAATATGTGAACACAAATTTTGGTGGTTTCCATTTCTTTCAATTTATTCCACCCCAGTCTCAGTCTCAAGTAGCAGGTGGTGGATACACAATCTCAGAAAGTCCAATCCTGTCCCGAACTCACCTCAAACTCACAGTCTGTCTTGTGAAACGCAGGGAACACACATCGATACTTTAGTATTCCCCAGCGTCTACCATCGCCATTTCCATGACACAAGTGTGTCTCTGGCGAGAGTACGCAAGCAAACTCCCAGCACACACAAGCCCATGATCACAAGGACCTGTACTCGTAGTCACACATCCAAAAAGTCAAAACCGACAGCATCAGCCACTAGACTGACGGCACGAAATGGTCTCAACAACCCCTAGTGATTTCTAAATTTGCCAAGGTAGTAGGATCTGCCGATATTTCACTTAAAACTAACAGGCGTTCTCAAACAAACAAACAAAACTGGTGAATTTCAGACAATTTTCTTAAGACTTTGCAGCCTGAAACCCCAACGCTGCAACAATCAACACACAGTCCAGTTCACCGCTCCAATGTGCATGCAAAGGGAACCTGGCCCTAAAGTACTGCAGACTTGTACCTAGCGTTCCATTTCCAAGATGTTATGTGCTGTACCTTCTTACTACTTCGGCGTCAGCTCACAACTGGTCTTTTCTATCTTGAGCTGAAAGTCTGATCTCGTTTCAACTGCTTTTCTACCACTGCTACTGACACAGAGCACAAATAAAATGCGAGAGAGAGAGAGAGAGAGAGAGAGAGAGAGAGATGGGGCAGCTGAAAATGATCCAGTTGCCCACACCACTTACTTCACGGCAATCTTTCTCTATCCTGATGTTTACTTCATGAAACTGTCAGAATGTATGCTAGGAGCCTTCACCATCCCACAGAATTCACTCCCAATTACCACATGCCGGGGGACCAATTACAGCACAGAGCAGCGGAAGGGTGTCAGAAAGAGACTTGGAGAGTGTCTCCTGTGCATTCTACTTTTGGTAATGCAGTCAACATTTCATAAATTTTCTAACACAAATATCTAAGCATCTGTTTTTGTTTTGTTTTGCCTTTCCTTTTTTTCCTTTAGGTTCACTGACAGCAGATGTCCTGGTGAACTGATTACTCATCAGTGGGTTTGCATAGTCTCCTACAAATGAATACTCCTCCATGCCATGTGCTTGATCTCTGCACTGCACATGCTCCAAGAACAAAGTCCATCACCTTCAACCGATGCAGACAGAATGCAAGACCAGAGAGCGCCAAAAGACAGGTGGGAACCATGACATGAACTGACCCACGCTACAGCTCCTTGACCTCAGTGAAGCGACCATGCTACCGCCCACCCACGCCAACGAACTCGCCAGTGTTACAGCTAACTCATCCATGTCAATCAACCAAGGACACTACAACCCACTCACTTCACTAAACTGGCCTGAGCAACACCAGTTTACAGCTAGGACCTGACCTGTGTACAATGCTGGTGTACACCTGTGAGCTGACCCATAAGAAACCAGTTTTTATCCCAGAACTCACCCAGGTGACACTAGTTTACTCATGAACTGACCAGTGTGCAGTGCCAGTTCACACCTGTACATTGATGTTTTACAATGTACTGACAGTCACAATGTACTGACGTCTACAAACCAGCCTGCATGACACCTTCCCTCAATGAACACACACATGAGAGCTAATTCGCATCAAAAGAACCCACGTGTGAGAGCCCATTTACGTTAAAGGACCCACGTGTGAGAGCCCATTCACGTCAACGGACCCACGCGTGAGAGCCCATTCACGTCAACGGACCCACGTGTGAGAGCCCATTCAAGTCAACGGACCCACGTGTGAGAGCCCATTCACGTCAAAGGACCCACGTGTGAGAGCCCGTTCACATCAAAGGACCCACGTGTGAGAGCCCATTCACGTCAACGGACCCACGTGTGAGAGCCCATTCATGTCAACGGACCCACGTGTGAGAGCCCATTTACATCAATGGACCCATGTGCGAGAGCCCGTTCACATCAAAGAACCAGTTCCTGCGACAACCCACTCATGTCAATAACCTCATGAGTGTGGCAGCCCCCTGACCTCATAGAACCTAGCTAAGCTGGCCCACAAAGCACATCATAAGCAATTTCATACCAACATAAACAGTTCTCCTTCTCTTGTACGCCCATTCCACATCAACATAAACAGTTCTCCTTCTCTTGTACGCCTATTCCACATCAACATAAAAGTTCTCTTGTACGCCTATTCCACATCAACATAAACAGTTCTTCTCTTGTACGCCTATTTCATACCAACATAAACAGTTCTCCTCTTGTAAGCCTATTTCATACCAACATAAACAGTTCTCCTCTTGTACGCCTATTTCACACCAACATAAACAGTTCTCCTTCTCTTGCACGCCTATTTCATACCAACATAAACAGCTCCCCTTTTCTTGTACGCCTATTGTATCCCCACTGAAAAGGCCTTTTCATTCTTATTCTCAAAAGCCAGACATGTTCAAGTCAATTGTGTGGCTGAGTACAGACCGGCCAAATTACGACAAGCCCTGAAAGGGTTGTCTTTTTCTGCTTTCCAGTTTCAGTCAGCAGATTTATACTCAACCAATCAGGAAACAAGTTTACAAGATGCATCACTCTGCTGCTTAGCTGCTTATGAAAGACAAGCTACCGAGTGGAGAGACACTGTCCTTGGGGACAGGAGTGTCAGCCAAGAAACAGATCAGCCAATGTAAAGTGCCCATAGCTTGTGGCATCAAGGAGAAGGCAATGGAAGCAAGCAGCGGCCATTTTCTCACTGCAGCAACCAAACAAATAGCCAATCTTCTCACTGGAGCAACCAGCTTTTTTTTCCCACTGAAGCAACCAAGCAAGCAGTCACCTACTTACTGGAGCAACCAAGCAAGCAGTCACCCACTTACTGGAGCAACCAAGCAAGCAGTCCTGTACTTACTGGAGCAACCAAGCAAGCAGTTGTCTTCTTACTGCATCTTATCACAATCCAGTGAGCAGCTACCATCTTACCACTGCCCAGTGAGTGGCTGCAACATGGACACGACTCAGCAAATTGTCAAACAGCCCTTGTTACCCAGCTGGGGATAACAGTGCCGCCCCCATTATCTATGCCAACAGTGCCGCCCCCATCATCCATGCCAACAGTAACAACAGTGCAGCCCCTGGTATCCATGCTAACAGTGACAACAGTGCAGCCCCCGTTATCCATGCTAAACAGTGCAGCCCCTGTTATCCATGCTAACAATGCAGCCCCCGTTATCCATGCCAACAGTGCAGCCCCTGTTATCCATGCTAACAGTGCAGCCCCTGTTATCCATGCTAACAGTGCAGCCCCCGTTATCCATGCTCAGTGACAACACTGCAGCCCCCCCGTTATCCATGCTAACAACGACAACAGTGCAGCCCCTGTTATCCATGCTAACAGTGCAGCCACTGTTATCCAACTGGTGTTAGCAGAGACAACAGTGCAGACCCCGTTATAAAAACAGCGTTAACAACCCCTTGTTATATTACAATCAAGTGATACACACTCCTGTTGACTGTTTGCTTTCAATTCCTCAACATCACAGCTGCTGAAACTGCTCAGCAGCGAGACAGACCCATCCGCCTGCAGCTTCAACCACGAGCTACAGGAACGGCAAACTACCCCTTCTTTCCAGCGACAACCAGTCATTTTGACTGATGACCGATCTACGACATCAGAGATGAAGTCTCGCTGGGAGAATTCTGGGTGGTGCATGGTGCAGAACCGATGAGAACAACTCTTCTCTTCTCCCTCACTGCTAAATGATGAAAGGCAGGTGGCCGGCGGTGGAACGGTCCGCTGGAATGGCCCGTCACGCAGCTGTTTCAGATCGATGTGACTAGGGACCTCTGCCACCAAGCTGCAGTTGGGCCATGGTGTGGTGGTTACCGTAGCGACAATTCGCAATGGTATGTCAGGAAACATCCATGGCCATGGGGGTGTCGGCCCCAAATATGTGCACAGAACCATTGCCCTCCTCGTGGCCCGGCCTGCAGACAGATAGCATTATACCAACGGTGAGAATTTCAGTGTGCCTAACCTTACACAGCTTAACCATGACAACAGCTACAAGGCATAAGACACAGACCTCTACACAGCAATCATACACCAAAACACAATATGCCTGCATTCTCACCAAGGTAAAACAAAAGTGCCCCTATTAAGTGCATGCACACACACACACATCAGTAATGTAGAGGAAAGACAGACATAAAATGTTCAAGGGATGCAACTCTGAAAATCAAGAGAACAGACAGTTTTTGTAAGACTGGAAAGACTGGAAGGAACAACCATGCTTCAACAAAAGCACTTCCAATGCAGCAATGTCAATGAAACACGCAAGACGCACCTTGGGTGTGTGTTTTTTATGCCCAGGCAACCACTGCAGTTGTATCAGGGTGATCGCATTAAAGATACCTTGCAGGAGTTGGGTAGACATCAAAGAACACTTCACTTTAATACCATACTATAGTCCTACATTTCACATTTGCAGGCATGGGAACTGATCTGAAAGAAAAACTCTGAAATCTAAGGGGGTCCGGAGGCATGCCCCCTCCACCCCCCAATGTACTTATCAAAAGATCAAAATCAATGGTAGGTAGGTAGGTAGTGTTGCTTAATGTCCTCAGATGTCAGTTGACATACTAGGGACAAGCTGAGACCAATGCCGAAGCATGGTTCAATATAGCTTTACGTCCACGGAAACCAGAAGGCTCGTTAGGACGGACAGCCCAGGACGGCCACCTCGACTCTCACACAGCTCCTGAACTATGCAAAATCAATGCAATCTAAGGCTATTTTGTGGTCATTTTCATGGAAATAAATTCAACTTTTTTGTCCACACCACCAACGACTGCAACCACCTCAGTGACGACCAGGTGACGGCCCTATACTTAAAGACTTCAAATGACTGATCGCCACCCTGAGCACCATCTCACTCCTGTGTGCACTCCCCTCTCACTGTATCTAACCCAAAGGTAAAATCACGAAACCATGCATTCCAGGCTTCATTTTTTCACAAACTTTCACTTCCAGCTGAACTCATATGCTTCTGTAATGTGGCCTATTATACTGAAGAGTATGTCACTGTTTGGGGTTGTGCAGCAGTTTAAAAAAAACACAAAAAAAACTGTCCAACAAGATTTTCATGCCTCTGACAGCCACGGTCTCTGAACATTTCACAACGGTTTGCAACTTGAGCGACCATCATGGTGAATATTTCACTTTCAAAACATTCGCTTTTTCTTAGCCATAACATGGCTCAGAAGTGGGTGGGAATGACTGTGTTCAAGCTTAGTGTCTGCCCACGAGAGTGACAGCCAGCGGCAGTGTTCACAATTAAGTGACTAAGACGGGCAACAGCCACATGTGGACATGCTCTGCATGTTTCTTAGGTATTCAGTGTGGAACTAAAACCGGTGCTTCCATTAAAAAAAGAAAACTGTACCCAGATTTCTTTTCCCAGCATTTTCTTTCTCCGCCGAGTATTCGCTGCCAAGAAAATGTGTTTTTGCAGATAATTCCCATGCCTGCATATGACAAACTTGAGGCAGCTGGCTGTTGGACACAAACCCCGTTGTTTACGTTACTCTCTCTTTTTTCAAACCAAATGATCCGTCCAGACATTAAGAGCACCGGAGGTTGTTTTCCAGTCAGAAATGACGAGTGCAAACAACCGAACCACCACCGTGAGCCTCAATCTGTACAGCGTTTGCCCTCCGTAACAAATGTGCCTGGTTGTTGACCGAGGCAGAAAAAAACTCACTTGAGAATGTTGATGGGTGAAGACGTGGCCAGATTGCACATCCCAGACGAGGCCCCGACCCCGGTCACCACC
Source organism: Alviniconcha marisindica (assembly GCA_018857735.1). Lineage (NCBI taxonomy): Eukaryota > Metazoa > Mollusca > Gastropoda > Provannidae > Alviniconcha > Alviniconcha marisindica. The sequence continues at coordinate 187,838 of JABMCL010000492.1, forward strand.
ACTTTGTTGTTGATCAACTTGCCCGTGGCCAGGGCGGAGGCTGCGCAGACAGGGGTGGGGGTAGGGACAGGTGCAGGGATGGTGGGCGTGGCTGAAGGGGTGACTGTGGAGGCAGGAATCACAGCCCGCGGAACAGTGGCAGTGGTGTTGGGGAGGTGGACGTGGAGAACCGATGTGGCCTGGGAGAGGCCAGTGCTTCTGCCTGCAACAGGAACAAAGGAAGTTCCAATCAAAATGCAGCAAAATAATATAAATGGGGTCAGAAGGGGAGAGTATGCTGATCTAAGCCAACTAAGGCTTGTTTTAGACCCACTGTCATGACTGGCAATGGTTATTGTTTGTCACCACCGTTTGCATTTGTCAGTTACTGCATATGAACTAATTCGGCCTTACATCCAGTTTAGATCTACTGACCTCCAAATAATGTTGGATGACTTGCAACGCGCCAATAAATAAATGTTTTCAGTTTCTTATGCAAATTAACTCTTTCATCCCTGTTTCGTATTTGGCATTACTTCCCCGTATGCCTATGTTCCTATGTACACAACAGTCCTTTCATTCCTGGGTTTTCATAAGGAAAAAATGTATGAAAGAGGGTATGTGGGTTTGAGTCATCTGTGTCTGCAAGCTCTTAGTAAAACCATGGCAACCTATATATCGCTGTGTAGGTAAATGAAGTCAGAAGGCAATGGTCACACTTTCAGAGTCACTGTCACCAGGAGGGTGACACACAGGTGCAAATAAAGGTGACACATACCTTTTTTAAGACAAACAGACGAAACCAACGTTTTGCAGGCCCACAGAACATGCCAAGAGAAATGGAACATGCTCCCTACTTACAGTCTGATGTCCCAGATAACATTCACATAGAAACTGTCTCCAGAAATTCGTTTGTCACATTGTCTGTGTCCTTGAAATGGTGATGAAAAGGTGACGGTTTGCACAAGAGTAGGAAGTATGAGTTCACAGTATGATTGTTTCATTTTAGTGTAATCCATGCGCCGTCTCTATCATATATATACACAATGTTTGCACCGAAACTCTGTACAACTATATTTACTATATCTATGTACACATCTGCACTGGACATCAGAGGTATGTCTCGTGTCACAGCAGTGTCCCCACCTGTCCACTCAAAACGTAGCTGAGTAAAAAACAATGGCAGGTTTTCATCATCCAATTCATCACCACTCTCACTATCATCTTTAAATGCATTTGCAAGCTCTGCTCTCTCCTTTTCTGTCAGTTCAAACAGATCAAAATAATTTTCGCCCAGATTGTCATAAACATCATCGTCAGAGAACTGATCACTGTCGTTGTACTCATCTGCCGCCATCTTTCCAACTGTACAGAATAACCTCACCCCATCCCTAGAAATGGACAAATTTTGTGCACTGGACACTTTCCCACACTCTGGCAGTGGCCAGGCACGGCTAATCAAAGCATTGTGCGGCTTATCAAAACATTCCTCAGGTCCCGTTACACTGGCCAGGGGGAACTGACCTGCTGACCATGTGACAGATAGGCACGGATTTCAAAGGCAGAACCGCTGCAGCGGCCGGCCGGAAGGAAGGGAGTGTTTATGCCTGCCCCTCTCTAGCAGTTCTCAGGAATGAAGGGAAAGATTCTCTTAACCGCTGTAGCGGTTTCAGGGATGAAAGAGTTAACCATACCACACCACTGTCAGTTTTCTTTCTTGCTCTCTCAAATGCCAGTAATTACAGTGACATCAAAATCTGGCTAATGGAACCTACAACCACTAGTCAATGTTCCCAACCCTGCAACACAAAGACAGCACTAACACCTGAGAGAAAAAACGCATGGGGGGGGGGGGGGGGGGGGGACATTATTCAAGACTTGCTGGATTAACAGTGCATGATGCTTCCATGTGTCTGACAGATTCTAACTTTTTGCCTTTTTCCCCTAGGAATTTTTTTCATTTTGTTTCCCCCCGCTGTAATTAGGCCAGTTTGTAACAGAAATTTAAACCAAATCAGCATCCCATTCATTCCAGCACCCCCGAGAAGGTTGGAGGACAACTCACCATGAATTAGACTTGACGTAGGAATGGAAGATGCAGGGATAGGTCCGTTTGACACAACTCGATGACTTCCAGCATGAAGACCGGCAGGCTGTGATGACAAGGGCAACAAAGATGAAGTTGATGAGGACACTAACATCGTCTGTGGGGATTGCACTGCGGAGGGTGAAGCAGTGGACCAACTCACAGCCTTGGTGGCCATGATCGTTGGGGGAGATGAAAACGTGATGGGCGCCAAAGTAATGGACGAAGTGACTGAATTTACGGAAGAGACGAATGATGATGAAGGTATTGCGACAGCAGCATCAGAAACCACAGAACTACCACTTTGCTGTCCCGCATCACCTGCACCTGTGACGCTGACACAGTTCGCGGAAGTGCCCTCCCCACCCTTGACAACGTTCGTTTCTAACTGGGCCGAGTCTATCACAGCTGTGACCGCAAACTGAGCACTGGCAGAGTCTAGCGTGAAGCGGGAGGTAGGCTGGGACGAGAAAGAATGCTGAAGATCGTTGCCAGAGCCCCCACCATGGTTGCTGGCGGCAACGGTGGAAGGGGAGTCCTGGTTGAGGAGCAGCGCCTCCTGTTCCCTGTGCATCTCCATCAGCTGCTCGCGGTGACAGTTGAAGCTCTCCAGGTTGAACTCCAGGGACGAGGGAGAAGACGACTTGGAGTTGAACGCTGAACGATGCAAGGATGATCGCGCTTCGTCTCGTAACGAGTCTTCTTCTGGGGGCGGGGTCTGAGGTCTGTAGTATGGACTGAAATGAAACAATGTCCACCTCATTCAAAAACTTGCAAGGCGTGCAAACAATTCAACAATGTCCACCTCATTCAAAAACTTGCAGGGAGTGCAAACAATTCAACAATGTCCACCTCATTCAAACTTACAGGGCATGCAAACTATTCAAGATTAATTAAAGCTGACCGCCACTGACCACACGTACGTGTGAAGAGATGGGAGAGCAATAAACAAAAAGAAGAAATGCTGCATCATCTGGCACTCAAAATGATACACCATGATTTGACAGCCCCCCCTGCCCCTAGAAAAGCAAGTAGGTGCTGTTTGGAGTGCTGGAAATTGTAAGTAATAATAAGAATGGAATAATAGTTCTTTTAAGACACCATTCTCTGACACGAGTTAAACTCATTGCGCTGTACAAACAACTTGGCAAGAAACCACATTTTTTACAAACGAAACCCTTAGTATTCTACACTAAACACAATCATCTAGCTAACAATGACTATACATGTATTCATACACCCCACACCTACACACAGTATGAACAGGCAGCACTCGCAACACCTCATCATGATACAGACTGAAATACTGTAAATAATGTACCCTGCCACCCCTCAGAGTGTAACAGTAACAGCCCCAAGTATGAGGGTAATGTTCACAAAAGAGCCAAACCAGTTATGCGCAAGCCAACTACTTCCTCCTATTACTCCTCGTCCACACACAAACTACGCATCTGATGTCACCAGCAGGCACCACAGGCCACGCAGTATCGACAAATTCAAAGGCTGCTTCACAGATCTGCTGGTAACAGAAAAGCTAGGCATAAATTTGCTTCCATGCTCGTTTCAGTTCCAAGCTGAGAACACAGCACACAACACAAACAAATGCAGCTAAGTCATATTTTTTCGCAGATAACATAATAATGTTTAACATCAAACTAAATCAACTTACATTTTCTTTTCACGAATATACGTAATATATTCTCCAATTCGGCCAGAGTACGACTGACCCGACGACAAGTCCACTTTTTCAAGGGCATCGTTCCAAGGTGTGAAACCTCGGTCCAATATAACTCTGCAAGACAAAAACATAGCTTGAAATCTGCTGGAGGAAAAACAAGACACGACATAAACGCCAACTGAAGCGCATACCATATATCCCCACAGGCAGAGCAAACAATCAAAGGATATTCAAAGCACTGCCACAGATCTGAAAATAAAAGGAAAGAAAAGGTGAATTTAAACACTTTCCACCATAGGCAAAATCAATTCTTACACTCTGAAGACAGCAACGTTGCCTGTGTCAGTGTTGATAAAATTCCAACTGCGCCCCAGGTTGTACACAGACCCGAGATGGCTATTCAGACACCACCTCATCATGCTTAGTTAAATGGAGCGATGGCACAGAAACTGGATGCCATCTAATTCATCCATAGTTTTTCTGTCAACTCTGGACTGGTGTGAGGGCTGCAGCAAAACAGACTAGGACACTGAGTGACGTGCAAGCCACCTGCAATCAATCTATCTTTTAACTCTGAATGTCCCACTGTGTTCTCACTATTCACAATCCTCATTCCAGCAGGATTAGGAAAAAATGTCCATTTTTGAATGTTTATTAAAATGGCTATCACGTTTTAGATTACGTTCACATTTTATTGAGACAACTGGTCTAGTTACATAATAATAATTTACTTTTTCCAAATTGGAGCATATAGCCAGAACCAAAACAAACTTCCGTGAGCGCACGTGCACACACACAGTCAATTGGACAGCTTGAAGGTGAGATTTCAAAGATGACTTGAAAGATGCATGTTTGTTGCTCCAACTTTACATGCCAGATAAAGAAACATGTCAATTTGTTTGATGGTCCAACTTTACATGCCAGATATATAAACAACTGTGAAACTTTTTGCTGTGGTTGTAAAATATTTGCTTGGTTACTTGGGTGGGTTATTAAAACCAGTGTAACTCGTTGTGTTCTGTGACAAACACTTAAAGGAAAAACGGAGGAAGAAAAAACCAAATCAGGAAACACTGAAATTTGTCCTTTTTGTTGTTGTTGTGCTCTTGACTTACCATAGCAAGTGAAAAATACACAATATCATGGACCATTTTTCCACCAACAAAATCATCAGTGCACAGCATCCAACCGTTCTTCATCTGTCAAACAGTGCCATTATCTTTTGATGAAATGCCAATGGAACCAGGGTCAGAGATATCTGAGAGATTGAAAGTATTCACAGGTAAATTGTCACATCATTCTGATCGTCAGTCCCTTTCATGCAGAAGCTGACAGATTATATAAACAGATGCTTCATCTCCATCAGAATCCCTCACCATTTTCTTGCACGAAAAGTTTGCCCTGGAAAAATCTTCCGCAAAAAGAACAAATGATGTGGTTATTTCGGAAAGGTACTATATAACCTCTACAGGGTTCAAGTGCTCTCATTTCCTGGGACCTTGCATTAAAATTTAGTACCGATACAGTTTTAGTACTAAAGGTGACCGCTTGTATCCGTACCTTCCTCCCCGGCCAACTCGTCGCCGAGCAAAGCCAATACAGCGGCCACCCGGTAGCATGGTGAGGGAGAAGCGATGGCGCTTGTCTCCCTTGCCCCCTTCTTCTGGGTCACACCATGGCCAGTTGCCAAGACGATCAGACAGAGGCTGAAATGGCATGGAATATGAATAATAAAAAGAGAAATAAGAGATCCTCAATGGACAGTGTGAAAGGAGCATGGGGACAGGGGGAAGGCATCTACTGAAGCAAGTTTTACACATACTTTCTATGCGGAGTTCTGCACAGTAGAGAGTGGTACCATGTCTGTGCGAGAGTACTGCTGAACATGGTGACCTGTTTTTGCTTGTACTCTAAAACCACTGAACATGGTGACCGGTTTTTGCTTGTACTCTAAAACCACCGAACATGGTGACTGGTTTTTGCTTGTACTCTAAAACCACTGAACATGGGGACTGGTTTTTCTTGTACTTGCTCTAAAAACAGTCACCTACCACCCTGCTTTCTACCAATTCCTGGTTTCACTGTGCAAAGACTATCGACAGTGAACGGCAGAAACAAGGAAACAAAAGCAGTCATCCATGATCAAAACTGCTCAATCTGTCGCATTTCTGAGCCACACTCAGGCACAAAACCAGGACCTAATTGCAGCCCCACAAACCAATAATCATTGTATAAACCGAATACCATATAACCATTTAAATTAGCGAATCAACACACAATTCCCACCATTTCTGCGTATACCAGGAGAATGAAACCTAACAGGGTGAGCACCAGCACCAGCCCATTTTTCAAAAAAAGAAACGAAAGACACCCCCCACCCCAAGAAATATCTGATGCCGATACCGAACAAAGCATCACCAAGTCTCTGTCAGGTCAGCGTTTCTTTCTCCTGGTCCACATCCTGCCACAGAGGCAGCTGCAGGGTGAACAAACTGCACAAACTGCAAGGTGCGCAAAGTGCTGGGTGCGCAAAGTGCAGGGTGCACAAACTGCAGGGAGCACAAACTAGTACCCATCAGCCAAAACAGGGTAAATCTAGACAAGCAATTTGTTCAAGGGGAGGAGCATCACCACAAACGCCCCAGTAATTCTTACAATGAAGACCCTTTCCTATGCCTTTCTGTGTCAAATGGGAAACCCATGTTCACGAGACAATGTTATCTTTTTGATATTTTTTTCCTTGACAGAACAGTTCAACAATATCAGAGAAAATGAAGTTTTCTGATTCGACTGGCACCACTAACCCAAAAGTTTGTTTTCCCATGTGCTTCGAGGCAGTATCAAAAACAGCCCTGCCTTACCTGTCTGATCTACTTTACCTGTACATCCCATCCCATTCCTGTAACACCTGCACTTTTTGGCTATTCCAAAACAAAACAAAAAGTTCCAAAGGTAACATACTTTTTCCGTCTTGCCATGCTAGTGCGTGTCAGCAAATCAATGCTCATAATCATATAGATTTATACTTTTTTCTTTTTTCCAGCTTCATGTACAATTTGTCATTGTCTTGTACTGCTTTGTACGCACCTTGGACTGTCAATTTTTTTAATTTATAACTAGGGCTTTGAGAAAAGTCTAATATTATTTAGTGAGTGCTATCATACCAACGTGGACACAAGCAAAGAAAAAACTAGACTTTTGATCAGTTGCTTTATTACTACTTGTGACACAAAACTGACTTTACCGATTTTCTTCTTCTTCACATAATACACTGAATTTCATCTCTGCAGAATACCTCCTCCTAAAGACGTGCAGGTTATTCACTTTAATTATAATCTGTCCACTCTTTTACACATCAGGATATAAACAAAAAAAGCAGTAAGAAACTTACCCAATGCCCAAAACTATTTTCTTGCAAAACCATAATCATCTTGCATGGTGAACTATTTCACCCAAGTCAGAAAAGGAGCACAAAGCGCGTACAAGACGCTCAACAGGACACCATCTGCATCAGCCGACATGTCAAAAGCCCTTCAACAACTTGCCCCCAGGAAAAAGCAGCAAGGCTGAATTCACTTACTGCGTAGTAGTTGCAAGCCTTTCGTCTGCGGAAGGCAAATGGGCCATCAGGGTCGTTTTCATCTTCATGGTCTGATGGTGACATAGCCTGTGCAATGGAAAGGAATACATGCATGAGACAAGGGCTACAGAGTCAATCAGTTCGACTAGTACTCTCAGGGACTGCTGCTTTTGACCAGCTCCTATGTTTTACTGTGCAAGTCTGTATAGTCAACGTGTCTAAAGCCATCTTGCCTTGCATGGTCAACTTCCATCAGACTTGTCTTGCATATCCTTAGGTCTATTTCTGTACTTCCCCAACTCCCATCAATCTTGCCTCAAACCACTTAGGTGTGTGCATCTCATTCTACATCATTGTATCTGATACTGGTAAAGGCCACCAAACCCAGAAACCCTGGGAAATAATTTAGAGAAGGCACCCTTTTTGACCAGATGCCCAGGGTGGGTAGAAAAAACATCCTGCCAAATCAAGAACAAAACCACTGTAGGGGAGTCATAATTTTGCCCTCTCCATACAATTTTGGGGTTCATAAATAATTGTAACCGCCAGAGAAAAAAAACAGGAGTGTTTCCTGCAATACAATGTCATCACAGACAGCAACACTAAGGCCAAGTATACAAGCATTTTATTACTTAGGCAGGGGGAGAATCCCGGGCAAGTAAAGTTTCCTTCAGTCTGGATAACTGTCATGCTCACCGGCCTGATGGGCCAGTCTAGACAACTGTCATGCTCACCGGCCTGATGGGCCAGTCTAGACAACTGTCATGCTCACCGGCCTGATGGGCCAGTCTAGACAACTGTCATGCTCACCGGCCTGATGGGCCAGTCTAGACAACTGTCATGCTCACCGGCCTGATGGGCCAGTCTAGACAACTGTCATGCTCACCAGCCTAATGGGCCAGTAGCAACTGCGCACCTTCTGCAGGTCTGCAGTGTGAACAACTGTTGCCAAGAATCAGAAAAGGAGAAAGGCCACTGACAAGCAGTTGATTACGACACTGTCTGCAGACAGAGACACTCACAGGGGACATGATATCCTCCTCCGAGCTGTCCATGTCGTGGTGCAAGATGTCCACATCACCGAAGGAGGCTGCCGTGGCAATGGCTGCTGCAGCAGCGTGAGGGTGGTGAGCCTGCTGCGTCTGTTTCTGTCTGCGCTTGTACTGCCGCTTCTTCCGAACAGGCGCCACCTCCTCCTGTAGGTCAGGGCAAGAATGGAACTCCATGTCAAAACAGCAGGACCAGGAAATCTATGCCCAAATAATTTGTCCAAAAAAAGTTAACTGCTTATGCATTCCTTACAAAAGGCTTTTTTTTTTTTTAAACGAACGCCTTTTGCCAACAATAATGGCAACTTTACACTGATGAGAGCCAAGTTTCAACGAGAGACTTTCATGGCCAGATAAACGGAGTAAAGCCATAAAATAAATGTGACATTTTAAAACCCACGCAGCTCTTCCACTTTTCCTTTAGCGAGCTGGTTTGGGTGCTGAAAGTGTACATTTCTGCAGCAGGGAGGGGGACAGAAAAAACATCAACGTCACTATGTAACAAGGTCAAGGCTACTTCTGCCCTAACAACTTACCCCACTGAATGCAGAAACTGGCTGGCCTCGACTGTTGAACATGTACGGTGGGATGAAAGAGGGCATTTTCTGTCTCTCTGCTTCTGCCTCCGCAAGCAAGGCGCCATTGAAATCCTCCATCCGGTACCTGTCAGAGCGAGCATCCACGTTACTGAAATCATGGAATTTTGCTACCTTCCCTCTTGCACTGATCCACTAAACCCTCAATCTGGTACCTGTTGCTACAACAGTCAGCATGTTCTGTGCAGCAAAAAGTAAGGCATTTGCCAGTTATTTACCTGTGCATATAAATGGTGTGGATGTGCTGCACACTGAAGTTGTTCTGATTAGTTTTCTGGTTTCCACAGGAACCAAGTGAACCCCCCCCCCTCCCCCCCCAACCCCTTTGATATATTTATTTTTTAACTAAAGACGTGTCAAAGAACCACCAAGCTTCTACACTTGCACACTCAAACTCCCTACACACACTGCACAGTTTCATCCCAAAATAAAAAGTAAATAGAAAGACGCTTTGGGCGTGCAGACATATCAGTTGCGTGAGTGATGTCCAATGTTCATATGAACCCCGGCACACACAACCCCCCAACACACATAGTGTTTATCAAACCTTTTTTCCAAGACTTCAATTGTGAGTTGCAGGATTTCCTTTTTGCTCTTTTCTCTTCTGCAGACAAAATGCGACAGCGTGCTGCAACAGAAAGACGATCATTTAACACAATTCTGCCATCCCATGGAGACCAAGCTGGATATCGCTTGCGTTCCAAAAAACCAATTTAACAATGTACGTGACCAAAGACAGAAATTCTGCTCTGCTGAGCAGTCTGGTTAAATTGTGCTGAACATCACCATCCCCAGAAAATGTTCAGAACAAGGACAGAAAAATATATCCCCTTTTAAATTTACTGATTAGAGAAATCAAACATGCAGTCCAACCAGAAGTTATCCATAAACTTTAAGTGAAAAGTGACAAAAATAACTGAGAACATGTTAAAATACAAAACAACAAAAACGCATCACAATCAAGTCAAGCAAAACCAGTACTGGCTTACCCAGCTTTGCCAATGTCCCTCCTCATCTTCAGCATGTTCACATAGGATGTCTCATCATTTTTGCGGTTCTGAAACATTCAAATCAATCATATGGGGTTGCCCAGCCCATTCACACTCTTCCTGCACACACCTTTCATCCTCATGCTGATTAACCTACATCCATTCATCTACATACACCATCTGCCCCACCCAACTCGCAACCATCAGTACACCACGCTTGCGCTTGTGCAAACACATCATTTGCGTGTCCACTCACAACCTCATACATACTCGGTGGAAAACTGTCAAAAGTAAAACCGTTTACCTTTCTCGTTTGCATTTTTTCGGTTCGCCTTCGGAAGGCAACGTATGGGTTGTTGGTTGTTGTGCCATCTCGCTTCTCTGACTTCACTTGCGATATCAGCGGCATTTCCTGAAATTGTAGAGCCGATCATTGTACCAAATGCTTACTGAAACTGAAAGAAAGTCTGCGTTTAACACTGTAAAAAGTAAAAGAAAAAGTTTTTGTATTTAACAATCACTGTCAGCTAAAACTCTATTAAACTAACAATCACAGTCAGCAAAATTTCTTTTCAACCAACATTACAAGAAAACTGTTCACCTACAAAGGAAACGTCACAATATCTCACCACTTGTCTGACTGCTGGTGAAGAGTATACACCACATATAAATTCTCTTCTGAAATGTAATCTGTGGAGACACAAAAACGTCTTAACATTTCTTATCTAGTGGGACCAAACAAACTTCCTAACCTAGATGACATATACTGACCAGACGAAGTCGTTTGTTGAGCCAGTAGTCGTAAACAGCAATGATGAGGTCATCATCTTCTTTCAGAAGCAGCTTGGCTTCCGGCAGAGTCACCACCTGCAAATGATTAAAACCGGAAATGAAACATAGCTATTCCCTCCCAAACCTCCGAACATGCCGGATGTTTATGCATATGCTTCAATGCCAAATTGCTGCTGCTCTTAGCACAGAACTTTAAACACAGATTTTACAGACAGCACCGACAGCCTCAAGGATGAGTGATTTCAGGAGATAAATGTGCAGAGAGATATGGAGCGCCCCTTCAGCTGCACAACCAATTATGACCTAGTTTGGAGGAAGGGTGCTGGAAAGTGACGCTTAGGAGTGTGGCCCCCTGCCCCCTCTCCTGGACTTGATGAAAAGTGGTTACCTGCTGCCCAGACCCCTTCTCCAGCCTGTCCATCATCTCCTCAAACTTGATGCTGGTGATCTCCATCTTCTTGCTCTGCTCCTGCAGCCAACCCTCGTCCTCCGAGTCCAGGTCATAGTCCGGGATCTCCTGCTCCATGCCCAGCGCTGAAAGCACAGCTACACTGTGAGCAAACTCTGCACTGCCAACTTGTGCAAGGGGCAAAACTCCACCTGGCACTCCTGCGCTAAGCCAAGTGATCATTCATGCAGCTTTGTGACCTTTCTTGTCCTGTACAGTAACATTTTTGAGTGTGATATACATCACGCAACAAAGTCTGCACTGGTACCGACAAGCAAAATCAAACTTTGAAATCCTTTTGTATTAACCCACTTGGCCCCAGACCACCCATCAGCGCCCGTTCTTTTTCCTAACCGCGAAACCCCAGACAGCCCAGTACCGGCTGGCTAGCAGACGCTCCGTACTAGCATTTCGGCTTATGCAAATAGGAACACGATTCTCGTGAGACGTGTAGCCTCGTTTCCGCTACTGTTTACTACTTCCGGCGATGTTGTTTGTTCAAAGTTCGGCAAAGTTTAAGAGACGCTGTGAATTTTCAAGTTGCGAGGTGGACGCACGATAGATGGCCGAAAATAAACAAAAGCCCTACTGTTAGGAATGGCGTTGGAGCTTCATCCTTTGAGATTTGAACTGTCGCTTACCGTGGGCACCCTAACAAACTCACGGAGCTTCATCTTTGGAGATTCAAACTGGAAATTTTGCAAAGTCAGTTACCCTGTAGGCCCCCAAAACCCTGACATTCAGATGCGGACATTTCTCACTTGGGATTTGTTTTGTTTTTATGCTTTTATTTTTAGTGAAAAAAATCAAAACCTGTTAGATATACAAGAACACTGTATTCACAAACTGGGAAAAATACGGTGAGCTGAAACTTTTGTTTGGTGTTTATTATTGATTTTTAAAGTTGTATACCGGGATCATTTGACAGTTACTTCCCTTCGCAAGGGATTTCGCAGCGAAAGGGCAGCGGCTAGTCTGGGGCCAAGAGGGTTAATTCATGAATTCAAAAAAAGATAATTGTTTCACCCATAAGATCAAAATGTTATTAATCAAGAGATATAACAACATTTTTTTCTGCATTTCTTGCATACTTTTTCTAAGTGTGTGCAAGTGAACATTACTGAGTTACTTCCCTTTGCATTGGACTTCAGTGAAGAGGGAACCCGGCTGTTCTGAGTTAATATGCCATTGACGCATTGTTTCATCAATGACCCGTTAGTTTCATTGGCAACAAGCACAACTCAAGTCTTCCTCTGGTCAACCTGTTTCATCAATTACCCATTAGTTTCATTGGCAACAAGCACAACTCAAGTCTTCCTTTCATATAATTTTAATAATAGATTGTTTACGGCACCCCATCTCATAAGAGCCCAGCATGCTTACAAAGACATAAGGATGCAATCATTTCATCACACACGCACACACCAAATCCATGCATGGCTGGTGATGGGTTGGTACAATGAGAAGAAAACATGAGCATGCAGAAGAAAAGAGGTGTGTTTTCCGTTTTGACTTAAAAGGATAGCGAAGACAAATGCCTGAGAGTGGAAGAGAGTTCCAGATCACAGGTCCAATGTATTAAAAGGATCTCTTCCCCCAAGGTCCTTCTGACCAACCTAGGAACACGGAAGATCAAGTATTCAAGGCTCAGCGAAGAGAGTGAGAAGGATATTACAGTTGAAGCAACTCAGAGAGGTAAGGAGGAGTTGTACAAGAGACAATGTACAAGCAGATGAGAGCTATTTTGTATTGAATCCAGCTGCTGATTGGCAGCCAGTGGAGATCACAAAGGAGTGATGCCTGCAGATGTAGGAGCTTTGATGATGAGGTGAAATGAGCAGCTGACCACTCTTTGAATTTTATCAAGAACTTGAGGACAGCCAGCAAGGAGAGCATTACAATAGTCAAGCCTAGAGAGAACAAGACAGCAAACAAGAGTTTTGACCATTTCAAAAGGATACAGTTGGACTGAACTGATCTACCTGATCTCCTGGTAAACAAATTGACACTAATGACACAAGTTTGTTCATCTGTTCCTTCATTGCAATCTGGCTGTCAAAAATGACACCAAGGTTACTGGCTGCATTAAAAACGGGATGTCACTCTGATCCACACACAGTGAAATTCAATTCCAAGAGCAGAGCCTACGGTATGAGAAGAATCTTTGTTTTGTCATCATTTAACTGAAGGATATTCTGAACAGCCCAGGTCTTCACATCTGAAATGCATGATGTGATGGTCCATGCGAGAGTGAATGCTTCAGGAGAACTAGTACAGTTCAGCATTCCACCTGCAAACATGTGATGTGACAGAGTGGAAACTAATTACATCAGATTTTTTTTTTAAATGAATGTTTTGTATAGCTGTGAATCGTGCAGAAACCACCAAAACTGTGCAATCATTAAACTGTGTGGCTGACACTGACAAAAGCAAATGCTGAGACTGACATGCTTTGCCTACCGAGATTGAACTGTTCACATTCATGGTCACTGGTTTCAAACCCTAATCCTATGCCCACCTTGAATGTGGATGTACTGCTTGGGGAGCTTGAAATCTGGAGTGTACAGCTTGCAGTAACGCTCATCCACACTCTGCACCTCAGGAATCGGAATGGCACGGGCTTCTGCTGTGCCATAGAACTGCTGTGCTGTCAAGGCTTTCTGCAAGTGTGTCTCCTGCCAGAATATATCATTTGCACTATGCATTAAACTTTTCATAGTAGGTCGATTTGAAAGCAAGACTGCATAAGAACAAAGAAAACATACTAAAAAGTCAATACCTAGAACAAAGCAACGCTTACTCAACACCAGTCTCCAAATTTCCGTAAAACCAGCTACCATTTTTACACTATGACACTGCACATAGCCAACTTTTCTTTGCTATGGCAAAACATGACACAAGACCAGGAAACAGAAATAAGCAATAAAAAATTTTTTTTAAATCAACCTTCCTCCTAACGCTGCCAGAATCGGTTATGCCATGGCTCATCTTAGCACATCTGTCCTGTCCACTGATCCTGTCTGTGCCCTCCAAAAGATTTGGATGTTAATCAACTTAATATGACTGCAGAAGCAATGGAGTGTCAAAGCATGCATGTAAACACGAGGTGTGTCTATCCCAGATAAATAAAACAAAAAGTTTGGTCTTGATTCAATCCATTTATTTTTGATGGCATAAATAATGTGGATGGTTGTAAAAGAAAAACATGATACAAATTGTCTCTTACAAATTTTCTGATATTTGAACACCAGCAAGAAACTTTCAGTTAGCTGACAGTTTTCAGAGGCCTATGGCATAACCAAGTGTGGCAGTGGCTGTGGGAAGGTTGTCATAAAACCAATGCTCGAGTTTTCTGCATTCAATAGACCCCCCCCCCCCCCCATGAAGTCTGGTGCCATAGTTAAGGGAAGGTAGTTGTCTGAAATGTCCAAGCAATTGTTCTGCTCAGATCTGTGCCGGGTTAAAAAAAATAAAAAAAAAGAGAAAGAAAAAAGCTGTGCATCAATATCCATACAATAAATATTCTCAAGTTGCTGGTAATGTCCACTTTCAGCCCCATCGGTTCATGGTCCTCAAACGGTATGAGAATTGTGTGTGTGTGTGCATGGACGGAATGAACTTGAAGTATGCACTACGTTGGCATATCCACATATCAGTTCATTCTGTACTATGCCAGTGCTATACACAAGCACAGGCGCATCCTCACGCCATTTGAGGACAGGAAACCGAGTGGATATTGCCAAGTTGCTTTATTGACTAAACAGTAACAATAGTCCACAGGGAGGGTAGTGTACCTGACGTATTCTTTCCCATACGCAGATGGGAGATGGGATGGGTTAAGGTAAAAAATAAAATTAAAATAAAAATGGAATTTTCATTTCTTTTAAAAATTAGACCACAATACACTGAATTTCCGGGGAATCCCCCTGCAGGGAATTCCCTTTTTCCTGAAAAAAAGATTGCCACAATTACACTCCAAACTTGCAGCCAGCTGGCATAAATTGTACGTCGTAACATTATACTCAATGAACAAGCGTATGCAGATTCAGTGAGTGCAATGCTGGTCCCGCAATTCGCGAGTGGTCATGATCAATTTAGTTCCGCGTTTCCAGTCACCAACCACAGGGTCAGTTTGACCTAAATTGTCATGTCACGTGACCTTGTATCTTGCATGAAGAGACTGTGGACACAAAGATTCACGTACAGACAGTAAATGTAGGTACCTTTCTAGTTGTAATGTACACTATACATCTAGCCAAACGAGCTGCACATTCATTTAATTTTAGTGCGCATTGCTTTCTAAAATTTCTTCCATGGTGCGCGCCGAAATTCAAGATGGCGGCACAACAAAGGGATTTATAGCAACGAAGACGTACCGTTTCCTCTTCTTTCTCCATTCCAGTCGGCATCTGGAGTACTGCACGATTAATTTTATCAAAATCGCGCATGTCTGGTATCTCCTCCGACCGATAAATGGGCATCGGCTTGGAAACATCCAGCGCCCGAGCTCTAAACGACACTTTACTCATGATTCGAAGCCTAAATATGCTAATGAGATAGTCCAAATGTTCTCCCTCAAAAAAGAGGGGTAAGACGTCCTAAAATTAGGACTTTAACACCGTCACACGATTGTATGATGTCAATTCATGATGATGGAGTCCATAAGAAGCAGCCACTAGTCTTCACCACATCCCCCGACGGCTTCCAATGTCGTTCTACATTTAACAATTTTGAGATCCATCATGGCGGATTCACAATACCATCAAGGTATCCCAGAAAGCAATGCCGCCGATCTTGTCTGCGCATGCTCGGGCCTCTCCATTCAGCAACCTTTTCACACGCGCGCTTTCTCGCGCGCTCAGGCTAGTCGAATGGGTGAGCGAAGATAATCTTGAAAAATTAAAAACACTGAAGCTGAAAGGTTGTGCACTGTTGCAGTTAATTTTTAAAGAGCTCATAGCTTAAAATACGCCTTTTCTGGTGCAACGATTCATCAAATTATGAAAACACTTCCAATTTAGTGCTAAATGAGCGTGCGTATTTTGTGGGCGTGGTGGTAAGCGTACGCTATCGCTCCCACGCTCGCGTTGACCACGTGGTAAAGCGTTGTCCGCGCGGGTGACTGCGGCGTGACTCGAATCCGCTTGCGCACGTAACATTGCATTACGTCCCAAAGGAGAGCAACGCAGATCTCTTAAAAAATATGTAAAAAAATGAAAAAAAGGAAAATTTACAACGTGTACGTTCTGCGGGTTCATTTTACGGCTGACGGATTTGTGTTTGGATAATGAAGGACGTACTACGAAACACGCAGCACCATTACTGCGCTTGAATGAGCACGCTCTCTTCCTCCAGACCAGCACAGAAGAAATATAATATTCACTACCACCACGTCCCAAACTTGTGTTTTTTAGAATCCTAAAATTTTCTTAGAAGTACCCCCCCCCCCCCCCCAAACACACACCAAATGAAAAATTATTGCCATGCCCATGTAAAAAAAAAAAAAAAAAAATTCTCAAAAGTCTACTATGACTGATTTTGTTTGTTTGTTTTAGTTGTTGTTTTTCCTCATGCAATAGTTAATTAAAGCCACTGGACATATGCGACTGAGAGTCAGTTTAAACTGATGGACATAATTAAGATGAATGATTAAGGATGACTTCACATTATATTTTAGCTATACAAAGCTTTTGTTTTTTTCAGTATTTGCAACCAACTTCCAGGATTAAAAGCCTATGTCACATTGGGGAGGGGGGGTTGATACTGCACAGGAAAAAGCAAAACAAAAGAACTGTGGAGAAATCTGAGGACTGAATTAGAGGTGATGCTAGACTAGAAAGAGTCTAGTGTGTGTACAACAAAAATATAAAGCAAGAACTTGCACTCGATCTCGAACTTGAACATTTTATTTTACAAGGATTGTAGTTCACTGTTTAGGTTCAGTTGAAAACCTGTCTAACAACTCGTCCTTGCGCTAAGCTACTGACAAGAATGACTGCTATAGCATTCTAAAACAAGGTCCAAACACATAAAAAGTTCAAAAGAATGCGATTTATGAGGACAAAAACACAACATGATGCACATTTTCAGGGTATAAGCTCTCCAGCCCATTTTTCATTGTTTTCACCATTTTGTAGCTTGATAAAGGGGATTACCCCAAAAATTCACGTTGTGTTTTGTCCTAATAAATAGCATTATTCTGAATCTCTTATACATTTGGATCTTGTACGGCAAACTCTCTGTTGAGGGAGACTGCTCCACCTTGCGATAGTTGCTGATGAGGATGTTTTCTGCCTGTATTGTGTTTTGTGAGAGGGTAGATCATAGAAGGTGGAGTGGGTCTGACGCTAGCTTTTTTCTTTGGTGGTCTGATGTTGGCAGGTATAGGTGGAATCTGCGTAGGTCAATCCATTTGCAAAACTTGTAGAAAGCTGCCTGGAGGAGCAGCCACTGTAGTTTGAGGATCATTCCATCCATGCGTGAACTGAAGACGTCTGCCTGTAGTCATGCATGACCCGTCCTGCAGCTCCTTCCAGGATTTTTCAGTGGATCCGAAGGCCAAAGCTGGTGGCAGGGAACAGGTCCCAAGCTGGGTTTGCATGTAAACTCAGGGACACAACCTCTTTCACTTTCGTTGCACGCCTTTCACCTCATGGAAGAAATGCACAGTTTCTAGCTGGTGAAGCATGCAAAGCAATGGGTTTTGTCGCAAAGAAAACTCACAATTTAGCCTTCAGTCAAGACATGCAATTCAAAGATCACTGTGTCTGATGATGAAGTAGAGCTTCGTGTCCTCCAATGTCGGTTGACATATTAGGGACAAACTGTGACCAGTGCCAAAGCACGGTTCAGTATTGCTTTACGTCCACAGAAACCATAAGGCTCGTTAGGACGGAAAGCCCAGGACGGCCACCTCAGCTTTCACACAGCTCCTGAACTCTGATGACACTGCGTCTCAGAAGTCATGGTCTTATAAGGCCGAGTGAGGTTTTATTGGTGTTCACTCACTCTCTCTCTCTCTCTGTCTCTCTCTCTCTCTCTTCTCTCCTCTCTCTCTCTCTCTCTCTCTCTCTCTCTCCTCTCTCTCTCTCTCTCTCTCTCTCTCTCTCTCTCTCTCTTTCTCATGCGTATGTTCAGTGTGTATTAGGCTGGTTGGATCCTTTGTTGCTTTTGCATTTCCAACAAAATGTGGCTATGGTTTAAAACTGAACAACCCCAAATGCTGGGACTGTGGAGTTTCTGAAAGAATTGAGATTGTCCTCCTACATAAGCTGAACATTAGTGTTGAGTAATTCTAACTCCCCGCATTTTCACATTGCTTAATTTCATGTTTATACCCTTTGTGGCTTTTCACAGCAACCAACTTTATCAAGTAAAAAAACACAAAAATGGCAGAAAAGATGGAAGTCAAGGTTGTCATTGTGCCTGGAAATGGAGCCGGTGATGTGACAAGATGCAACTGGTACGGTTGGCTACAAGACAAACTGACCAAAGCAGGTAAATATAATCCATACAGACTGTTAACTGGAGGACCAGTATGTCTGCATGGTGGATTTTTTTTCTTGGTTAAGGGAGGTTTGATTCTCTTGCTTTGCATTATGATTACCCTCATGTGCATGATTGTCATGGACGTGTTTTTGTGGGTGCATATGTGGGCATGCTCACGCGTGTGTGTGTGTGTTTTGGGAGATGCATGCTTGTGCAATAATTCTGGTTGTATTTGAGGGCATGTAAGTGGGCATGCGTGTGTGTGTGTGTGTGTGTGTGTGTTTTGGGGGATGCATGCTTGTGCAGTAATTTTGGTTGCATTTGAAATGTCTTAGCCTGATGGAAGCTGCACTACCACAACCTACTTTGTAATCATAATGTAGGGAAGCTGGGTGTGTGTGTGGGGGGGGGGGGGGGGGGGGGGGGGAAGGAGCTGCTTGTGGACTGTCATGTTTATGGCGCTTCACTGCTGGAAGAAGCAAGGGTTGGGGATAGCTCAGTGGTATAGCACCAGACTCATTATTGGGTGGTTGTGGGTTTGATTCCTGGCAAGAGTGGTGGGAAATTCTCTTCTCCAGGATTAACTTTGTGTGTTGACTTTTATTTCAGTATCTGTTCCACCCACATGTTACCGCAGTAGCACGTAAAAAATGCCAGACACTTTGGAGAGAGAAAAAAATGGTGGGGGGGGGGGGGGGGGGGGGCGCGGCAGCAGGCAGGTCACAGAACAACATACGTGTATCCTACATAAGTGGCTTTGAATAAAACTGTAAACTGGTGCATGTTGGTCAGTGCACACACAGTGTGTGTCAATATAGTAGCAGTTTCACTTGGCACCTGCCATGTATATAATAGCCAAACAGTGCTGTAAGTACACTCCTTTGGTGGGCGTTCAACAAAAAGCAAGCAAAATACACAACAACAAAATGTGCCGTGTAAAACGACAGTCACTCATTCCGAGTCGCCTGAGACTAGAGTGCAGTGGATCTTCTGGGAAGCAGAAAATAGCGCTGTATAAAATCATAAATCAGATGATTAACGTAAACAAAATCATCCCTGGGCAAAACGAGGTAGCATCCATATGACACGTCTCTCTTTCCCGCACCCTTCAAACTTGCAGTGCGGGTAGTGCAATTGTAAAGAAAAAGCTGACAGCAGCCTCTTTAACTTTGTCGTTGATTGGCAACTAGAGTTCTGAAGGAGCACGGAAGGGCTCCTAATAAAAATAAAAATAAATAATATTCTACGGCCACTGTACAGCGCAGCATCTGGAAGCCCAATCACCGAACTGGGTTGCACGTTCACATCTCCATACCTAAGGGTCACGCGTGTTACGTTCAGTTACAAGCTAGCAACAGCTGAAGGGAAAAAACATCCTAAAATGTCACTTCAAGAACCGGTCGCCCCAGCTGCATTGATGCTGACTGCCTGCACCCAGAAAGGGAAAGAATCTATGTACGCTAATTTCAGCTCATGTACAGACTTGCCTAGAGGCTGCACTATGGCAGAAAGTTGAACTGAAGCCAGTTGCTGATGCACGCTGCTCAACATGCAATTGACCTCTGGCCACCCTCTCAGCTTCAGCCAATCAATGAATGTGTACAAAACACACCTCCTTTGACAAGTCGGTATCCATTCCACCCCCGTGTTACCGCAGTAGCATGTAAAAGATCCCGGTTATTCTGCCAAAGGTGCAGGTGGCAGGTTACAGCTAAACATGCATACACCTTACATATGTGGCTTTGCATGAAGTGACAGTGCATGGTTGTATGGTGTACACAGAACTTGCGCCGAGATGGCTGCAGTTTCATGTGGCACCAGCCATGCCAGCGCTGTAAGTACACTTCGGTGGATATTCAAAAAACACGCTATAAAAAGCTTGTCACTCATGTAGAACCACATGCGAGCGCAGCAAGTCTGCTCAAGAGAGCAGAGAATAGCACTATACAAGTGATCATCAATCAATCAATCAAAAGTCCAAGGGCTGTTCAAGTACCAGCTACCATTGTGATGTAAACAAAACACATGCCCATACTGTTTTGAAAAACCATGATCAAGAATCTTAGGTCCACGCAGTTCAAAGTGTGAGTTTAAATGCATGTTATATTGTTTGCACAAGCTGACAAAGGTGTTACACTGTTGATCACACGGAGAACTTCCTTGAGATGACACAAAAGGGCCACCGTCAATTACACAAACATTAGAACCACTTCAGAGGCAACATTGGAATTAACAGGAAACATCCGAGAGATGTGGTGGAATGCATATATGGGCTTTCCTGAGCGTGCAGGTACCATCTTGAACTGAACTCAACTCAGTTGCTGTTGTGTGCTGCATTGTGTGACTAAAAAAATGAACCAACTTTCTTTGTTTTTTTTGTACCACAGGAGTGACTTGTGTTTTGCGCAATTTCCCCGATCCGGTGATGGCGCGCGAATCTGTGTGGATCCCATTTATGCGAGATGAGCTGTCATGTGACCAACACACCATCATCGTCGGGCACAGCTCCGGCGCTGAAGCTGCCATGAGATACGCTGAGACACACAAGGTGTGTATGACCACCAGTCCACCCTTCGCTGAGCCTCGGTTACAACAGGTCGTGCCACAACCTCACAACAACATCCATAGATAAGACAATGAGCTGGGTTCTCTCAAGCCAACTGCATTTCTGTGCAGAATGATGATTAAATAAAAATATCACTTACCTTGCAAAACAAATTAGTGTTCTGGAAAGTATGAACACTCCCCTTTTGATATTATGTTCTGAAAGCTATGAAAATATTCACTTTGTTTTTTGTTTTTTGTTTTACTAATTATTATTTGAGTTTTTAATGTATTCATTTTGTTGTTGTTGATCTTGTAAAGTGCAGTATACTCACCACTGTGGGTGAGATACGGGGCTATAGAAATGGCCCCTGTTATTATTAATTTATTGTTATTATTAATAGCCTAATCCAGGCTATGTAGTCAAAACAAATAAGAAAAATATTTACCAAAATATTTTCTCTCAAGAAATCACAGATTTTTGGGAAATTAACTTCATTCATGCCATAGAGGAAGCCTTTGTCCTTTCCTTGCAACTATCTGTATACCAAGGATTTTGGCCTGTCTGGCGCTGCTCTGACTAGGAGTCAAGGGGAACTGGAAAATCAACACACAAGGGAGTTAATTAGTGCTTGTCATACATAACACAAGTACAACATCAAAGACCTGAGTTGTCTATGGTAACTCTCACCTGGCGTGCGTGTAAATGCAAGGTACATAAACTCCACCAGAGGTACATTCTCAAGTTCAAGGGGAACTGGGACTGGCCATGATGTAACCAACTGCGGCAGCGACTTCAGACAGCCAGGTGGGCAGGCCTGCAGCTGATGCTTGGAGTGTGCATAATGAGCTATGTGTTTGTGTTTACCTGACAGTTTTGTGAAATTATTTTTTTCATTCGTTTTTATGTATTTTTTCCTTTTCTCTTTTTTCCATAATGGTTGACTGGGTGTAAAACACCAAATTACTTACTTACTTACTTTTCTCCTTGTTTTAAATGCATTTTTTTAACACTTTTTTATGTGAACTGTTTGTGTGTGAACTTGATCACCTTTTTTTTTCTTCCCAGGCCATTGTTTTCTGGATAGACAAGCAAAGTAAGGTCAGCATTAATTCTTCCATCAACAGGTAAAGGCCAATGTTTTTGGGACTGACAAGCAAAGTAAGTTCAGCCTTGATTTTTCCATCAACAGGTAAAGGCCAGTGTTTTGGAGACGAACAAAATAACGTCAGCATTAATTTTTCTATCAACAGGTAGAGGGCAAGTTGTTTTTTTTGACAGACAAGCAAACTAATGTCAGCATTATTTTTTTCCATCAACAGGTAAAGGCCTGTGTTTTTTTGACAGACAAGCAAACTAATGTCAGCATTAATTTTTCCACCCACAGGTAAAGGGCATCGTTCTGGTCTCGGCCTGCATCACTGACCTGGGGGAGGAAAGCGAGCGCATCAGTGGCTACTACAATCGGCCATGGCGCTGGGAGGACATGAGGAGCAACGTGGAGTTTGCTGCCCAGTTCGGTTCCACGGACGACCCCTTCATCCCTTGGGCCGAGCAGCAGCAAGTGGCGGACGGACTCAAAACTAAGCTCTTCAAGTTTGATGATCGCGGACACTTCATGAACACCGCTTTCCCAGAGCTGCTGTCATTTGTTACGTCTGTCGCAGTCTGAATAAACAAAAGGGTGATTCAGGTTTAATTATGGAGTGCAGGCATTTTGTCAGTATTGCTTCTGGCTGTGTGGTCCAACATTCTACAAGCCGAGCTATCCTGTCCCATGAAAAATTGTGAATTGTTCATACATTTTGCTTTACAAAAAAAAAAAACACACACACACACACACAATTTTATATATATATATAGATATAGATAGATAGATATATAGAGAGATAGAGAGAGACAGACAGACATGACAAGACAGAACAATCTACAACTATTGTGTGTTTAAGAAAGAGAGAGAGAGAGACAGATGTGACAAGACAGAATAATCTACAACTATTGTGTGTTTTGGGGGATGTTTTTTGTAAAGCAAAATATATGAACATTTCACAATTCTTACATAGGACAGGATAGCTCAGCTTGTAGAATATATATATATACGTGTGTGTGTCTCCATTGAAGCATTCAAGACGGAAATCAAAGTAAAGCACCTTAGATTAGAATGGAATTATAAAACACAACAAAACAGATCCACAGCTGTTTTTCACTTGATTTCTGGTCCTGTCTGTTAAAAATTGATGTTTATGAAAGTCGTTAGAAAACAACCATGAGCGCTGTCATTGTGTGCACAGCTAGCAACCCAATCATGACGTCACACCCAAGGCTGGCACGAGTGGCAAATGCCTCATGAGCCAGCTGTCTGCTGGTTTCCAGACGTCATGGTAATGAGCGAACCAACAGGGCTTCACCCTGAGGAGCTTAAATGTGAAGCAAAAACAAAGTTTGTCTTTTGTACGAGCACTGACAGAACAACTATGCGTGCGATGAAGCCATGTTTTAGAAAGTTCAGAGGCTTCATATAATCATAATGAACATATCTGCCCCAAAAAGTAAATAATAATATTTATTTATTTATAATAATAATTATTATTATAATAAAATAAATGCCTAAATAAGCTTTCTTTAGGCATTTATTTTAAGGGGTAGCCATTTTCACTTTGACTTTACAGGAACCATTTAGACACAGTGGTTGTGTGTGTGTGCATGAGGGGGGGGGGGGGGGGGGGCAAGGTGGGCGTGTGTGTGTATTTGTCACCCTTCAATGACTGCATAAAAAATATATTTAAAAAATCTGGATTTGCTAAGTTTGATTAATGAGACTATCTCCTACAAGATTAATGCAAATGTTTTGAACATATGGCATTTTATGGACATACAGAGATACATCCTTTGCTGAGAAGTCATGCATAAAGAAACCTGCAGAAGGAACCATTTGCAGATTTCCTTTGTTTTCAGGCCAACTTGTATCTTCGCTTCAGATCCCCTTTAAGTTTTAAACTCTTGCATGTGCTGATCCCTTTTTCTTCTCCCCTTTTCTCCCCCAGAATATTTGCATTCAACCTCATGACAGTGTTACCCCTCTCTCCCTCTGTATTTGCATTCAACCTTATGACAGCGTTATGTCTCTCTCCCTCTGTATTTGCATTCAACCTTATGACAGCGTTATGTCTCTCTCCCTCTGTATTTGCATTCAACCTTATGACAGTGTTACCTCTCTCTCCCTCTGTATTTGCATTCAACCTTATAACAGCGTTATGTCTCTCTCCCTCTGTATTTGCATTCAACCTTATGACAGTGTTATGTCTCTCTTGCTCTGTATTTGCATTGAACCTTATGACAGTGTTACCTCTCTCCCTCTGTATTTGCATTCAACCTTATGACAGTGTTACCTCTCTCGCTCTGTATTTGCATTCAACCTTATGACAGTGTTATGTCTCTCTCGCTCTGTATTTGCATTGAACCTTATGACAGTGTTATGTCTCTCTCCCTCTGTGTTTGCATTCATCCTTATGACAGTGTTATGTCTCTCTCTCTGTATTTGCATTCAACCTTATGACAGTGTTATGTCTCTCTCCCTCTGTATTTGCATTGAACCTTATGACAGTGTTATGTCTCTCCCCCTCTGTATTTGCATTCAACCTTATGACAGTGTTATGTCTCTCTCCCTCTGTATTTGCATTGAACCTTATGGCAGTGTTATGTCTCTCTCCCTCTGTATCTGCATTGAACCTTATGACAGTGATATGTCTCTCTCCCTCTGTATTTGCATTCAACCTTATGACAGTGTCATGTCTCTCTCCCTCTGTCTCTGACATGATCCTGTGCAGTTGACAGGTCATTCAACTGCAAGAACTCTCATTCATGCATGCGACCCTTTCCCCCACACGCATATATGCACACACGTGCACCCCCCTCACCCCCTACACACACACACACACACACACACACACACACACACACACCACTTAAATATACACACACAATATGCACACACTCTATACATGCACATACACACACACATACAAACACACATACACACCAGAAAGCACAGTTTCTGTTGCATATATATATATATTCATTAATATCACTTCCTCAGTATGTACAAAACTTATGTGTATGTAGAAAAACAATGCGTTGTCCCTGACATTTCTACGAGATAAACATACAATGATACATGAAGCACAGCCTACACAAGATGACAACACTAAGAGCAGAAGAATCATACAGACTTCACATTCAGTTACAACACCATCTTCAGGGTATGAACAGGCACTGGTACTTCACATTCAGTTACAATACCGTTTTCAGGGTATGAACAGGCACTGAGTACACCAGTCTTCTGCATGGTTAAAACAGATCCTTTGCGGTTCCTGTTGACTATTACTGGTGTGAAAGGTCAACATGTACTCCCCCCTCACTTTTTACAAGGGGGAGGTGGCCAGGGTTATGGAGATGGGTATGTTGCCTGGAAATGCACCCACAATAAAACCATACAGTTGAAACAGCCCCATGTCCATGGCTTTGTAATGCCAAAGCCACCTAGTGTACAGCTTTAACCCATTTCACTGTGACAGTTGAACTGTCAACACTTGTGCACAGTCAATGCTGCCATTAACCCTTTAATGCCCACCCACTGAATGTTGTGCCATGCACAGTGTGTGTATGATCATTCTTGTTGATTGTGGTACCGCTTAAAGGATCTTTGATGGCATGATTTTAAAAATGTACTTTCCACCTTTGCTAGTGACAAGCGGCACAATTGTTTAATTATCCCCTTAGAACCAGTTCCCTGGCAGAGAGCTGGGCAGATTTCCTTCCACCCCCTGGCACTCAAAGGGTTAAGTGTCACACAAACCCACACAGACAAAGTGGATCTCCATCTGGCACACAAAGGGTTAAGTGTCACACAAACCCACACAAAGTGGATCTTCATCTGGCACTCAAAAGGATTAAGTGTCACACAAACCCACACAGACAAAGTGGATCTCCATCTGGCACACAAAGGGTTAAGTGTCACACAAACCCACACAAAGTGGATCTTCATCTGGCACTCAAAAGGGTTAAGTGACACACAAACCCACACAAAGTGGATCTCCATCTGGCACTCAAAGGTTAAGTGCCACACAAGCCCACACACAGTGGATCTTCATCTGGCACTCAAAAGGGTTAAGTGTCACACAAACCCACACAGACAAAGTGGATCTCCATCTGGCACTCAAAGGGTTAAGTGACACACAAACCC
Organism: Alviniconcha marisindica; assembly: GCA_018857735.1. NCBI lineage: Eukaryota > Metazoa > Mollusca > Gastropoda > Provannidae > Alviniconcha > Alviniconcha marisindica. Next base: position 214,310 of record JABMCL010000492.1, read on the forward strand.
ACACAGACAAAGTGGATCTCCATCTGGCACTCAAAGGTTAAGTGTCACACAAACCCACACAAAGTTGATCTTCATCTGGCACTCAAAAGGGTTAAGTGTCACACAAACCCACACAGACAAAGTGGATCTCCATCTGGCACTCAAAGGGTTAAGTGACACACAAACCCACACAGACAAAGTGGATCTCCATCTGGCACTCAAAGGGTTAAGTGTCACACAAACCCACACAAAGCAGATCTCCATCTGGCACTCAAAGGGTTAAGTGTCACACAAACCCACACAAAATGGATCTTCATCTGGCATTCAAAGGGTTAAATGTCACACAAACCCACACAAACAAAGTGGATCTTCATCTGGCACTCAAAGGGTTAAGTGTCACACAAACGCACATTTCCATCAGCGATCCAATGCTACAGTGGATCAGGTCCACAGCAGGGTCATGGCGGACCTTGTTGAAAACCTAACCAACATTGCCACAACAGAGCTCCCATGTAACAAGCAAACAATGTGGTAAGTACACTACTTCAGTGGATATTCAAAAACGCACTCTAAGAAAGCAACAGTCGCTCATTTAGAATCGCTTGCACCAAAAGTGCAGTGAGTCTGCTTGAGGGCAGAGATCAGTTCTACATAAAAGCCATCATCATCATCATCATCATCGGCATCAGCTTGGCCGATGCAAAAACAAACCTTGTTCAAAACCTGGCCCCACATCTTACGGCTAAGCCGCATGGTGCTTTGTAACCTGCGATTTTGCTGCGTCATTAAATTTGCAATGTGTGTCATATCCTCAGTCTCTGGCCATGGGCTGAAAGCAGGACAACAGTGCACACCGCATGCTTTAGAACATACTGTATTTCTGCAGGTGAAATATGCACAGTGCACACCGCATGCTTTAGAACATACTGTATTTCTGCAGGTGAAATATGCACAGTGCACACCGCATGCTTTAGAACATACTGTATTTCTGCAGGTGAAATATGCACAGTGCACACCGCAGGCTTTAGAACATACTGTATTTCTGCAGGTGAAATATGCACGTGCACACCGCAGGCTTTAGAACATACTGTATTTCTGCAGGAGAAATATGCACAGTGCACACCACATGCTTTAGAACATACTGGATTTCTGCTGGTGAAATGTGCACAGTGCACACCACATGCTTTAGAACATACTGTATTTCTCAGAGCCTCCGCTAGACTGTTGAGACTATCAGTACACAGTACCGGCAACAAAGAAATATTCCAGTACCAACCCTCAGTCAACCGGTACAGTCTTTCCGTTGAAAAAGTTAGTTTTATCAATGTTTTCAGCATGTGCAGGCGCCACTGACGTTTGATCTCGATCTAGTTTCCGAATAACGACGTGCACATTCTTCAGTGCTGATGTGGGGAAAATATTCAATCGTGTACTGATGACTCACCCTTTACAGACCGTAATCAAACTCAGTTTTGTTGCCAATGGCAGTGACAGTTTTCACGTTCACTATTTTGCTTGCTGAACATCACCGGAAGTGATCTTGGTTAGCAGGAGCTTCCACTTGCTTCAGGACCCAGGGTACAGAGCATGATCTCTAGCAAGTCACACAAAATGCTCAGTTTCAGCCGGTACTTGGTACCGGCAACTATATTTTTTACCAGTACTGGGGAAACATTTACCGGTAAAAACTGGCATATGCTGGTCTAGCGGAGGCTCTGATTTCTGCAGGTGAAAACGTACGGTGCACACCACAGGCTTCAGAACATACTGTATACCTGAAGGTGGAACATGCGCAGAGCACACCACAGGCTTTAGAACATACTGTATACCTGAAGGTGGAACATGCACAGTGCACACCACAGGCTTCAGAACATACTGTATACCTGAAGGTGGAACATGCACAGTGCACACCACAGGCTTCAGAACATACTGTATACCTGAAGGTGGAACATGCACAGTGCACACCACAGGCTTCAGAACATACTGTATACCTGAAGGTGGAACATGCACAGTGCACACCACAGGCTTCAGAACATACTGTATACCTGAAGGCAGAATATACACAGAGCACACTACAGACCAATCAGCACAGAGGTGAAAAGGTCAACTGAAAGGTCAAATAAAATAGCAAACTCCCCCCCCCCCCCCAAAAATAATTAAATTCCAGTTCTTTTGTTTGTCTTAGTTATGTAAATTGTGACCTCTTTCTAACAGCACTGTCCTGATATAACATTCCTGGTTGACTGGGTGTAAAAAAACAAATCACTTAACTGTGACAGCAGCAAGGAGTGTAGTCACACTCAGAGTGTGAATCTGTTGCCATACAGAACACCACTTTACTTAACCAGGGTGAAGTGTGTGAATCTGTTGCCATACAGAACACCACTTTACTTAACCAGGGTGAAGTGTGTGAATCTGTTGCCATACAGAACACCACTTTACTTAACCAGGGTGAAGTGTGTGAATCTGTTGCCATACAGAACACCACTTTACTTAACCAGGGTGAAGTGTGTGAATCTGTTGCCATACAGAACACCACTTTACTTAACCAGGGTGAAGTGTGTGAATCTGTCACCATACAGAACATCACGTTACCTAACCAGGGCAAAGAGCATGAATCTGTCACCATACAGAACATCACGTTACCTAACCAGGGCAAAGAGCATGAATCTGTCACCATACAGAACATCACGTTACCTAACCAGGGCAAAGAGCATGAATCTGTTGCCATACAGTACACCACTTTACCTAACTGGGGGAAGTGTGTGAATCTGTCACCATACAGTACACCACTTTACCTAACTGGGGGAAGTGTGTGAATCTGTTGCCATACAGTACACCACTTTACCTAACTGGGGGAAGTGTGTGAATCTGTCACCATACAGAACACCACTTTACCTAACCGGGGTGAAGTGTGTGAATCTGTCACCATACAGAGCACCACTTTACCTAACTGGGGCGAAGTAAGATCGAAACAACAGCTTTTTTGATTTGACCCAATATAAACAGCCAGGCAAGCAAGTGGCAAGCTCGATGCTGCTGATCACACAGTGTGTAAGCCGTGAATCCACAGACTGGCTGACCGCAGGTTATGACAAGCAGGAATTGCAAAGCCTCAAGCAGCTTATCAGTTTGGCAAACAGCGCCCCTGGCAATGTCACAAGATATATATATAAAACAATGCAATAGTCCTAGCACACACTCGGCTTAACTCTTTCAGTCCTCGCGCTGCATTCAGATCAACCCCTTCAGTCCCAATTCGGCTCCCGCAGTCCAACTCTGCTAAGAAGCAGACAGCAGCATGCGGAGAACTCCTACTGGGGGCAATGCATCCAGACTTTTAAACAGTGTCGAAAAAACTGAGGGATTACACTGTTTTCTTCTCCCGTGCAGGAGGGAAACAGGTGTGTGTATGCAAACACCTGGCACAGGTCTACAGCATCCTTCCACCAACCGCCACCATAACTGGCTATGCCTTAGGTCTCTCAAAACTCAGCAGACAGTTTCTCGGTAGCGCTCAAATGGCAGTTTGTTACCACACGCAGACAACACACACAGTATCAGGCCACGGCTCTCTCTTCTCACCGCCCACATTGTTCATGCATGCATGCACAAATAACCCCCCAAATCATTTGATTCAAGGTGAAACTATTTTTTACTCATGGCAGACACACCTGATGTCGACATGTATGCTTCGATGCTCTGTTGTTTCCACAATCTTAGCACTCAAACCTTTCACAAATATAACGGAAGGCGCCGACAGCGTGTGATGTGACTCACAGGGGAAATTTGGGTCGACAGTTGTGTGGAAATAAGAACCACCCCTTCGATGGCACAGCCAGTTATGTCAGGCATGGACGAAAGGTGCCAGAAAGAGTGGCTTGGAATGTGAGTAACACTAACAGCGTGGAGAACTCATCTCTGGGAGATTTAGAACCAAGCGTCCGAACTGTTGAGGCATTAGTCTAGGGGGTTCTGTTTTTCTGATGCACAAGAGCGGGGCACAGGTGTGTATATAAAACATGCATCCAATACTGAATGAGTTTAAGGCACACTTTTCTGCTCTGTCAAGCAACTGTGACATCCACTGTATATTAACTTTGTCAAGCAACTGTGACATCCACTGTACATTAACTTTGTGAAGTGACTGCGACATTCACTGTACATTAACTTTGTGAAGTGACTGCGACATCCACTGTACATTAACTTTGTGAAGTGACTGCGACATCCACTGTACATTAACTTTGTGAAGTGACTGCGACATCCACTGCACATTAACTTACTCTGCACTCTGTCATCAACACAGCCTACCTTTTGCAGTCTTCACAAAATAACAGTCTAGAAAGTTCCACATATAAGGACTTTTTAAAGAGTTTTTTTTTTGTGTGTGTGTCTTTTTTTTTGTGGATACAAATAAAAGAATGGCCAAGGCAGTAGCATAGTCATCACAAGACCATTTCTCTGTCACAGCATACTTCTTACACACACAGTACAGTCAATGTTAAAGCACACAGCACATTCAATATTAACACAAAGCCCGACGTCGGCAAGACACTCATCACCTGCCATCTTAAATCTAGTCATGCTACCATCACATTAACAATTATGCAGTTCGCGCCAGCAGCAGATCCACTTTACCATTTGCAAAGTAAATTTTGTGTCACTTTGAGTAATAACCACCCACCACGCATTTTAACAAAGCAGCTGTCTTACTGTTAACATGCGTGGTTATAAAGCATACGCATCTGTTCTTTTCTGTACAATATGGCAACCATAAGAGAAATACCCTGCTGAATTTACAAAAGGGGAATAAATGCGATGTGGAAAACCACCCCAAACAATCCAGTAGGATAGAACATGTTGAAAGTGTGGAGAGGAAACTGACTTCTGTCACTCAGTCAACCATGACAGTTACATTAGGGCGATGCTGAAAGTGTAGACTTTTTGAAAGTATGCATGTGGGTGTCCGAACGGATGGTAGATGGAGGAGTTTACCGCTAATTTCATGGTAACGTCATTCCAACTCCCAGACCGAAGACAACAGACCCACGTTCTCACTTCCTTTTCTCCACACAAGTTCTCACTTCCTTCTCTCCACACAAGTTCTCCCTTCCTTTTCTCCACACAAGTTCTCCCTTCCTTTTCTCCACACAAGTTCTCCCTTCCTTCTCTCCACACAAGTTCTCCCTTCCTTCTCTCCACACAAGTTCTCCCTTTCTTTTCTCCACACAAGTTCTCCCTTCCTTCTCTCCACACAAGTTCGCCCTTCCTTCTCTCCACGCAAGTTCTCCCTTCCTTCTCTCCACACAAGTTCGCACTTCCTTTTCCCCACACAAGTTCTCACTTCCTTTTCTCACTTCCTTTTCCATGAAACCTAATGATAAATCACTCTGTTTTCTTTTTCTTTTCCAAATCATTTTCCGTGTGATTTATGCAACAAGCTGGACACAGAAGCAGGGGTTGAGCGCAAGGGCGGGAGGGCGCTGAGCTACAAGTACATGGAGAGCGGCCTGCCAATCAGGAGTATCGATCAGAAAGCGGCAACAAGTCCGCCATGAAGAGTTCAGATGCTCTCCTGCGGACTGCTTAAAAAGGAGGAAAGAGTGCATTTTCAGTTGGGAGCACACTGTCGGGTTGTGTGGTTTGTGCATGTAACCATCATGGCCGCCGCCCATGTACTTAGATCAGTGGGGGTGTTGGGGAAGAGGGGGGTGGGAGGTAGGGTGGTGGCGGGGGAATTATGGCCTATGGTCTTTGTTCACATGTTGTGCTCTAAAATCACAGCCGATTGAGCTTGCTGCTGCTGCCAACATGAAAAGATAAGAAAGTGTAAAAAAAAAAAAAAAAAAAGGGAAAAGGAAAAAAACAGAAGAAAAGAAAAAAACAGAAGAAAAAAAACAGCATAGTAATTCTATGAAGAAGGAAAAAGGGAAGAAAATTGATTGCTTATACAAAATACCTATCTAGTGAACACATCATTTTTGCCGACTCAGCAGTTTTTGTGTGAGCGCTATCAAGGCTTGTTGGATGTTGGATGATGTCAGACGTTGCAGCAACCGCACAGCTTCCTTTGTGTGCTCTGTAGCTAGCATCTTCGTCTGCTCTATACCGTCACTCTGAAGAGACAGAGAAAAAAGTACACATTCGTTAGTGCACAGTTAGTGCATGCGAATGACGTTTATCTCTTCTTCTTCTTTTCTTTTTTTTTCTTCTCTTTTTTTATATACATATATATATATATATATATAAAAAATATATAAAAAAATTTTTTATTTGGGGGGAGGCAAACATTTTACATTTATAATATGCAATACACACATGCGTGTGCAAAATTTAATAGCAAAGGATGTATCTGTGTGTCTATAAAATGCCATATGTTCAAAAGATTACATTAATCTTGTAAGACTAAGAGACAGTCTCATTCATCAAACTTAACAAATCAAGACTATTTAAAAGCAAATATTTTAATACAGTCATTGAAGTGTGACAAATAAACACACACCTAGCTCCCCCCCCCCCCCCCCACACACACACACACAACTGCTGTGTGTATTTGGTTCCTGTAAAGTCACAGTGAAAATGTCTCCCCCTTAAAATACACGCCTAAAGAGAGTTCATTTTACAGGGCACACGTGTTCATTCCGAAGCCTATGAACTTTCCAAAACAAAACCAAAAAAACACTGCTGAGCTGAGGCTGATGGCAGGGATGCAGTGAGGTGTGAAAGTAAACACGGCGCTTAACGTCTACAGAAACCATAAGGCTTATTAGGGACGGGGAGAAGAAGGGGAAGGGGGTATGGAAGTGGGGAAAGAGGGAAAGTATATACCTATCGCTACACTGTCACCACCAGAATGACCTGCATTAAGACGGGCAGCGATGAGAGCCATTTTAATGTTTCATTAATTGTGAGGGATAAAGTCACAAGACAGTGTCCACAAACCACAACTTTTGAAGAAAAAGGAGAGCCGAAGCAGTACTGAACCAAGGTCCTTCCGCTTACCAGCCTAACGCCTTACGGCTGGGCCAAACCGGCTCTCACTGTGGGGTGTAAACAGCAGCGCGCTTCAAATACTCAGGGGCCACTGACACAGGCAGAGATTTCCAGGCCAAGCATGGGCTACTGCATTTACACTTGGCGGTGTCAGAATGGATGCCAGCCACACCCAGTTCAGTTCCAGGGCAGGGCTGAGTGCTGTCGCATTCTATTTCTGTGTGTCGTACAGGCGGTTCTGATGTCAGCTGTATTATTTAGGTATTTATTTATGATTGACTTTTTACCCCAATTTTGGTCGTTGTTGCTGTTGAATATGACATTTTGATAACTGGTATGAATGTGTGTGTGTGCGTGTGTGTGTGTGTGTGTGTGTGTGTGTGTGTGTGCCACCATTTAATGTTCCTTGTTCACTTAACCCTAACATTGGGCAATAAATGTGCATTGTATCTGCTATGTGGACCCCAGGTCTGTGGTCAGGAAGCGTATCAGACAGATAAACTGCTTACTTTCAGCTCAAACGCATTAGTTCAATCTGCAGGATTCTCACTGAAGATGCAGCCAAGAGATTTGTTACCTCCTGCATCCTCTCATGGCTTGACTACTGCAACTGTCTCCTCGTGGGTACACCTAATTTTGTCATCCAACCTCTACAGGAAACTCAAAACTATGCTGCAAGACTAGTTCTCTTGGCACCCCATCACCACCACTGTACACCTCTCCTGAAAAACTGCACTGGCTTCCCATTTCAAAATGGATTAAGTACAAGGGTGCTTTATGCGTTCCAACGCTTTAAACACTTCTGGTCCTCTACACTCCATCTCATATGCTATGCTTTTCTTCTCACACCCACATGTTGAAAATCCAACAATACAAATGCAAAACTTGTGGCTTTTGCACTTTCTCTTACTTTGGACCTCATGTCTGAAATTTACTCCCTTAAGACCTAAGACATTGCTCAACCCTACCATTTTTCAAAACCAAACTGAAAACTTGCCTCTTCTCACAGTACTTCAACCTCAACTATTATCAATACACAGTTTTCACTACATTCATTGCATGTGTGTGTGGTACAGATCAATGTCATACATGTGTAAATGGTTTGAACTCATTGGCCATTGCGTTTGCTTTCTCTGTGCGTGTGCGTGTGTGTGTGTGTGTGTGTGTGTGTGTGAGTGTGCATGCGTGCATGCATGCGTGCATGTAAGTGCTTCAAATAAAAACTGCATTAGTAGGACTGTGCTCTGAATGTCCATAGAATATCGTATTTAGGTTAATATGTATCATGTGAGTGCTCAGGCCATTATCACAAAATGAACGCATGATAAATGTACATCATAATTATGGAGCGGTGATGGCATCAAACCCCTCATACAAGTTTAGTTCTGAGTGCAGATGTAAATGCAGCAGCCCGTGCCTGGCCCCAGCTGAGCAGCTCCGGGGCCCGGCTCTGTACCGTGACAGCTGTATGAGTGAAAGACAGCTGTACGAGTAAAAGACGAAAGCCTGCACCTGGCCCCAGCTGAGCAGCTCCGGGGCCTGGCTCTGAACTGTGACAGCTGTATAAGTGAAAGACAGCTGTACGAGTAAAAGATGAAAGCCTGCACCCGGCCCCAGCTGAGCGGCTCCGGGGCCCGGCTCTGTACTGTGACAGCTGTATGAGTGAAAGACAGCTGTACGAGTAAAAGATGAAAGCCTGCACCTGGCCCCAGCTGAACGGCTCTGGGGCCAGGCCCTGGCTGCCAGGCAAATGGCCCCGGTGACAGCTGTTCGAGGGAAAGATGAGAGGAGTCACTTTCAGTGGCAACAGAAGCTGCAGACATTACCTTTGCGACCAGTTGTCTGGCCGTCTCCACATCCCCATCCAGAGAAAATCGCCTCATGATCAAGGGGTTCAGCATGGGGAACTGTTAGGGGCAAAAACGCAAAGCATCAATTCCCATCCTCTGACAGGGCCGAAACTGAATAGGTGGCCACGTTTAATGCCCAAATACCATGCTGAGGGTCCAGCGGGAAGCGCTGGTTCTTGAGGACCAATGGGCATGCGTGCAGGGGGCAAACACATCAGAATGAAGCCATGGGAGTGTGGGGGGCAAACACATCAGAATGAAGCCATGGGAGTGTGTGGGGCAAACACATCAGAATGAAGCCATGGGAGTGTGTGGGGCAAACACATCAGAATGAAGCCATGGGAGTGTGTGGGGCAAACACATCAGAATGAAGCCATGGGAGTGTGTGGGGCAAACACATCAGAATGAAGCCATGGGAGTGTGTGGGGCAAACACATCAGAATGAAGCCATGAGAGTGTGTGGGGCAAACACATCAGAATGAAGCCATGAGAGTGTGTGGGGCAAACACATCAGAATGAAGCCATGGGAGTGTGTGGGGCAAACACATCAGAATGAAGCCATGGGAGTGTGTGGGGCAAACACATCAGAATGAATCCATGGGAGTGCAGGGGGCATCACATCAAATGAAGCCATGGGAGTGTGTGTGGGGGAGGGGGGGGAGGAGGAGGGGGGGGGCATACACATCAGAATGAAGCCATGGGTGTGTGGGGGAGGCGGAGGGGGGGGGGGGGCAAACACATCAGAATGAATCCATGGGAGTGCAGGGGGCATACACATCACAATGAAGCCATGGGAGTGTGTGTGTGTGGGGGGGGGTGGGGTGGGGGGGGGGCATACACATCAGAATGAAGCCACGGGTGTGTGTGGGGAGGGAAGGGGGAGGGGGGGGGCAAAGACATCAGAATGAAGCCATGGGAGTGTGTGGGGGCATCACTTTCATTTTGTGACCACTGCATCAAATACACGTCTCATTTATGTTGTACAGTCTAGGAATTAAGAAATGGTTTTGTTGCACTGAACAATCCCAATACAGCATTCTCATCCAACAAATACCTGACTATATTATCAAGAATAACATTGATTTAGCTAAGAAGTTTTATCACCACACAGCATGTCCTTCATTTTGAATGAAACCAGGACTGACTGACCTGTATCTGCTTAACAGATAACCTGTATCTGCTTAACAGATAACCTGTATCTGCTTAACAGATAACCTGTATCTGCTTAACAGATAACCTGTATCTGCTTAACAGATAACCTGTATCTGCTTAACAGATAACTGTATCTGCTTAACACATAACCTGTATCTGCTTAACACATAACCTGTATCTGCTTAACAGATAACTGTATCTGCTTCTCTCTTCAACTGGGTTTGCTAAATATTCCTTCTATTTTCTACAGACTGTCTTACAACTAAAGACCATTCTTAACATAGCTGTGCTCACTTGGCGAAGGACCGCCTGGTGAAGGGAACTGTTGCTTGCTGCTCACCTCAGCTCTTAATCGGAAAGATGAGGATATGAAAATGGAGGCTGGCTGTCCAAACCCAAACCTTCAACAATTTGTTGCAGAAGCAATTCCCTTCTTCTGTTTCTATTCCTGCAGCTGTGATCTGATCGGTCCCGCTGATACTCCAAGTGGGCAATAAAACCTTCAATCTCTTTATCCTCAATGGTGGCAATTGCTTCTTCCATTGTCTGCAAGATGAGACACCTCCCACTAAACAATGGCCAAGAACCTAGTCATGGCTGATAAACTGACTAGCCAATCGGTGGTCAGTTTCAGACCGATCACCAAGACATTGCACAACCTGATCTGCAACTTAATTTCAACAACAAAAAAAGCTGTGGCAACATCTTGGCAAAGCAGCAAAGTTAATCTACTTCACCAAGCGACTTTGCAGTATGTTAAGAACAGCCTAAAGTGTTGTCCTGGTTCACTCTGCAGTTTGCCCGGTCAAACCAGGATTCTCTTACCTCCTGTGCAGCAAAGAGGACGGGCGCAGTGGCCAGTCCTAGGTGGAGGTCAGCAGCAGTGGGTTTGCCCATCTCTTGCTCGCTGGACACAAAGTCCAGCAAGTCATCCACTAACTGCAAGAAGGAGAGAAAGAGCCTCAAAATAACCTCTTGCACACTTGTGATACGATAATCACACACGTGTGTGTGTAACTGAATGAAATGTTGCTTTTATTTTGGTTGTGTGTGTGTGTGTGTGTGTGTGCACGCGTGCATGCATGTGTGCGTGAGAGCGAGCGAGTGTGTGTGTGTGTGTGTGTGTGTGTGTGCATGTGTGTGTACTGTTGATTTATTTTTTGTTTTCTTTTTCTTTTTCTTTTTTAGGCAAATCTAGTGGACACAATTTTGTCATTACGTTTCCCATAAAAAGGCAGACACACCCACGCGCACACACACACACACACACACACGCACACAGGCACCCGCACACACACACACACACACACACACACACACAGGCACCAGCACACACTCACCTGGAAGGCAATGCCCAAGTTGCGGCCATACTGGTAGGTTATGTGGGACACAGTGGCACTGCAGCCTGCCAGCACAGCTACCTGCACAGAGGAAAAGAGAAACATTATTTCACCCATGACGCAAGGCTCAACCCTGCTTCTTCAAGGTTGGCTGCTTGGCTGAGCTTGTCCATACCGGTATGCCCCAATATACAAAACAAACTCAAACACATGGGAGGTTGGGAGCAAGAGAGAAGGAGCGATTGAGTGAGAGAGAGTGAGTGTGTGGGTGTGTGTGTGTGTGTGTGTGTGTGTGTGTGTGTGTGTGTGTGTGTGTGTGTGTGTGTGTGTGTGTGTGTTGTGTGTGTGTGTGTGTGTGCGTGTGTGTGCGTGTGTGTGTGTGTGTGTGCATGTGTGCGTGCATGTGCATGTGCGTGTGTGTGTGTGTGCCTTGTTTGTCTGAGAAAGGGGTAGGAGGGTGTCATCAGTCAACACCATGCTGTCTTTGTATTGTTCTAAGAGGTGCTAAGAGTTCGGGTTTTGGGTGTGGGTCTTTTTAAGGATTTAAGGCAACTGTTATTATTATCATTAACTGCAGGTTCAACTTGTTGAGCAATTTTATGGGTCACGGACGCTGCCCTCAGTAACACTGACCACTACACCATCCGTGACACACCAAAATGGCTCACACCATTGTCAGTTGAACACAAGAAATTGTGCTGGCGGCAACGGTGCAGCCTAAGCCTCGATGCCTGTTGTTCATCGCAGAACAACACAAGACCTGCTGATCTGATTTGATCCAAAAGCGGCAACAGTGCAGCATAAGCCTTGATGCCTGTTGTTTATCGCAGAACAACACAAGACCTGCTGATTTGATTTGATCCAAAAGTGGCAACAGTGCAGCATAAGCCTTGATGCCTGTTGTTTATTGCAGAGCAACACAAGACCTGCTGATTTGATTTGATCCAAAAGTGGCAACTTACAGACTTGCAGCTGGCAGCCAGCATGCTAGCCGTCTTCTTAAACGTTTTGTCCAGGTAGTGTGAAAACCTTTCATTCTCGTCCTCTTTAGAACCCAGCTGCATAAACTCGCCTGCAATGAAAGACAAGTAAGTCAATGACAAAGGTGATAATGATGATTGCTTTTATATAGCGCTGCTCTCCGCTCTCAAGCAGACTCACTGCGCTCGCATGTGATTCTACAGGAGTGACTAGCTTTTTGTAGCGCGTTTTTGAATATCCACCGAAGTGGTGTACTTACAGCGCTAGTATGGCTGGTGCCACATGAAACTGCTGCCATCTCGGCGCAAGTTCTGTGTACACCATACAACCATGCACCACATCACTTCATGCAAAGCCACATATGTATGGTGTATGTGTGTTTAGCTGTAACCTGCCACCTGCACTTTTGGCAGAATGACCAGGATCTTGTGCGTGCTACTGCGGTAACACGGGGGTGGAACGGTTACCGAAATAAGAGTCAGCACAGAATGTTGACCCTGGAGAAGAAAATTCTCCCACCGCTCCTGCAGGGATTCGAACCCGCGACCTTTCAATCACGTGCCTGGCGCCCTAACCACTGAGCTCCCCGCTCCCCATGATGATTCTTTTGCAGCCTTCAAAGCTTTCCTGTCTTTCCGAATGCCAGTCTACCTGAGGCCACCAACTTACGAAGCCACAACAAGTCTGCTCAGGACTCAGCACTGCCATGAGTGGCTGTTTTTCAAAATGACCATCCATCCACTGGCAGTGTCAGTCACGCTTCAAGGTTTAAGGGGGCCAGGCTGGGGTTGTAGGGTTGCTTACTGGTGTCCCACTGGGCCACCGTTCAGTTTCAAAGGGTCAGAACCATTACTGGCCATAACAGAGACTTTAACTGTCACACACACACACACACA
>JABMCL010000492.1:232500-257500 GCA_018857735.1 Alviniconcha marisindica
TCTTTTATGCTGTTCTGTTTGGTCTGCTCAGGGGTTTTTTAAACGCTTTTTATTGTTGTTTAGGTCTAATAGCAATACTGTAATAGCTGGTTTTACTTTTACACAGTTTTAGTACTGTGTCTGTTATCTTTTACAAGTAGTTCAAATCTATAGATTATATAGACCTTTCCAGGCGCAGTATTCATTAAGCATAGGGTGATCGGCAGAATTCAAACTTATTACGTCTCACCCATCAAACGTCCATAGAATGGCCAACATTCTGAAGTAATTGAACGATTATATAACCTGAAATAAACTTGCGACACCCGCTTGCGAAACGGTCTCAACTATTTGGAGCTGCACCGTCCAAGGTCATGCAAGCTGACAAACATGCTCACCGTCTGTCTCTTGGACCAGAAACATCGATGAGGAGGTAAAAATCGAAGCCTGTTCATGGCATAGTATTGCTGGTAAAAATACGTCGACTGTCCAACGTTTGTCACTGAGCATCGGGCACACGACTGTGCCAGAAAATGTAGTCTGCTTCTGGTGGCGGCCATGACACCGGCTGTTACCGGAAGTGCACGTCTCAAGGTCGAGAGGGCATGAAGCAAAATACCATCTAACATTACTACCATCCGGTGAGGGGGACAAAATATTATTCTTATAAATTTATTCAATCCGCCTTTCCACCCAGGAAAATTTCATGTCTAAGCGCGGAGAGCAATGTAATTAGCCTCCATGTTTGTTCATTGTTTTGATTATTATTATTAAATATTATTACCATCATCGGAATTGCCATTATGATGATGATGCCGACTGGTGATGACTGATGATGTGATGATGATGATGATGATGATGATGATGATGAGAAGAATACACACTTGGGGACCAACTGCTAGATAGGTAGGCCTACCATTTTTATTTTTTTATTTTTTTAATACGTCTCTGTTACAAAAATGCATACATGGGGTTCTGGAGGACATGAGGCATTGGTACATTCAACATTTTATAAGTCGAGTCATATCAAAAACATGGAATGAATGAACATACTGGAAAACGAAAGGTAGATACATATCCGAAGGCTTGAGATTAGATATATGTATATACGTGTATGGAATCTAGGACATTTTTGTTGTTGAGAACATTAGCCTGCAAAAAAAGGTTTGTAAGACTCCCATATGGAAGAGAAACTTGAACATGAGCAGCTCATTTTAGCATAGCCTACCATATTGTTTGTTAATGCTTTATCTGTCTGTTTGGTGCTTAAAACAATGCGTTTGCACTATTTTGTTTGTTGTTGTTGTTGTTGTTTTTAACCTTTCCATGGTGTGTGCTGTTTTGTCTCTGTTTCAAAATGCTGGCAGTAAACTTTATTCGGTTTAAATTTTTGTTATATTATTGTGAACATTCACAAAAACGCATCTTTCTTATAAAGAGAGAGAGAGAGAGAGAGAGAGAGAGAGAGAGAGAGAGAGAGAGAGAGAGAGAGAGAGAGAGAGAGAGAGAGAGAGAGAGAGCATTTTGATTGAATGTATTCAGGAGCAAATGGTCAATTGAATGTCATGTGTTTGCATGCAACTGGATGCATAAGCGAACCTGACATTTCAGTGAAATGAATGTGGTTGTGTTGCATGGGTTTTACATTTACTTGAGGCAGGCTGAAGACAGTTGGAAGTGTAACTTGGAGTAAGATCCAAACACATGAAAGATTTTTTTTAAACGCTGTTTATTAGGACAAAACTGACACAACATGCAAATTTTCGTGGTATTCCCCTTTAGCTGGGACAGCTCACCTCAAAAATGATCAGCATCTCACTTCTTATTGTTTTTCAGCATTTAATTGTTGTTTAACTTTACCGCGTGTCATTTTGTAGATTGATCAAAGGGATTACCCTCAACTAAAACTGATGATGTGCACTGATGTTCTGCCGCGGTTTTGTCCTAAACTGATAGCATTATTTTGAACCTCATTATGTGTTTGGATTTGGTTTTTAAAACGGTAGCAGTCATTCTTGTTTCAGATGTTTGGAATAAGACAGAGAAAAGGTGAGTCTTGAGCTCAAACTCCAAACACTGGTTTACGACATCCTTCCTTGGAGGAAGGTGCCGGAAAGCGATGCTCGGAGTGTGTCTTGAGCTGTGACTGTCTTGAAAGGAAAACAATGTTTGAGTATATTTCACAGACAAAGGAAAATTGTTCCAGACTGAGGGATCAGTGAAACAAAAAGCTTGCTGTCCTTGAAATTTCTTGTGCCTGTTTGGAATACGAAATATGTGATTATCAGCAGAGGAGCTGAAAGTGCATGATGGAGTGTACTGTTCGGTAGTCTCACTCAGTCATTGCTGGCATTGGCCATTGCTGGCACCAGCCCCACGATGATCTTGTACATTACGTGATAAAGCTGGTAGATATCCCAATCATTGAAGAACTGGAGTTATATAAATTGCAGAGGATAAAATCACAAGGTTCCCCATAAGCCACTACTTTTGTGATTACATGAGCATAGGTGGCCGTTTTATACTGTAATTTTTGTTTAGAGGTAAAACACGTGCGTTCGTTTACTCTTTAGTCTAAAAAAGTATATTTGGTCCCCCCAAAACAGAGTAATCTCCCTTGTCATCATTGGTAGCGGACGACGGACGACGAGGTGTTATTTAACGGTATTGTCAAATCTACTTTACTTTCGATTGAAGATGAGTAAATGTATATGGTCCGTTTGAGAGTCAAAATTACTGTGAAAACGGGAAATCCTTCTTTTTGCACGCCCTCGCTTGATGTTCTGCAAACTAACGTAACCGAACGCGTCCTGGAGGTATTGAGTCAGCCGGTTTTGATAGGGGGTAGACTACTCTGTGTACAATAGTCCGCTACAGTAAAAAACAGTTTCCATCACACGACGAGGAGGACGTTGAAGAAGTAAATCAAGGGGTAATCCCAAAGTGTATGGCTCTCTTCCGAATCCTCGCAGCCCTTCATATGATTGCACCATACTCCTCCGGACGGCAGGTCTTACGAATACGGGTCCGAGGTTACGGGGTTGATTCCATGCTACAAACTACAATCCTCGGTTTCTGTTTCTGTTGCAAGTTCTAGCATACGTCGCTAGCACCCAGGAATCTGGCATTGACGTGACGGGTTGGGACGCACAACGGTGGTGGTCTGTCAATGTTAATCGTCAATTTCCCCAAGACATCAGGCACACTGCTGCTCTGTCCTCCTTCAGAAGAAAACTCAAGACATTTCTCCTAATATTTCTGTTGAGCGTCATTGTCCTTCACCCCTGTCAGTCTGTACACATTGTGTGCTTGTGTCCCTGTGTGTGTGTGTGCGCAAGCACGTGCGTGCACGCGTGTGTTGCACATAGTTACGCTTGAACCCTTGTTGATGTATACATTATTTAGTTATTATGATTATAAATGTGTTAGCTGTTTGTTCAGTTGTGGATAACACTTAACAGTATTAACATTCTCTATCTCGGTCTCATTGTATATTATGTGTGCTGTGTTTGTTCAGTGCTTTGAGCTGTGGGGTAGGCGCTGTACAAATTTCCATTTTTATTATAAAGTTAGCTGTAGACAATGTAATGAGTAAAGTTGTGTATGCACAATT
This sequence comes from Alviniconcha marisindica, assembly GCA_018857735.1. Lineage (NCBI taxonomy): Eukaryota > Metazoa > Mollusca > Gastropoda > Provannidae > Alviniconcha > Alviniconcha marisindica. Next base: position 236,093 of record JABMCL010000492.1, read on the forward strand.
ACTGTTCCTTCTGTTAAATATTATAATTGCTGATGGCTGGTGTGTTGGATCCACCCAAAACAAGCTCTGTGACTCATGTGCAAAATTGTTTTCTGGCTTCATCCTCAAAACGTGTAAAATCTAAAAACAAAAACAAAACAACAACAACCCCAGACCATCAGCAATGTGCAGATTTCAAGATTGAAATTCTTTGTGCTAGAAGATGGTGCATGCATGATAGGCACCTGAGTCTAAGTGTAAGTTACAGCATAACCTAGTTGTTGTTTTTTTTTTTAAAGATAAAAAAGTTCTGTGTTTGATACTGTACAGTGTACCACTACCAGAACTTCCACCATGTGGAACTTCCAGTTTTGAATTCAAACTCGTAATCTCTTTCAGGTTTGACAGATGCCATGAGATAAACAGCAAAACTCCTGTCAGATCCACCAGAATCCAAAAATGCTTCCTAACCAAGCAAGCACACCTTTGCGCCGGATGTTGCGACCATGCGTGCGACTGTATCAGCAGCACTCTGCCTTTAAAGCAGAGCCACGTAAAGTGTGTCCAGTTTCACTGACAGAGCTTCCTCCAAACTCTCCCGTTCTCCACAGTGTGTCTGTCAGTCGTCTGCTTCTCAACCATGCTCATTGTAGCGCCCAGAACGCAAAAACCTTCTCAACCTCTTGCGTGCTCTGTGACATTGTTGAGGAGCGGGCAGAAGATGAGGAGAAGAAGCTGATGAAGTTTGAAAATGGAGAAAAGGCGCAGGTGATTATGGACGCATCCTTTAAAGAACTGATGGCCATGGCGCCAAAGGTGCAGTCTGGGTTTCAGGCCTGCCTGATTCTGCAGAGGCTGAGCACCCTCCACAGGGATGGGGAAACCCTGTCCATGGATGGCGAGACTCTGCTGCAGGACCCACGCCTGAGCAAAGTGACGCACCTGGTGGACCAGGACATCATGAGGCTGAGTCCCAAGGTGGTGCTCGCCACACTGCAAGCGCTGTACGAGATCACCGCCACTGACGTCTACCTCATCAAGTCTCTGATCACGCAGGTGAGGTGACTTCTTCCCGAGCTGTGAACATGCATATGATATATATATATATATATATATATATATATATATATATATATATATATATATATATATATATATATTCTTGAATGGATTCAGTTGATTCATGCACATTATAAAATATTCATTCATATTCATTCCGGCGCCTTTTGTTGACTGTTTATTTGATCTTTTGAGCAGCATGCCCCAGAAGAGAGATCCTTCCACCCTCACCTCCCTCTTTATGTCTAACCGTAATATCTTCTTTTTGCTTAGGCAGTTAGGTTTGACTAAGGCTGTATGGGTCTGTTTTTAACATGTCTAGAAAAACACTCATCAGCAGCAAACCAGTGACAAGTTATTCTGTCAGTTATCTGTCAGCTGTCCTGTATTATTTGAGCTGAAAGAAAGCAGACATTTCTGAAAAAAGAGAGAAAAAAAGAGCTGTCAAGTTTGTGATTTGGAGAACATTAAGAATTAGACTGTTTCTTACAGATCTGTTGCACATGGTTATTCTCAACAACAACAACAACAAAGTGACTAAGTAAAAGATAAGTTGCAAAACAAAGTGGCCCATCCTGTTTAGTGAGGCTGACCTGTGCATTGAAGGTAGGTTAGTAGACAGAGTGGCATACAAATATGCTGTGTAGTGAGGCTGACCTGTTGAAGATAAGATTTTAGTTACAAGGCAAATTGGCACATACTGCGTACAGTGTATCACCCTGATATAACTGTAATGGTTGAGTGGGCGTAAAACACCAACGTAGGTTAGTAGGCAAAGTGGCATATATGCTGTGTGGTGAGGTTGACCTGTACATTGAAGACAGGTTACAAGGCAAAGTGGCACATGCTGTGTAGTGAGGCTGACCTGGTAGGTTCCAAAGCAAAGTGGCCCATGCTGTGCAGTGAGGCTGACCTGTGCATTCGGTGGCAGGTGGTGTGGCTGATGCGACGCCTGCCGATGTCGGTGCTGATTCAGGTCCTGCAGCTCCACCTGAGCCACCAGGAAACCAGCCTGCGGGAGAGCCTGGTGAAGCAGACGACAGCGGTGCTGGAACGGCGCTGGGTGGAACTGACGAACCCCAAGGACATCATCTACCTGATGTACACCACCCAGGGGGGACCCGCCGCCAATCGGGTAAACACGCAAACAATGATGATGATAGTGGTACACTTATGCAGCACCCACCCTTTGGACCTTGGCTCTTTACAGTGAAAAGCAACAGCCCTGTAGGGCTGCATATGATTATTTCTTTTGAAACAAGCACAGTACTGGGGTGGAGGGGGGGGGGGGGGGGGGGGGGGGGGGGGGGGGGGGGGGGGGGGCAATTGGCATGCGAGTAAATACGTAAATACAAGGTCGGTACATCCTCAGATGGCACCCACCCCACAAAAACCCCAAGACAAGAGAGCTCAGACATGTCTGACTTACACTGCCAGAAAATGTTACTTCTTGTATTGGTATTTCTATTTTTATCTGCTGACTGTCTTCGCAAAGTAATTTAATAGGTAAATTATACAAAGTAGGTGCATTCTCAGACACGTCACCCTATCCTCTCAAAAAACAGCATCAGCAACAACGACAACAACCCCAAAACTACCCAAAAAACACAACACCAAGACACAAATGAGCTCAAATAAATTATGTCTGATTTGTACTGTCCTCATTTTGTTTTATTTTTCAAATTAATATTTCCTTTTTTATTGGCTGACTTTCTTCGCAAGAGCGTCTCTCTGTACCCTAAGGTCTCAATCGACATTTTTGAGGATGTACTTTTGGTGGAGTTTACATACCTTGTATATTTACTTGCATGGGCATGCCAGGTGAGAGTTCAGTGGGCGACTCAGGTCTTTGTTGTTGCATTTACGTGATGTCTTTCAGGTGCTGATTAGTTCCCTTGTTTGTTAGTTCTGCACCGGTGCTCTGGGCTTCGTTCTGTTTAAATGATGTTAATGCATCAGAATACAAAATGTTTAACTGACTGCATATAAATAGTGTGGGAAAGACATTTCCTTTGCAGGTCATGATAGAAGTTGATGGTGTTTCAGCTGGTCCAGTTTTGATCTTATGATAGTTGTGACGACTGTGGTGGTTGTGATATGGTGATGTTGGTTATGACGACTATGGTGGTTGTGATGTGGTGATGTTGGTTATGACGACTATGGTGGTTGTGATGTGGTGATGTTGGTTATGACGACTATGGTGGTTGTGATGTGGTGATGTTGGTTACGATGACTGTGGTGGTTGTGATATGGAGATGTTGGTTATGATGACTGTGGTGGTTGTGATATGGGATGTTGGTTATGATGACTGTGGTGGTTGTGATATGGTGATGTTGGTTATGATGACTGTGGTGGTTGTGATATGGATGATGTTGGTTATGACGACTGTGGTGGTTGTGATATGATGTTGGTTATGAGACTGTGGTGGTTGTGTATGGTGATGTTGGTTATGATGACTGTGGTGGTTGTGATATGGTGATGTTGGTTATGATGACTGTGGTGGTTGTGATATGGTGATGTTGGTTATGATGACTGTGGTGGTTGTGATATGGTGATGTTGGTTATGATGACTGTGGTGGTTGTGATATGGTGATGTTGGTTATGACGACTTGGTGGTTGTGATATGGTGATGTTGGTTATGACGACTTGGTGGTTGTGTATGGTGATGTTGGTTATGAGACTGTGGTGGTTGTGATTGGTGATGTTGGTTATATGACTGTGGTGGTTGATATGGTGATGTTGGTTATGACTATGGTGGTTGTGATATGGTGATGTTGGTTATGATGACTATGGTGGTTGTGATATGGTGATGTTGGTTATGACGACTATGGTGGTTGTGATATGGTGATGTTGGTTATGATGACTGGTGGATACAAGTAATGATCGTTGTGACTCCTGACCGTGATGGTTATGGGGGTTATAATGATTGTGCTGGTTATAATGGTGGTTATGATGGTTATACTGATTGTGATGATTATGCTGGTTATAATGGTGGTTATGATGGTTATACTGATTGTCTGGTTATAATGGTGGTTATGATGGTTATACTGATTGTGATGATTGTGCTGGTTACAATGGTGGTTATGATGGTTATACTGATTGTGCTGGTTATAATGGTGGTTATACTGATTGTGATGATTGTGCTGGTTATAATGGTGGTAATGATGGTTATACTGATTGTGATGATTGTGCTGGTTATAATGGTGGCTATGATGATGATTGTGATTGTGCTGGTTATAATGGTGGTTATGATGGTTATACTGATTGTGATGATTGTGCTGGTTATAATGGTGGTTATGATGGTTATACTGATTGTGATGATTTGCTGGTTATAATGGCGGTTATGATGGTTGTAATGATTGAGGATCATGGTGGTTATGGTAGTTACAATGATTATGGTAGCTATGATTGTTATGGTGATCATGATGATTATGGTGGTTAAATGATGCTGATGAAGGTAGTGATGCTGCTGAAGATGAGGATGGTGATGATGGTAATGGTGACCGGCAGGCGCTGATGGAGCGATTGGAGGACCGGGCGCTGGACATTGTGGAAACTGCAACACCTAAGGAGCTCTACCGCATCTTTTACCTGCTCTCCCGGCAGCGCCATCGCAACACCCCTCTCATCCGTGCCGTGGTCTACCACCTCAACAAGACCTCCGTGTCCTCGCTCTCAGCCGTGCAGTTGACCAACCTGGTCTACGCCCTGAGCACCCTCAACGTGTACGACGTGCCTGTCTTGTCGAAAGTCTGCGCTGAACTGAGCAACAGGGAGACGGACCTCCACCCAAAACTGGCCGTGTCTCTGATGACGTCTTTTTCGCGGCTCCGATGGAGGGAGAGCAGCTCGATACAGATGCTCTTGAACATCCTAGACGGAAAAGCGAAACGGTCGCTGCAGGAAGATGCGACCGAGAGTGGCGGTGCCCCATCGCAGCAAGCATCGCCGTTGGGGTTTCTGAACACTTCCGAGAAAGTGGCCCTCGTTTGGTCATTGGCTAACTTAAACTTGCGCACTGCCCAGAGCAGAGACATGGCCGAGAAAGCTGTAAAGTCCCCTGATGTACAGGCCCTGCGCCAGTCGTCTCCTCTCCTGTGGTTGGATGTTGTGTGGTCGTTGTCTGTGCTGCAGATGTTGGATGCGACCTCTGCAGCATCTGTTTTGGAGGAGGGCTTTTGGGGAAATTTGCCTGGTGAGTTGGTGCTAGTGTCCCTTTCTCTATGTGTTTGTCAATGTGTGTGCGTAGAAGCATTATGTGTTTGAGTATTTCATTTGTCTCTGCATCTAGGTAGCATGATAGTACACCATAATTATGTATGTGTGTTATTGTCATTGTGTTGTCTGTGTGACTGTATGTATGTGTGAGTGTGTGTGTGTGTGTGTGTGTGTGTGTGTGTGTGTGTGTGTGTGTGTGTGTGTGTGTGTGTGTGTGTGTGTGTGTGTGTGAGAGAGAGAGAGAGAGAGAGAGAGAGAGAGAGAGTATGTGTGTATAGATAATTGGTTTTAATGCCCAGTCAACCATGAGAGTGTATTTGTGTATAATATGCCAACACTTAAGTGCTGATGAATACTTAAAACTGAATTTGCTACAGTCAAGAAACAGAACAGTAATTCACGCCAGATGGTTTGCTCTTATGCACTGTTAGGTATACACAAACACTGCTAGTATCACGCAATATGCAATGTGCATTTAATAACAGATGTTTTTTCTTTCCACTTCCAGTGTCAGTCGATTTCCAGTCCACAGTCAACCTGACCAAACTGAACAACATCAACACCGCCGCCAGATATGAGTTGGAGGGATATGCTGGTCCCTTTCTGCCAGATCCCGTCACTCCCGTTGACGCCAAGGTAGGACCGGCATGCAGTGCTAAGTGTGCTTCCACAATTAAGTTCCAGAGGCATGCTTTTTTAATAATTTTTTTTATAGTATTTCATTATCCCTTGTAGGAAATTTGGGTTGCCTTTCGTGGGCGAGGCACAGCAGCTGCAAGTTCCTAATAATAATGTACGTTTATCACGCAATCATCAGCGCCCAGAGCGCTCACACAATACATGCATCCTACCAATGTGTGCAGTATTTTTATTTGTCCAAACAGTGGCAGAGATGCCAGCTTTTCACATTTTAAACATGCACACAAATGTCGATGCGTGCGATTGCTCACAGAGTCTGTTCAAAGGCTTCAGAGAGTCTGCACTGACAGCTGATTCGGGGGAAAAAAATCTCTTGTTGCAAAGAGGAATCGAAGCCGTGTCAGAATTGTGCTTGGCTTTTCAGTTCGATGCTCTGCCAGTGGAGATGGCGTGCCCCTTCATCTCCTCTCCAAGAACCTGTGAAGAGATTACTTGGAGATTAAATGAATGAATGAATGAAAATTTATATATAGCGCATAAAAAACTTCCACACAAAACCTTGCGTGTTCACAGCGCCAGATACACACAGTGCATAAATGTAAGGTCTCGCAAGCTAAAATACCAAAGGACACTCATACCAAAAGGTACAAACAACTCCTACCCACCCACCCCTTCCCAAAAGTGGAACTATACATAGCAGTTAAATGTAAAAATATATACAGAGTTACAAATAATGATAACAGAAAAAAAAGAAAAGAAAAAAGAATTAAAATTTTGCAGCCAGCTACCTGACTTTTGCCAGAATGTTAAGGGGAGAGGGGTGGGGGGTGGGGTGGGGGGGGTGTAGGTTGGAAAGAATTTTTGCATTGTTCAACACTTAGTTTTGAAATGTTGTGCAATTGAAACTAGGGTTGTCATTCATGCAGTTTTGAAATGTGCAATTGAAACAAGGGTTGTCATTCACGCAGTCTGTCATTTATTTATCTTTTCAGGATAAGTACATGATAATGGAATTGAAAAAAAGGAAGTGTAGACTCGTACATGGGCGCTTATTGGTCTTACCTGGTGTTAATGTTGTGGTTTTTCTATGACGCTGTTCAAGTGTAATCTTTCCAACTTGATACATGATGATGAGCTCTGCTGTGCTTGTGCTCTCTTACTGGGAGGTCCTGAAGTTCATGCAAGTTGCAGTTGATGGTTATTCTCCTCCTTACCATCATCATGATTATTGTCGTATTGTTACTGTTAGATTTTGAAAGTGTGTGTGTGTGTGTGTTGTGTGTGTGTGTGTGTGTGTGTGTGTGTGTATGTATGTGTGTGTGTGGGTGGGTGCATGCATGCATGTGTGCTTGCACGTGTGTTTATGTATGTGTGTGTGTGTGTGTGTGTGTGTGTGTGTGTGTGTGTGTGTGTGTGTGTGTGAGAGAGAGAGAGAGAGAGAGAGAGATAGTGTGTGTGTGTGTGTTTGTGTGTGTGTGCATGCATGCATGCATGTGTGTCAGTGCACACATGTAATGCAGTGTTATTGTAAAACACTCAGAGCTGTGGGTGGGTGCATGCATGGGTGGGTGGGTGGGTGCATGCATGCATGTGTGCTTGCATGTGTGTTTATGTGTGTGGTGTGTGTGTGTGTGTGTGTGTGTGTGTGAGAGAGAGAGAGAGAGAGTGTGTGTGTGTGTGGAGAGAGAGAGAGAGAGAGAGAGTGTGTGTGTGTGTATGTGTGTGTGCGTGTGTGTGTGCGTGCATGCATGCATGTGTGTCAGTGCACACATGTAATGCAGTGTTATTGTAAAACACTCAGAGCTGTGGGTGGGTGCATGCATGGGTGGGTGGGTGGGTGCATGCATGCATGTGTGTTGTCATGTGTGTTTATGTGTGTGTGTGTGTGTGTGTGTGTGTGTGTGTGTGTGTGTGTGTGTGTGTGTGAGAGAGAGAGAGAGAGTGTGTGTGTGTGTGTGAGAGAGAGAGAGAGAGAGAGAGAGAGAGAGTGTGTGTGTGTGTGTGTGTGTATGTGTGAGAGAGAGAGAGAGTATGTGTGTGAGAGAGAGAGAGAGAGAGTGTGTGTGTGTGTATGTGTGTGTGCGTGTGTGTGTGTGCATGCATGCTGTGTGTCAGCGCACACGTGTAATGCAATGTTATTGTAAAACACTCAGAGCTCCCACCGTGTGTGGAAGAAGGGCACCGTACAATCTCCTTCATTGTTGCGATCATTTACTTTGGTGACAGTTGCTACAGAAAGGGGAGAGGAGGGTGACGGAGAAGCTGGTTTCCGCTCTGACCAACATGGCGCCTCTGGAGTCCTACACGCTGACAAACACCACTGCTCCAGGGGGCTATCTCATTGGTACGTCCGTCTCTCTGTCTTCCCATGGGCTTTAGCGCTCTGTCTGTTTAAGTTCATCCCATGGGCTTTAGCAGTCTGTCTGTTTAAGTTCATCCCATGGGCTTTAGCACTCTGTCTGTTTAAGTTCATCCCATGGGCTTTAGCACTCTGTCTGTTTAAGTTCATCCCATGGGCTTTAGCACTCTGTCTGTTTAAGTTCATCCCATGGGCTTTAGCACTCTGTCTGTTTAAATTCATCCCATGGGCTTTAGCACTCTGTCTGTTTAAGTTCATCCCATGGGCTTTAGCGCTCTGTCTGTTTAAGTTCATCCCATGGGCTTTAGCACTCTGTCTGTTTAAGTTCATCCCATGGGCTTTAGCACTCTGTCTGTTTAAGTTCATCCCATGGGCTTTAGCACTCTGTCTGTTTAAGTTCATCCCATTGGCTTTAGCAGTCTGTCTGTTTAAGTTCCCTTTGTTTTAGCACTCTGTTTAAGTTTCCATTGTTTTAGCAATCTGTCTGTTTAAGTTCATCCCATTGGCGTTAGCAGTCTGTTTAAATTCCCATTGGTTTTAACACTCTGTTTAAGTTCCCATTGGCTTTAGCAGTCTGTCTGTTGAAGTTTCCATTGTTTTAGCACTCTGTCTGTTTAAGTTTCCATTGTTTTAGCACTCTGTCTGCCTAAGTTCCCATTGGCTTTAGAAGTCTGTCTGTTGAAGTTTCCATTGGCTTTAGAAGTCTGTCTGTTGAAGTTTCCATTGGCTTTAGAAGTCTGTTTAAGTTTCCATTGGCTTTAGAAGTCTGTCTGTTTAAGTTTCCATTGGCTTTAGAAATCTGTCTGTTGAAGTTTCCATTGGCTTTAGAAGTCTGTCTGTTGAAGTTTCCATTGGCTTTAGAAGTCTGTCTGTTGAAGTTTCCATTGGCTTTAGAAGTCTGTTTAAATTTCCATTGGCTTTAGCACTCTAAGTTTCCATTGGCTTTAGAAGTCTGTCTGTTTAAGTTTCCATTGGCTTTAGAAGTCTGTTTAAGTTTCCATTGGCTTTAGGACTCTGTTTAAGTTTCCATTGGCTTTAGAAGTCTGTTTAAGTTTCCATTGGCTTTAGGACTCTATCTGTTTAAGTTTCCATTGGCTTTAGAAGTCTGTCTGTTTAATTTTCCATTGGATTTAGAACTCTGTTTAAGTTTCCATTGGTTTTAGCAGTCTGTCTGATTAAGTTTCCATTGGCTTTAGAAGTCTGTCTGTTTAAATTTCCATTGGCTTTAGAAGTCTGTCTGTTTAAGTTTCCCTTGCTTTTAGGGATCTGTTTAGGTTCCTGTTAGGTTTAGTGGTCTTAAGTTTCCATTGGTTTTAGCAATCTGTCTGTTTAAGTTCCCATTGGTTATACAAGTCTGTTGAAGCTCCCATTGGTTACACAAGTCTGTTGAAGCTCCCATTATTTATACTAGTCTGTTTAACTTTTAAGTTCCCAATGGTTTTTAGTCTGTCAGTTTAGGTTTGTGATACAACATTTTGATTATCAAACTGTTCCTCTGAGACTGAAGGAACTATCTCCGTGGTGCAATGGTCATAAAAATCAAAATACATATCTCGCAATCATTGCTTTGCATGTTTAATATTATTGTCCTCTGATTCATGTAATGTTTATATATATTTTTCTTTCTTGTCATATTCTGGTGGCAATAAAAGGGTTAAAAAATAAAAAAATAAAAATAAACGGGAAAACATTTTGCGAGGGGGGGGGGGGGGGAGGAGGTGATGTCAGTTCTATAAATGAAACATAAACATGGTGCATTGTGAATACACTTTAGTTGGACAGCATACTTATTTTGGGGTGCACCTGTGATGCTTTATTTGAGATTGATTTACTTCACTGCTGTGCATAAGATGAAGCAGACTGACCATTGCCACCCTCGGTCAGTGCATGTTGACTGCCTAAGACATTTTGTTGGGTGGGTGCGGGGTGTGGGAAAGGGGGTCTTTGGAGCAAGAGAACTAAATCTGCACCATTGTGTTCCTGGTTTTGCATTGTGATGAAGGCAGCCTTTGTATGGGTGCCATAGTGTGTTATTTGCCTTGAACTTGAGTTTTTGTGGTGTTCCCCGGCTGAACGCTCTGTGAATCAACTGCTATAATTCTATGCAATTGTATGGTTGCTGTAGAATGCTGCCTGCCTTGAACTTGAGTTTGCGTGGTGTTCCCTGGCTGAACACTCTGTGAATCAACTGTTATAATTATGTGCAATTGTTTGGTTGCTGTAGAATGCTGCCTGCCTTTAACTTGAGTTTTTGTGGTGTTCCCCAACTGAACACTGTGAATCAACTGTTATAATTATGTGCAATTGTGTGGTTGCTGTAGTATGCTGACTGCCTTGAACTTGAAGAGGTTTGGTGGTGTTCCCCAGCTAAACACTGGGAGTGGGAGTCAGCTGGAATATCTGTATCTATATTCAGTTGTGTGGTTGCTGTGGAGTAATGCTTGCCTTGGACAGGAGTTTTTGTGGTCTGGGAGCCGACGGGTACATGCAATTGTGCATTGACAAATGCATTCCATAGGGTGAAAGGATTGCCAGTATGGACGATTTTTTCTTTCTCCGCCAAGTGGGCATGCACACTCGATCTTTAGAGGATTTTTCTCATTTTCTGGAGGGCAGGTGCCATTACGCAAGGAGCGTATTGTGACTGAATGGGGTCAATCCCTCCAAACCTATTCAGCGCATATGAACATTTTAATGTAGCCTTGATGTTGTAGCTGGTGTCAGTGGGTTGTGACACAGCCTAAACTAAGGCAGGGAACTTGCCAAGTGTTTGGCTGTGCAGTTTGGGGAGCGGGGAATGCTCAGTGGTTAGAGTGCTGGGCTCATGATTGAGAGGTTGCAGGTTCGAGTCCCTGCTGGAGCGGCGGGAGAATTTTCTTCTCCAGGGTCGACTTTCTGTGCTGACTCTTATTTCAGTATCTGCTACACCCCTGTGTTACTGCAGTAGCCCGTAAAGATCCCAGTCATTCTGCCAAAAAGTGCAGGTGGCAGGTTACAGCTAAACATGCATACATCTTGTGTATGTGGCTTTGCATGAAGTGACATGGTGCATGGTTGTATGGTGTACACAAAATGCACCGAGATAGTTTCACGTGGCACCAGCCACGTCAGTGCTGTAAGTACACCACTTCGGTGGATATTCAAAACATGCTATAAAAAGCTAGTCACTCATGTAGAATCACATGCGAGCGCAGTGAGTCTGCTCAAAAGCAGAGAATAGCATGTAAAAGAGATCAACAACAATAGCAACAGTTCAGTTCCAGCTGCTGGTCTCTGTTTTGCAGATGCTGAGTTTTATGTGGACAGCAACGGCAATCCTAAGCCGATGTCTCAGGCATCCCAGAGCCCTTCCGACTGCCACAGGTTAATTACATTTCACTTTTTGCCTTCTGAAAAAGGAAACTGTTTTCAAGGGTTGACTGCCAGTGCCTGGCCCAGGACAGTAGAAGTAATGGAATTGGAAATAAGCAGATGAGACAGGATTCTGGCAGCCAATCCTATTTTTCTCTAAATAAATAAATATATATATATATATATATATATTGGGGTTTCACCCTTTGTCAAATGGACCCTAGGTGTGTACATTTCATACTCAAGTTAAAAACAACTGACAACAAAACACACAATATTAACATGCCCAAATTTGTCACCAAACATCTCCCACCCACGCACCCCTTTCCAGTATAGACACACACATACATGTGCAAACACACACACACACACACACACACACACACACACACACACACACACACACACACACATGCACACACACACACATGCACACACACACACACACACACACGCACACATACACACATGTACACACACACACACACACACACACACACACACACACACACACACACACACACACACACACACACACACACATGCACACACACATACATTTACCTGAGGTAGACTGGAGACAGTTGGAAGTGTTAGGAATAAGAGACTGAGAAAAAGGTGAGTCGAGCTGTGACTTTCTCTCTCTCTCTCTCTCTCTCTCTCTCTCTCTCTCTCTCTCTCTCTCTCTCTCTCTCTCTCTCTCTTAGTCAGTTCGTCTCTCTCTCTCTCTCTCTCTCCCTCTCTCTCTCTCTCCTCTCTCTCTCTCTCTCTCTCTCTCTCTCTCTCTCTCTCTCTCTCTCTCCCTCTCTCTGTTTCTGTCTGTCTGTCTGTTTGTCTGCGTCTTCTCTCTCTCTCGTCTCTCTCTCTCTCTCTCTCTCTCTCTCTCTCTCTCTCTCTCTCTCTCTCCTCTCTTCTCTCTCTCTGTTTCTCCTCTGTCTCTCTCTCTCTCTCTCTCTCTCTCTCTCTCTCTCTCTCTCTCTCCTCTCCTCTCTCCTCTCTCTCCTCCCTTTCCTCCTTCTCTCTCTCTCTCTCTCTCTCTCTCTCTCTCTCTCTCTCTCTCTCTCTCTCTCTCTCTCTCTCTCTCTCTCTCTGTGTGTTTGGATTAATATGATAATTTTTATTTCTTATTTATTTTTCTCACAGACAACAGACCTTTGCACACAGCACATGTGTACATTACCGGAAAGTTGACAGCTCATTAAGTGTAATAGTATATGTCCAACAGAGTGGCTTTGAAAGTGCTGGACTTCCCTGACCTGACCTTGCCGACCTCCGACCTGACTGGTTTGCATGACATGGCCATCCGACACCTGCGTTGCCAAGGATACACAGTGGTGCAGGTAAAGTGGGATTTCTTTTTCTCCCCCCCCCCCCCCCCCCCCACTGGAAGCCAGGAATACATTTATCCCCCCCCCCCCCCCCCACTGTGGGGCGTTTAATCAAATACCATGCATCCACCCATCATTACAGTGCATACATTCTCTCACTCATTTACACTTCTTTTCCATGTCTCTGCAGGTGAAGTAAATCAGAACGCTTTAAAAGAAAAAGAGTTACAGGTGATATTGTCATTATTGCTCTTGTTTATTGGATTCTTTAGCTATTGTTTTGTGGGGGTGTGGGGGGGGGGGGGGGGGGGATTGGTGGTAGCTCAGTTAGTAGTGCATTGAACCAAACACCCAGGTATAATACTGCCATGGGTGAAGACAGCTCAGTTAGTAGTGCATTGAACCAAACACCCAGGTATAATACTGCCATGGGTGAAGACAGCTCAGTTAGTAGTGCATTGAACCAAAAACCCAGGTATAATACTGTCATGGGTGAAGACAGCTCAGTAGTGCATTGAACCAAACACCCAGGTATAATACTGCCATGGGTGAAGACAGCTCAGTTAGTAGTGCATTGAACCAAACACCCAGGTATAATACTGCCATGGGTGAAGACAGCTCAGTTAGTAGTGCATTGAACCAAACACCCAGGTATAATACTGCCATGGGTGAAGACAGCTCAGTTAGTAGTGCATTGAACCAAAAACCCAGGTATAATACTGTCATGGGTGAAGACAGCTCAGTAGTGTATTGAACCAAACACCCAGGTAAAATACTGCCATGGGTGAAGACAGCTCAGTTAGAAGATCATTGAACCAAAAACCCAGGTATAATACTGTCATGGGTGAAGACAGCTCAGTTTCTAGAGCATTGAACCAAACCCATGTATAATACTGTCATGGGTGAAGACAGCTCAGTTAGAAGAACATTGAACCAAAAACCCAGGTATAATACTGCCATGGGTGAAGACAACTTAGTTAGAAGAGCATTGAACCAAAAACCCAGGTATAATACTGTCATGGGTGAAGACAACTTAGAAGAGCATTGAACCAAAAACCCAGGTATAATACTGACATGGGTGAAGACAACTCAGTTAGAAGAGCATTGAACCAAAAACCCAGGTATAATACTGACATGGGTGAAGACAACTCAATAGAGCATTGAACCAAAACCAGGTATAATACTGACATGGGTGAAGACAGCTCAATAGAGCATTGAACCAAAAACCCAGGTATAATACTGACATGGGTGAAGACAACTCAATAGAGCATTGAACCAAAACCAGGTATAATACTGACATGGGTGAAGACAGCTCAATAGAGCATTGAACCAAAAACCCAGGTATAATACTGACATGGGTGAAGACAACTCAATAGAGCATTGAACCAAAACCAGGTATAATACTGACATGGGTGAAGACAGCTCAATAGAGCATTGAACCAAAAACCCAGGTATAATACTGACATGGGTTTTATGCCTTGGCTTGGGGCTGCAAGGGAACTTTCTCCCACAGTCGACTTTTTTGTGAGGACTGTCTTATGGTTTCCGTACAGCCCCTGTGTGTTTCAACATCTGTGTACATGTTAAAAATCCCAAACGCTGGCAGCCACGTTAATTATATATACCATTCAAATTTGTATCATAGAGAGAGAGTTGTCTGGTTTGTGTGTTTTTACTGGTGCTCTACACAGAAGTGTCTGGTTTGTGTGTTTATACAAGTCTTTTACACAGAGGTGTCTGGTTTGTGTGTTTCCACAGGTCCTTTACACAGAGGTGTCTGGTTTGTGTGTTTCCACAGGTCCTTTACACAGAGGTGTCTGGTTTGTGTGTTTACACAGGTCCTTTACACAGAGGTGTCTGGTTTGTGTTTTCACAGGTCCTTTACACAGAGGTGTCTGGTTTGTGTGTTTCCACAGGTCCTTTACACAGAGGTGTCTGGTTTGTGTGTTTACACAGGTCCTTTACACAGAGGTGTCTGGTTTGTGTTTTCACAGGTCCTTTACACAGAGGTGTCTGGTATGTGTGTTTCCACAGGTCCTTTACACAGAGGTGTCTGGTTTGTGTGTTTTCACAGGTCCTTTACACAGAGGTGTCTGGTTTGTGTATTTACACAGGTCCTTTACACAGAGGTGTCTGGTTTGTGTGTTTACACAGGTCCTTTACACAGAGGTGTCTGGTTTGTGTGTTTACACAGAAGTGTGTGGTTTGTGTGTTTATACAAGTCTTTTACACAGAGGTGTGTGGTTTGTGTGTTTGCACAGGTCCTGTACACAGAGGTGTCTGGTTTGTGTGTTTATACAAGTCTTTTACACAGAGGTGTGTGGTTTGTGTGTTTGCACAGGTCCTGTACACAGAGGTGTCTGGTTTGTGTGTTTATACAAGTCTTTTACACTGAGGTGTGTGTTTTGTGTGTTTTCACAGGTCCTGTACACAGAGGTGTCTGGTTTGTGTGTTTATACAAGTCTTTTACACTGAGGTGTGTGGTTTGTGTGTTTTCACAGGTCCTGTACACAGAGGTGTCTGGTTTGTGTGTTTTCACAGGTCCTGTACACGGAGGTTTGTGGTTTGTGTGTTTTGACAGAGGTGTGTGGTTTGTGTGTTTCCACAGGTCCTTTACACAGAGGTGTCTGGTTTGTTTGTTTTCGCAGAAGTGTGTGGTTTGTGTGTTTGCACAGGTCCTGTACATGGAGGTGTGTGGTTTGTGTGTTTCCACAGGTCCTGTACACGGAGGTGTGTGGTTTGTGTGTTTGCACAGGTCCTGTACACGGAGGTGTGTGGTTTGTGTGTTTGCACAGGTCCTGTACACAGAGATGTGTGGTTTGTGTGTTTGCACAGGTCCTGTACACAGAGGTGTGTGGTTTGTGTGTTTCCACGGGTCCTGTACACAGAGGTGTGTGGTTTGTGTGTTTGCACAGGTCCTGTACACGGAGGTATCCGGTAAAAGCAAGGTTGTGGAGCTGGTGCAGTATTTGCAGCAGAAGGTGCAAGAAGCTCTGAAGGTCAAAGGGCCCTCCGAGACTAGCAGTTAACCTGGCTCGCGCCACAAAGACCTGGTGAACAGGAAGGATGTCATTACTCTCTGCAACACTGCAACATTTCATTACTTGTTTGATTTTTGTGCTGGGGAGTGTGGTCGCTCTGGGCCTTGTTGATTTCCCGAAAGCTGGTTGGATAAAAATTCACAAACTCCAAACATGTTCACTGGCAGAACTTTGAAAACTCACACAGTATGGCATAATTATGCTTGCAATTCTGGAAAAATTCTTACTGTGCCATTGATTTTTGTCCGTATGTATGTAATTATTATCATACTGAGTGGCCTGGACTCTCCAAATCTGCTATGTTGTAAGACAGATCATAATTTGGTGTGATGTGGGAAATGGCATTCATTTTTACACTTGCCAAGGATGCTGACATGCATTCGCCCTGATATAACCGTACTGGCTGACTGGGCATGAAAAAACATCAAGTTACTTGCGGCCACCACTTGTCTGCATTCAGCAGTGGTTGGACATTCTGGGTCGTGCGGTGTACCAGCGCCATCCCCGGCTCCAAAACCAACTGCAGCTGATTCTGTGCTGCAGCATGCCTGGAACATGATCCTGATAGTCAGAATCCAGGCATGATCCTGGTGGTTAGAATCCAGGTGTGATCCTGATGGTTAGAAGCCAGGTGTGATCCTGGTGGTTAGTATCCAGGTGTGATCTTGATGGTTAGAATCCAGGTGTGATCCTGATGGTTAGAAACCAGGTGTGATCCTGATGGTTAGAATCCAGGTGTGATCCTGATTGTTAGGATCCAGGTGTGATCCTGATGGTTAGAATCCAGGTGTGATCTTGATGGTTAGAATCCAGGTGTGATCCTGATGGTTAGAAACCAGGTGTGATCTTGATGGTCAGAATCCAGGTGTGATTTTGATGGTTAGAATCCAGGTGTGATCCTGATGGTTAGAATCCAGGTGTGATCTTGATGGTTAGAATCCAGGTGTGATCCTGATGGTTAGAATCCAGGTGTGATCTTGATGGTTAGAATCCAGGTGTGATCCTGATTGTTACTGTTAGGATCCAGGTGTGATCCTGATGGTTAGAATCCAGGTGTGATCCTGATGGTTAGAATCCAGGTGTGATCCTGATTGTTAGGATCCCGGTGTGATCCTGATTGTTAGAATCTAGGTGTGATCCTGAGGGTTAGAATCCAGGGGCCTGTCAAGTGTTTGGGGAGACTTTGGCCATTTTTTACAGCCAGTGGATTCACATAATGTTGGTACTGTGCCTTTGGTATGACAACTAAGTGTTAGTCTGCAACATGTAACTCCAGAAAGGGGGGGGGGGTGAAAGGAGGGGTAAAATCCCAGGGTTCTGTTTGGTCTTTGACATGCTGACTTGACAGTTTCAGAAGTTTGCCTCCTGTGGCTTCATGAGATAAAGTAAGCCTGACCAAAGTTGATATTACACGAATGCAGTTTGTTTTTGTTTTGTTTGTGTGTGTGGGTGTGTGTGTGTGTGTGTCTGTCTGTCTGTCTGTCTGTCTGTCTGTCTCTGTGTGTGTGTGTGTGTGTGTGTTACATGCATAAATGTGCTTAAAATGTTTCAGTCAAAACAAAGCACCAACACGGACAGTGTGCACCGTTTCTGAACTGTGAGATTTTGTTGTCGTTTGCTTTGCTTGTTCAGTCTCTCCATTGTGTGGTAAGGGTAAGACATTTCTGACAAGAACCCCAAGGCTTGGGATAGCGTTCTATGTCCACTCAGAGACAAGGCCACCACTGTGTGCCAGAGATGCTCACATTCTCAGCTTAATCTGCATTTATAAACAGAAAAAAGCTGGTATTGACCCTGTTCACATTTAAAACGGCAAAGTCTCATGTAACCTTGACATTTGGCCAAGGTCACCATAACCAGCATGAGCACGTAAAGAGCACTGCAGAGGTTACTCACACAATTACAAAACCAGGGTTCCAGGCGAGATCAAGAGGAGGGAGGTGGAGCTGGACCCTCAGGTTAGCCCAGAAGAGATCATGAGCAGGGAGGTGGAGCTGGGCTGTGAAAGTTGGACTTCTTTCGCTTCGGGTTGTTCCTCAACAGCAGTGCAACGGACATTGTCTTTGTGACTCTGCCCAGCATGGCAGTTGAAACAGCAATTGCGCGGTGCACTAGTCGCTGCGCAATGGCGAGGGACACCGCCTTAACACTTCCATTGTTCTGGCAGCGGTCCACGGTCTCTCTGGTCTTTTTCGGGCAGTATCTGCAGTCAAGCCTTCACTCTTTTGTCCTCATCCCCGTCCCTAATAAGCAACTTCGCTTCTGTGTTCGTAAAGCAACATGGAGAAGCAGGGGTTACCTCAATGCCTGATTTAAAAGATTTTGGTAGAACAGCATCGGAGGAAAAAATCAGGCTGATGCCAAGACAAGCTATACAGTACATGCAGATTATGTTTTGTAATTCTGATTTAACAGTCAGATTACATTTTGGCAGAGTAGCAATTAATAATATAAAGGAGCTAAACTGTGTACGACTGACCCCATTCAACTATTTCAATCTCTTACTAACTTGGCCCATGACAATAAGTATCAACATCCAATTTTTTAACAATATTTGGGATTAGTGTTAACCCGGAAGTAATTTATGCTGCTGTCATGTCACATAGGAAGGCAACATCTGATGATATATAGTTGTGTAAAGTGTTGTAATGACGATGGCTTGTTGAACCTTGTTGATGATATAATTATTGTTGTGTAAAGTGTTGTAATGATGATGGCTTGTTAAACTTTGTTTTGCCATTGTACAAGGAGTGCTTTTATATTGTTTCTGCTTCGCTGATGAAATAATCTGACAATTAAAGACGGTCTAAAATAATCTGTGCATGTCTTTTAGTCACACATGAAACTCATCGAGGAAGGAGGAGCATCTGTTGACGTGTTTTTGTTGTTGTTGTTTTTCTTTCTTTCTTTCTTTCTTTCTTTTCTTCTCATGCTTTACTTTTTCCTCCTTGAATTTTGATATTATAATCATATGTGAAATGTGTACACATGTGTTATTTATTTCGTGTGTCGTTTCATTAAACAGTTGTGATAGAATGTTTAAGATGTGCATTTCTCACTATAGTTAGATAACTGTATTATAAATATGTAATGCATACCATTCAGTTCGTGCGTAAATCTGTATAGGGAGTGTGGGGCGAGGTGAGGGGTGGGGGTGGTGGTATGGTTGGTTGTTGGGTGGGAAGGGGGTATCAAGAATGAGGTTTTATTTTTTCTTGACGGTATTGGCAGTATATATAAAGCTGAATTATTTTGGCGTGGAACTGTGATTATTATGTCACACTTTAGTCACGAATTCCTTTTGGTGTTTAACTGCTGTGAATGATCGCTTGGCTAAAAACAAAAACAAAAAACGAAAATCAAGCAAACAAACAAACAAACGAAAAGCAACAAACACAAAATGACAACAACAACAAAGGAAACGAAGATGCGTGCTAGCGTTCTGTCAAAGATCAAAACACTTCTTGGGCTTGTTCTTTTCATCCTCAGTAAAAGATCAAAACACTTTTGGGCTTGTTCTTTTCAACCTCAGTAAAAGATCAAAACACTTCTTGGGCTTGTTCTTTTCAACCTCAGTAAAAGATCAAAACACTTCTTGGGCTTGTTCTTTTCATCCTCAGTAAAAGATCAAAACACTTCTTGGGCTTGTTCTTTTCATCCTCAGTAAAAGATCAAAACACTTCTTGGGCTTGTTCTTTTCATCCTCAGTAAAAGATCAAAACACTTCTTGGGCTTGTTCTTTTCATCCTCAGTAAAAGATCAAAAGAGAACTTGGGCTTCTTCTCTTCTCCCACTCTGGCCTCCATCATCAACTGTCACTCACCATTTCTGTGCCGACGACACGCGACTACCTACTTAACAGCGCCTTAACCGAAAACATCCACGTTCTTTTGAAAACCACATCTGACTGTTTTTCGGTCATCAAAAACTAGATGCTGGAAAACAAACCGACTAGCTGGTGGAAAGACGTAAGCGATGCTCGTCAGAACGAGGAAAATAAAAAGTCCTCCATTTCCACCAACACCCTTTCTTGACGACGTCAGAGTCCCTCGATCTCTATCTCTGCCCAAAGCCGTCATAGTCCCTCGATCTCTATCTCTGCCCAAAGCCGCGGCATCACGCTGTCCGTGGAAGACGTCATCAGTCAGTTCCTTCCTTCAAGTGTTGCTTAATGTCCTCGGAGGTCGGCTGACATATATTAGGGACAAGCTGAGACCAATGCCGACTCATGGTTCAATATAGCTTTACGTCCACGGAAACCAGAAGGCTCGTTAGGACGGACAGCCCAGGACGGCCACCTCGACTCTCACACAGCTCCTGAACTATGTGACGTATCAGTGTCATCAGTCAAACCTCCAGATTCTGCTAAAGTACTACCGGCTCTTTCCGGAAGTATCCTTTGACCGAGGCTACAGTGAAGCTGGTCACCTCGCTCAT
This sequence comes from Alviniconcha marisindica, assembly GCA_018857735.1. NCBI lineage: Eukaryota > Metazoa > Mollusca > Gastropoda > Provannidae > Alviniconcha > Alviniconcha marisindica. The sequence goes on from JABMCL010000492.1 coordinate 256,504, forward strand.
TGTGCCAGGCCTGGACCATTGCAATTGTCTCGTTACCGGTCCGCCTGCTTCGATCCTCTGCCCATACAGCCTTTGGCGCGTTCAGATCTGTGCTGCTCGCCTCTTCTTGAAAAGATGTCAAACTGACCCTGTCACTTCTCTGTTCCAATCTCTCCACTGGCTCCCAAACTGATCATGTCACTTCTCTGTTCCAATCTCTCCACTGGCTCCCAAACTGATCATGTCACTTCTCTGTTCCAAGTCTCTCCACTGGCTCCCAAACCGATCATGTCACTTCTCTGTTCCAATCTCTCCACTGGCTCCCAAACTGATCATGTCACTCTGTTTCAATCTCTCCACTGGCTCCCAAACTGATTATGTCACTCCTCTGTTTCAATCTCTCCACTGGCTCCCAGTCCCACAAAGCATTCAATACAAGATAAACACTCTCTGTCATAAATAAACCATGCGCACTTCTCCGTCATATCTCTGTTCCTGTCTTCAACTAATTTACACACATCCTTCCATATATATATATACTCTCCGCCCAGCTTCTGATACTCTCAGCCTCCAGATTCCTACATTACACTGTGGTTTAATAATATAATAATAATAATAACGATCTTTCTAAAGCAATTAAAAGCCTCAGCGCTTTTAGGGACTGAGGGAGGGGGGGGGGGGCGAGGTCATGGAGGAAAATGAACAAAGCAAATTATAACGAATCTCTCCTTCTCTCTACTCTCTCCTCACTCTCTTCCTCTCTCAAATGGGCTCCGATGAGAGCTCATCTCTGATGTTTTCTAGCTTTGACAAAGTCACAATGAACGGGGAGGTCAGAGTGAACAGGCAAAATGCAGAGCACGAATGCTTTCTAAGTGGAGAGGAGAGACCGAAGGGCATGAACGAAGGTCCGTTCACGCTTACGCGGCCCATAGTGGAATTTAGGGACGGGCCAGAACTGGGTCACAGAGACTTCAGCTCCAGATCCACTATCAAAGGATTTCTACTGGTTGGTTCC
>JABMCL010000492.1:260000-262500 GCA_018857735.1 Alviniconcha marisindica
AGGAAAGGAAACATCTGCGAAAAAAGTTATATACAAAGCTGCACTGTGCATACTGAGAGTTCTTTGTGTGAAATGGTTCCTATTCAGAGCTTGCTGCATAGTCAAATACACTGGCATTCTTCGAACGTGTGCATCGTCAACTGATTAATACACGAAGACAATGTGTGCGGATAAGGCACAGCAGCCGAAGAAAACTTGTGTCACGGCTTTGAGTGTGTCTCTCCGGATCTGACACTACGTCATCACTATTTCAACTGATGGTATTACTTGGTCTTACTTGCAGGCGTGTTAATTAACGCAGTACAGAAGATAGTTCAGTTGGTAAAACTTCCCACCGAAAATCCGGGTTCTGGCTGGTGAGTCGTGTGTATCAGGGGTTCTGGCTAACAAGTCGTGCGTGTCAGGGGTTCTGGCTAACAAGTCGTGTGTGTCAGGGGTTCTGGCTAACAAGTCGTGTGTGTCAGGGGTTCTGGCTAACAAGTCGTGTGTGTCAGGGGTTCTGGCTAACAAGTCGTGCGTGTCAGGGGTTCTGGCTAACAAGTCGTGTGTGTCAGGGGTTCTGGCTAACAAGTCGTGTGTGTCAGGGGTTCTGGATAACAAGTCGAGTGTGTCAGGGGTTCTGGCTGGTGAGTCTTGTGTGTCAGGGTTCTGGCTAACAAGTCGTGTGTGTCAGGGGTTCTGGCTAACAAGTCGTGTGTGTCAGGGGTTCTGGCTAACAAGTCGTGTGTATCAGGGGTTCTGGCTAACACCTCGTGTGTGTCAGGGGTTTTGGCTAAGAAGTCATGTGTGTCAGGGGTTCTGGCTAAAAAGTCGTGTGTGTCAGGGGTTCTGGCTAACACGTCGTGTGTGTCAGGGGTTCTGGCTAACGAGTCGTGTGTTCAGGGGTTCTGGCTAACAAGTCGTGTGTGTCAGGGGTTCTGGCTAACAAGTCGTGCGTGTCAGGGGTTCTGGCTAACAAGTCGTGTGTGTCAGGGGTTCTGGCTAACAAGTCGTGTGTGTCAGGGGTTCTGGCTAACAAGTCGTGTGTGTCAGGGGTTCTGGCTAACAAGTCGTGCGTGTCAGGGGTTCTGGCTAACAAGTCGTGTGTGTCAGGGGTTCTGGCTAACAAGTCGTGTGTGTCAGGGGTTCTGGATAACAAGTCGAGTGTGTCAGGGGTTCTGGCGGTGAGTCTGTGTGTCAGGGTTCTGGCTAACAAGTCGTGTGTGTCAGGGTTCTGGCTAACAAGTCGTGTGTGTCAGGGGTTCTGGCTAACAAGTCGTGTGTATCAGGGGTTCTGGCTAACATCGTGTGTGTCAGGGGTTCTGGCTAACAAGTCGTGTGTGTCAGGGGTTCTGGCTAAAAAGTCGTGTATGTCAGGGGTTCTGGCTAACAGTCGTGTGTGTCAGGGGTTCTGGCTAACGAGTCTGTGTATCAGGGGTTCCGGCTAACAAGTCGTGTGTGTAGGGGTTCTGGCTAACAAGTCGTGCATGTCAGGGGTTCTGCTAACAAGTCGTGCGTGTCAGGGTTCTGGCTAACAAGTCGTGTGTGTAGGGGTTCTGGCTAACAAGTCGTGTGTGTCAGGGGTTCTGGCAACAAGTTCGGTTCTGCAAATGTCAGGGGTTCTGGCTAACAAGTCTGTGTGTCAGGGGTTACCGTTACATAGGTTCTGGCTACGTCGTGTGTTCAGGGGTTCTGGCTGGTGATTTTTTATGTTAAGGTTCAGTGCAGACGCTGTTCGGTGATGCATCAACATTTTGTCCCAGTAAACTCAATCAGTGGGAGCTCATTACGTGTTATGCACAGACAATTCGGCACACACTGACAGGAATAGGAAGCATTCCTCCTGCTGCAGGCGACCCGAATTTCCCGCAAGGGACAATCCAGTACTTTTTGTTTGTTTGTGATTTTATTTTTTTCAATTACAGTAAAACAGTTTTTACGTGATAATCTAACAATATTGTGTCAAAAAGCGTCAACAGTGTTTGCCTCGAAAACGTTATATGAAGACATTTTACGTGGTAACAGCTAAAGGCAATTGATGAAGATTGTTGGACTGCAAGTTTTAAATCCAGTTTTATTAAAATTTAGCGTTTTGAGTTGTAAAGATAAAAACTAAAAAAAACTAAAAGAAACAAACAGAGAAACAAACAAAAACAGCAGCAAGCAGTAAAACTTAAATAAATAAATAAAAACTATATAAAAGTTATTTGTCCTCGAGTCGCAGGATGTCATCCTTACTTCGCTGGAATGGAACAGACCAGTTCCCGTACATTCCACATAACAGGACGAGCAATAGGGCCAATTCACCAGACCTCATGTCCAACACCACTGCGGGACATTCAGGATGCATTATCCTCCAATACCAAGACTTCATCCCTTGGGACAACCCCGACAACATCATCAGTTTCCAAGTGGAGGACGTGATGCGGAGACTGAAAGACGTGGTGTTTCTGCCCATCTTGTTCCTGATTGGCGGGCCTGCCAACGTCATCAACATGGCGGTCTTCTACAAGCAGGGTCT
>JABMCL010000492.1:267500-280000 GCA_018857735.1 Alviniconcha marisindica
CGCCATAGAGTCCAGAAAACTGTCAGCGAACGAGCAGTTTTTTGTTGGTGCTCAAACAGTAGTACGTTAGTTACAAACAACTCAAATAAAACAAGGCGTGTCATTTATAGCCGCTAACAAAGTTTACACCAGCACAAACAAAACCACAATTGTTTGAATCGAGACGGAATTAACTCTTTGTTTTTACCCGGGGTGGATGCGTCTCATGTTTACGTGCGTGCTTGGGCGCTAGGCTGCTTCTACATGCAGTCATACTAGTACCCGAACCTTTCGGAGGGCGCTGACCGCGTCGGTGGACAGCTGCACGGAGATAAAGAGTGCCCCTTCAGTGGCGTAACTAAATCTGGCAGAGTTTGGAGGAAGGTGCCGGAAAGCGATGCTCGGATTGTGACGGCGGAGCTGAGCACTGAGTATAATTAACAAACTTCAAGCACAGGTTTACGACACCCTTCCTTCAACCACTGCCGTATTTAGTTATGTCATAGGGTCCAGAAAACTGTCAGCTAACGAGCAGTTTTTTGTTGGTGCTCAAACAGTAATAACTTTGTTACAGACAACTCAAATTATATCAGACGTTTGTTTTATGATTTATGTTGTTTACGCCAGCTCAAATAAAACCAAAATCGTTTGAATCGAGACGGAACTCTTTTTTTTTTTATTACCCGGAGTGGATGTGTCTCTTGTTTACGTGCGTGCTTGGGGCGCTAGGTTGCTTCCACAGTCTTATCAGTACCCGAACCTTTCGGAGGGCGCTGACCGCGTCGGTGGACAGCTGCACGGATACAGAGTGCCCCTTCAGTGGCGTAACCAAACCTGGCAGAGTTTGGAGGAAGGTGCCGGATAGCTCGAAGTGTGTACGGCTAACCCACACTCCGAGCATCGCTTTCCGGCACCTTCCTCCAAACTCTGCCAGATTTAGTTACGCCACTGAAGGGGCACTCTTTATCTCCGCGCAGCTGTCCACCGACGCGGTCAGCGCCCTCCGAAAGGTTTGGGTACTGATAAGACTGTAGAAGCAACCTAGCGCCGAAGCACGCACGTAAACATGAGACGCATCCACCCCGGGTGAAAGAAAGTGTTCCGTCTCGATTCAAACGATTGTGGCTTTAATTGTGCTGGTGTAAACTTTGACGGTGGAGCTAGGCACGTGAGTATATATATATATATATAATATATATATATAATATATATATATATATATATATATATATATATATATATATATTAGGCACACGACGGAGCTCGGTTAATAGACCTGGTCCGGAGGACCTCTGTGGAATCTGATTCCGGATAAATCCCGGTGTGGGCGCACAGCCCAGCACGCACCCATCCATGTCGTGACCACACTGAAGATCGTGCCCAACTTGGCTAGTTCACCTTGTAGCGCCAGGGACACACACACACACACACACACACACACACACACACACACACACACACACACACACACACACACACACACACACACACACACACACACACATACACACACACACACACACACACACACACACACACACACACACACACACACACACACACACACACACCCCACACACACACACACACACACACACACACACACACACACACACACACACACACACTGTAACACTGTAACTCGGTGTCATCTGCAGATTTGTGGTAGTCAAACTGATGTTTCTGAATGGGAGATGTTTCTGAATCCAAGGAGACGGTCGGGAATTCTTGGACCGTTTTAAAAGTTATTCTGGGTCACAAATATCTTCACAATCATTAAATGAGGTCCATATCTACCGATTACAGCCAAAATCCGCAACAAAAGGTGATTTTTTTTCACATATTTTTGTCTTTGATTGTCAGTTCGAGTCGGCGCATGTTGCCCTTTGACGTTTGACCTAGTTTCCCAGTAACAACGTGAACACTTCCTTAGTGCCGATTTTGGCAAGACAATCGTACTCACGACTCAACGTTTGTCAGACTGCAAATTTTTCCGTACATTTTCCGTCGTTTTTAATTGCCGTAGCTTGTTTAACGAGGCCGCTTACCTAGCGGCACTTTGTTGGCTTCGTTCGCCATTTGCAATTCGTGACGCCGACTCGAAACAATCAAAGACAAAAATATATGGAAAAAAAATCACCTTTTGTTGCAGATTTCGGCTGTAATCGGTAGATATGGAACTCATTTAATGATTGTGATGATATTTGTGACTCAAAATAACTTTTAAAACGGTCTAGGAATTTCCGACCGTCTCCTTGGATTTTACCCTGAATGGTATTAGAGAGAGGCTGAGTGTACAGGATGAACAGAATGGGGCCCGGTACAGACCCCTGGGGGACTCCAGACTGATGTGGAACAGGTTTTGAAGAGATGCTTCCAATGGTGACAGGCTGTTGGCGGTCGGACATAATATAGGATGAGAACCACTGAAGCACTTTAGCATGAATTCCGTAAGTGATACTCTAACGCTATTGTCATTGTTAGAAAGAATATTGTCAGTGACAGCAAGAAGTGCTGTTTCTGTGCCCCCACCCCCCACCTCCCCACCCCACTCCCCTTGTATGCAGAGTGATAGCTAGGTCGGTCTCAAGCAGACCCGTGCTAATGAGGTGTTCATGTAGTTGTGTTACAACAGGTTAAAAATAAAATAAAATGGGAGACTAGACACAGTCTGTGGTTTTGGAGCATGTCTCAGTCAAAGTTTGGCTTTTGAAAAGGAGAGTGGCAAATATTCAGGTAAAATTCAAAACGGACAGCTCTCATTCCAACGGTTCTGGGGTGTCTGGGTGCGGGCTTCATATAGATCCACACACAATGCACGTGAATACACACAGCGCCTGCACGCACGCACACACACACACACACACACACACACACCACACACACCACACACACACACACACACACACACACACACACAACAAACACAAACAAACAAACAAACAAACAACAACAACACTCTACACAAAACAAAAAACAAACAAAAAAAATACACCACTCCAACAAAAGCCACAACACAAAGAAAAACAACAACAAAAACACACACTACACCATCCACACACAAAAGCTACGAAACACACACACACACACACACACACACACACACAGCACACACACACACACACACACACACACACACACACCACACACACACACACACACACACACACACACACACACACCACACACACACACACACACACACAACACTTATAATAGTTACACACTACCACACACACACACACACCACGCACGCACGCACGACGCACGCACGACACCACCACACACACACACACACACACACACACACACACACACACACACACACACACACACACACACACACACACACACCAAACAACACCACCACCCAAAACAAAAACAAAAACAAACACAAAAACAAATACATGAAAAAAACTAAAAAAAACAAAAACACACCACCAGACAAAGAACCTCAAGAAAACAGTGCCATAGAAGACCGCTCTCATTCCAACATGCTATGACCCCCCCCCAGCCCCCCCCAGCCCCCCCCCAGCCCCCCCACCCCCCCCGCCCCACGCCCACCCAGCCCCCCAGCCCCCCCACCCCCCCCACCCCTTCCCCGCCCCCAACGCCCACACACAGTCTCGGATCGATTCCTTGTTGACTGACGTGCTGATGAACACAGAAGTGCAACACTTTCCTACAGGCGAAATGCTCTGCAGTTCTTTCGGACCGGTAAGAAAGCCTTGACCTACGTGATGATAGACGGCGAGCTGATTCCATTGCCTTGACTTCTGGAAATGATATGATATGAGATGATGAGATGACTGCGTTTGTGTTTAGCGGAGAGCTCGATCCATGACCACACTGACAACGAGAGACGACAGAGCAGCAACACGCATGCACTGCACGCTTAGCACGCACTCAACACCACACAACACACACACACACACACACACACACACACACACACACACCACACCACCACATACTAACTATATATATCATATACTATATATATCATATATATATATATATTAATACACACACACACACACACACACACACACACACACACCACTATATATATATATATATATATATATATATATATATATATATATATATATATATATAAAAAAATTAATATATATATATATATATATATATACTTTTACTACACACACACACACACACCACACACACACACACACACACACACACACACACACACACACACACACACACGCGCGCGCGCTCGCACAGTCATAGACAGTCGGACGCATACACATACACATACACATGCACACAGAGAAGTGGGGAACGAGTGGCATGCCGATTATACCTTCTTTTTTTTCTCCTTTTTTTGTTTTGTTTTTTGTTTTGTTCTTTTTATGTCTTGTCTTTTCCGGTTTGCTTCTGGACAATTACTTCAGGCAGTTACTCTCCCCCCCCCCCCCACACCCCCCACCCAAAAAGAAAAAGAAGAGAAAGAAGTCCCTGTTGATGATGTGGGGCTTAATGTCCTCGGATATCGGGCTGACATATTGGGGACAAGAAAAGTCCCTAAGTAAGTAAACATGGTGCTTAACGTCCACAGCAACGAGGTGGCTTATTAGGGACGGGGCCGGGTGGAGGGGGTGGGGGGGGGGGGGGGGGTGTGATGGGGAGGGGGACAAAAGAGTGAAGGCTCGACCCCACGCTCCGACCCGAAAAGACCGAGTGGACCACCGCCAGAACAACAACTATGTTAAGGCACTGGGGACCTCGCCATTGCGTAGCAACTAGTGTACCTCGCAATTGCTGTTTCAATTGCTGTGCGGAGCCGAGTCACAAGGACAATGTCCGTAGCACAACTGTTGAGGAACAACTGAAGCAAAAGAAGTCCAACTCTCTGAGCCCAGTTCCACCTCGATGCTCTTGATTTCTGGATTATCTTGAGGGTCCAGCTCCACCTCCATGCTCTTGATTTCTGAGTTCTCATGAGGGTCCAGCACCACCGCCCCCCTCTTGATCTCGCCTTGACCCGAAAATGAAAATCTAACTTCTTCGTGAGAGTCCAGCTCACCTCCCTCCTCTTGATCTCGCTTGGGCTCTAATGGTGTTGCGAAATACACGCTGACGTTCATCAACGCCCTGAGCGCTCACATGATACAAACGTATTAACCTAAGTATATTCTACACACATGGAGAGCACAGCCCTACTAAAACAATTTACGTAAAGTATTATATGGAAACACACACACACACACACACACACACACGCACGCACGCACGCACGCACACACACACACACACACACACACACACACACACACACACACACACACCACACACACACACGCCCACAACACCACGCACGCACGCACCACGCACCACGCACCCACACGCACACACACATACACACATACACACACACGCACACACACACACACACACACACACACACACACACACACACACACACACGTTTGTATTGTTGGATTTCCAGCATGCTGTTGTCAGAAGAAGAGCGTAGTGTACGAGACGGAGTGTAGACATGTAGCAGTTCAGAGAGGTAAGCAGGAACAGAAACATTTATAGCACTGAAACACATACAAGCGACTGTATACTTAATACGTTCCGAAATGGGAAGCCAGTGCAGTTTTTCCAGGAGAGGTGTTGAGTGGTGGTGACGGGGTGCCAAAAGAACAAGTCTTGCAGCAAAGTTCTGAATTTTCTGGAGAGGTTGTATGGCAGAATTAGGTGTACCCATGAGGAGACAGTTGCAGTAGTCAAGCCGTGAGAGGATGTAGGAAGTAACAAGAGTCTTCGCTGCGTCTTCAGCGAGAAATCTGCGGATTGAACTAATGTGTTTAAGCTCGAAGTAAGCAGTTTGACAATTTTTATGACGTGCTTCTTCATGGACAGCTTTGAGTCAAGAATGACTCCAAGGTTCCTGGCAGAATCAGAGAAGGGGATGTTGTGAGAGCGAAGAGTAATCGAATCAGGGAAGGAAACAATGGAAGGTTTCAAGGTAGACGAAAGGGGAAAGAGAGAGCTTCTGTTTTGTCGTCGTTCAATTTGAGCTGATGTTCGGTCATCCATGTTTTTATGTCGTCTGTGCATGCATTGAGTTCTTTGGTGAGGTTGGTCACTTCACTGAGAGGAGCGGATTTCTGGAGCTGTGTTTCATCCGCGAAAAGCTGATGGTTTACAGAGTGTTAGCTATGATATCGGAGAGAGGCGTAGCGTACAGGACCAAGAGAATGGGCCCCAGTACTGAGCCCTGAGGCACACCGTACATGAGCTGTGATGGTGACGAAGACGAGTTATTGACTGAAGTGGACTGATATCTGTCTGAGAGATATGACTGAAACCACTGGAGTGCAGTAGACTGAATGCCCAAACCAGTGATCAGGCGGGACAGGAGAATTTGGTGGTCAATATAGTGTCAAAAGCGGCATAAAGATCCAACAACAGAAGAACAGAATACACACAAGAGAAGACATCGTCCAGAGCGGATAGAATATCGTTTACAATACGTAACAAAACGGTCTGTATAGCCAGTGGAGCCATGGCGTCGCTCCACGGGAGCGCAACCTACAACAACATCTTCGGCGACAACGGCAGTGCCGCTGACAGACACCAGTGGTGTCGTCTCAAAACCGGCTCACAATGTCGCAGTTGGGTGCAGGATGAACTTAAGCGCCTCCAGGCTGTGGTCCGCACTCTTGCCGAGTCGGTGTCGCTCACGCTGACAGATACCAGGCCTGGAACCAAGCCTCCCTCCCTCCCTCCACCTCCGCTGACAGCAGCAGAAGACCCGGAAGGCGTCGACCCCATCGACACTTCCCCGCCTGCTGCAGCCGGTGGAGCCGTGGCGTTGCTCCATTGGAGCACAACCTACAACAACAGCTTCAGCGACAAGAGCAGTGCCGCTGACAACAATATTGGCATCACTGCTGACGACCGCACCAGCAGCACCACAAGCTCTCTCTCTCCGACTGCGGTGACGTCGACGACACAACCAGCACCAGCATCAGCTCTCCTTCCGACTGCGTTGACGTTGACGTTGACGCCACCACCAGCGCACCCTCCGACAGCGGTGGCAGAGACGTCAACACCACTGCCGACGGCCACCCTAGCACCACCAACAGCACTTCCTCCGACAGCACTGGTGTAGACGTCAACACCACCACCAGCACTGCCACCAGTTGTCCCTCCGACAGTGCTGGCGTTGACGTCGACACCACCACCAGCACTCCTCCGACAGCAATAACGACGTCGACACCACCACCAGCACTGCCACCAGCTGTCCCTCCGACAGCAATAACGACGTCGACACCACTGCTGACGGCCACGCCAGCTCCACCACCAGCTCTCCCTCCGACGGCGGTGACGCTGAGGTCGACATCAGCACAAGCTGTCCATCCGACAACTATGGCGACGTCGACACCACTGAATGACTGATGACGAGCACACCAGTACCTCCGACAGCAGCGGCAGTGACGACATCAACACCACTGCTGCTGAACACGGCGGGACTGACATCACCCTTGCCGCTACTGGCCCAGTACCCTAGTCAGATCTCCAAGAGATGGTGGACGGATTGTACGAGGAGTTCCAAGACTACACAATTCAAGCCTCATGCACTCTTCTTATCCACCAACGACAGCCCGAGCAACAAGCACGGGATTTGACTGCGGCAAAAGAATAGCAAGACAGGCAGACAGAACTATTGCAGAGGAGGTGCCAGGCTTTAGAAGAGAAATTTAGGGACACCAAGAAGAGCACCAAATCAAACGAGGCCGCATACAAACCACAACCAAGCAACACACCAGTCTTCAACCACAGGTCAACGCATTCACACAACAATAAGCAAACACCACCACTACTCCCTCCATTCAGCACCCACCACCACCTTCCACCACGTCCCGTCATGCACCGGCCGACACCTCCTCCTGATACAGGTCACAAAGAGGATTAATTCTGTACCTGCCAGCCACAACGGCCGGCCCTGCCTGCTCTCCACCCCAGCTCCATGGTGCTTAACGTCCACAGAAACCGTAGGGCTTATTAGGGACGGGGAGAAGGGGGGAACGGATTGGGAGCTACACTGTCACCACCAGAATGACCTGCATTAAGATGGGCAGCGATGAGAGCCATTTTAATGTTTCATTAATTGTCAGGGACAAAGTCACAGGACAGTGTCCATGCAGAGACCACAATTTCTGAAGAGAAAGGAGAGCCGAAGCGGATTCGAACCGAGGTCCCTCTGCTTACCAGCCTAACGCTTTACCGCTGGGCCACACCGGCTCACAGCCGTCTGCCCCACTCCTGCGGTAACTTTCGCCGCCAAGATAACTGCAGTGCCCCAGAGAGACCTGGCTCTTTTCTGTGAACAGCAGATCTTACGGAAAGCCCGCTCTATTTTAGCGAAGAAGGACCATATTTTAAACCAGGAATTTACTACTCTCCCATCAGGTCGTCGTCTTAGATGCCCCATTTGTAAGACAAATAGATTTAAGAACTCTTTTATGCCAGTCGCAGTATGCTTTTTAAACAACACCTGAAGTGTACATGTATACATGAAGTGTGTGTGTGTGTGTGTGTGTGTGTGTGTGTGTGTGTGTGTGTGTGTGTGTGTGTGTGTGTGTGTGTGTGTGTGTGTGTGTGGTGTATGTGTGTGTTGTGTGTGATGTGTGGTGTGTGTGTGTGGTGTGTGTGTGTGTGTGTGTGTGTGTGTGTGTGTGTGTGTGTGTGTGTGTGTGTGTGTGTGCTGTGCCACGGTGTGTGTGTGTGTGTGTGTGTGTGTGTGTGTGTGTGTGTGTGTGTGTGTGTGTGTGTGTGTGTGTGTGTGTGTGTGTGATACTGTTTTAATTGCTGTGTGTGATACTTTAATTAATTGTTTTACAAGTATGTGATCTTAACTTCATTATTATTTTTATGATGAAGTCACAATTGTTCTATATGCATAACTTTACTATGGTTAAAGTAAGTCTCTTTTATTGGTGTTGTTGTGTTTGCTGTATTGTTCTCTTAACTTTATGTATTTATTTATTTTTTATCTTTTTACGAGCCCGCCATGACCACAACAAAATTGCCCCTTGTGGGATGATTAAAGTAAAAAAAAAAAAATTGAATTGAAGTAACCGGACAGTTGGGTTTTCCAATCTCAAAAACTCTCTCCCACGATGTACGCCGCCGCCCTTTCAGGTCTCACAGTTCTGTCATCCGTGGCACAACCGGTACTAACAACCCCTCCTGTACCCCCCACCCCAAAGGAAGTAGGCTAAAGTCAAGTCAGGTCAAGTCAATATACTTTAATCATCCTTCACAGGGTAATAATAAGCCATACGGCTTCTGTGGACGTGAAGCACCACGAAAGAAGAAGACGAAACACAGAGCTGAGGAGCTGTGTGAAAGTCGACGTGGCCGTCCTGGGCTCCCGTCCCTAATAAGCCATACGGCTTCTGTGGACGTGAAGCACCACGAAAGAAGAAGACAAAACACAGAGCTGAGGAGCTGTGTGAAACTCGAGGTGGCCGTCCTGGGCTCCCGTCCCTAATAAGCCATACGGCTTCTGTGGACGTGAAGCACCACGAAAGAAAAAGACAAAACACAGAGCTGAGGAACTGTGTGAAAGTCGAGGTGGACGCCCGGGGCTCACCGTCCCTAATAAGCCATACGGTTTCTGTGGACGCGAAGCACCACGAAAGAAGAAGACAAAACACAGAGCTGAGGAACTGTGTGAAAGTCGAGGTGGACGCCCGGGGCTCCCCGTCCCTAATAAGCCATACGGTTTCTGTGGACGTGAAGCACCACGAAAGAAGAAGACAAAACACAGAGCTGAGGAGCTGTGTGAAAGTCGAGATGGCCGTCCTGGGCTCCCCGTCCCTAATAAACCTACGGTTTCTGTGGATGTAAAGCAAGACTCAGCCATCTCATTTCCCCCGGTCCGTTTCTGTGGACGTAAAGCAAGACTCAACCATCTCATTTCCCCCGGTCCGTTTCTGTGGATGCAAAGCAAGACTCAGCCATCTCATTTCCCCCGGTCCGTTTCTGTGGATGCAAAGCAAGACTCAGCCATCTCATTTCCCCCCGGTCCGTTCCTGTGGACGTAAAGCAAGACTCAGCCATCTCATTTCCCCCCGGTCCGTTCCTGTGGACGTAAAGCAAGACTCAGCCATCTCATTTCCCCCCGGTCCGTTTCTGTGGATTTAAAGCAAGACTCAACCATCTCATTTTCCCCCGGTCCGTTTCTGTGGACGTAAAGCAAGACTCAACCATCTCATTTTCCCCCGGTCCGTTTCTGTGGACGTAAAGCAAGACTCAACCATCTCATTTTCCCCCGGTCCGTTTCTGTGGACGTAAAGCACCACGAGAGAAGTTCCTGTGGTCGTTGATCCCCACCTTCAGTCCGTTTGAAGTCGCGCCTTTGGCGAAGTTGATGTACCTTGTGTTCACTCACACGCCAGCTCAGAGTCACCACACGGGACGGGGAACGGGGTTAGCTCAGTGGTTAGAGCGCCGGACTAGCTACTATATCATCCTGGGTCCCAGAGACAAGGCTGCGCCTCCTTTCTCTTCAGAAATTGGGGTCTGTGGACACTGTCTTTTGACTTTACCCCTCACATTTATGAAACATTAAACTGGCTCTCATCGCTGCCCCCGCCTTTTAAGGCAGAAGTCACTCTGGTGGTGACAGTGTAGCGGTAGGTATATAATCTCCCTCCTCCCCCCCCCCCCTCCATACACCTCTCATCACTGCCCGTCTTAATGCAGGGGTCATTCTGGTGGTGACAGTGTAGCGATAGGTATAATAGCCTCCCTCTTCCCCCACCTCCATAACCCCTTCCACCCTTCTCCCCGTCCCTAATAAGCCTTACGGTTTCTGTGGACTTTGAACACCATGTTTACTTACTTACTGGACCCCGAATGTAGCTTCGTCGCAGTTCGACGAATAACCCGAACTAGGTTCGCGAAGCAAAAGTTGGCCCAATTAAGAACGGGCTTTACGCTGAAGCGCACATGGCCCCGACACTCACACAGTTCAGGAGCTGTGTGAGAGTCGAGGTGGCCGTCCTGAGCTGTCCGTCCTAACGATCCTTCTGGTTTCCGTGGACGTAAAGATTTATGAACCATGCTCCGGCATTGGTCTCAGCTTGTCCCTAATATGTCAGCCGACATCCGAGGACATTAAGCAACACTTCATCATCATCGGCTCCGACACGGACGCTCTCATTTGATCCTTGGCGGGGCACTCAGCCATTCAAGAGTATGTCACCTCCCAGTGCTTACCCCAAACACCAGGCACTGGTTTACGACATCCTTCCTTCAACCACTGCCGTATTTAGTTACGCCATAGGGTCCAGAAAACTGTCAGCTAACGAGCAGTTTTTTGTTGGTGCTCAAACAGTCGTAAGTTTGTTACAATCAACTCAGATTATATCAGATGTCTGTTTTATAACTGACCATGTTGCTTCGCCAGGTCAAATAACACTAAAATCGTTTGAATTGAGACGGAACTCTTCTTTTTTTTACCCGGGGTGGATGCGCCTCATGTTTACGTGCGTGCTTGGGCGCTAGGTTGCTTCTACAGTCATATTAGTACCCGAACCTTTCGGCCGAGGGCGCTGACCGCATCGGTGGACAGCTGGGCGGAGATAAAGAGTGCCCCTTCAGTGGCGTAACTAAATCTGGCAGAGTTTGGAGGAAGGTGCCGGAAAGCGGTGCTCGGAATGTGCGCTTACCCTCGTGTACGAGTGTAACGAATGACCAGTTGCGCATCTGCCCCCCCCCCCCCCCCCCCCCCCCCCCCCCCCCCACACACACACACACACTCACATCCCTTTTTTCCCCATATTCACGCGGCGTCCGCTAGCTGTTGAGATAGCTCAAAACTTGTGAATTAAGACCGACACCGTATCATTTATTACTGACTGGTGTGTTTTTGATTTCGATGTTTAACTCGGGTCATACAGGTTACAGCTGACTTAATTCGCACTAGACTGCTCATTAGAAAGGTATTATACAGTACAAGTGATAGTGTGTGCCTCCCTGCTAAAATTTGAGTTGTTTTCACAGAGTGTTTTTCACGGACAAAGACATAATCCGTGTGGTGCGAAAAGACAAAGACAAGATAGAAAGGAAACACTCGCTTTTAAAACTGATTTTGAACGTTTGGGACAGCAGTGTCTGTTACTCTGTCTGTGCGCGTTTAATTTTTTATATATATATATTTTTTTTATTATTCATTTGTGTTATACATTAAATCTTGTTTTCTTTCCATTTTTTCTCCTTTTTGCGTTAATAATTAACTTTATCCGTTTTAGTTTTTCTTGTTTTTTGTTTCCATATTATTTTTCAGACAAATGCTGACCGCCAGCTTGAACCTACCGGATCACAGTATTATAATTCTTACTAGCTGCTGGGTAGACTTGAGTTTTGCAATGCTGCGAGTCGTTGATTTGAATGTTTACCACCTATATAACAAAGTACCCGATGTGTGCAATTTTCTGCGGAGTCAGTCATCCCCACAATATCATCTTTTGGAA
>JABMCL010000492.1:285000-292500 GCA_018857735.1 Alviniconcha marisindica
TGTGTCCACACTGGCTGACTTGGACTGTGTCCACACTGGCTGACTTGGACTGTGTCCACACTGGCTGACTTGGACTGTGTCCACACTGGCTGCTTGGACTGTGTCCACACTGGCTGACTTGGACTGTGTCCACACTGGCTGTCTTGGACTGTGTCCACACTGGCTGCTTGGACTGTGTCCACACTGGCTGTCTTGGACTGTGTCCACACTGGCTGACTTGGACTGTGTCCACACTGGCTGACTTGGACTGTGGCCACACTGGCTGTCTTGGACTGTGTCCACACTGGCTGTCGGGCGATCGAAATAACTGAAGAACAAAGAAATAATTTCTTGAAACAAATCCCGAAACTAGCAAAGCTTTTCTGACTAAAATTAATATTCGTGATTTAAAATTGCTTGGGATTTTGCTCCCACCACTGATACGAAGCACATTCTAGAGCATGCTAAATACTTACGGTTGCTACCTCGACGAAAACAATATAAATAGTGTCTGTTTGACAGCGAAAGCACACACACACACACACACACACACACACCACACACCCACACACCACCACCACACACACACACACACACACAACAAACACGCACACGCACGAGCACGCACGCACGCACGCACGCGCGCGCACGCACGACGCAGCACACATACACGCAGCACGCGTGCGCACATACTACACACACACACCCACACACACACACACACACACACACACACACACACACACCACACACACAACACACACACACACCACACACACAAACCAACGCGAGCACAAAAATAGAGAAGAAGAAATATCGGAGAGGAGAGAGAGAAGAGAGAGGAGAGAGAGAGAGAGAGAAGAGAGAGAGAGAGAGAGAGAGAGAGAGAGAGAGAGAGAGAGAGAGAGTAGAGAGAGAGAGAGAGAAGAGAGAGTAGAGAGAGGAGAGAGAGAAGTAGAGAGCAGAGAGAGATTCAGGGTGGGGGGATTGGGGGTGGGGGTGGGGGGAGTTAGAAAAAAAAAGGAGCAACTGGAGTGTTAGGTATATAAAAAAGAAGAAGAAAATAAAGTAAAGAATAAAATACTCAGAAAATCGGTGGGAGATTTCTGAACAGAAGTTGACATGTCAAATAAATGGCTTTTTTTTCCGATGGAGAGGGGAGGCGGTGGGGGGTGGGGGGTGGGGGGGGGGGGGGGGAGTATACTCCCCAAACAACCCCCAAACAAGAAAAAATATCTCACGCATATAGAATTGTAATCCACAGACACAAACACGCACGCACGCACCCACCCACCCACACACACATAAATGCACGAACACACACACACACACACACACACACACACACACACACACACACACACACACACACACACACACACACACACACACACACACACACACACACACACACACACACACACACACACCACACACACACACACACACACACACACACACACAGCACACAACACACACACACACACACACACACACACACACACACACACACACACACACACACACACACACACACACACACACACACACACACACACACACACACACACACACACACACACACACACACACACACGATGTGACGTTTAAGATATCATGCGATCAAAAAGGCCTTTTGAACCACACCCATATCAAACTATTTGTCTTGAACCATCTGCATCACCATTGCGATGACTCACCGATTGACTGGTATCCCCAGACTGTCAACATGTCAAGATACGGGACAGGGGAGATGGGCGGGACGGCGGGGAGGGAGGGAGGTGGGGCTGCAGGGGGCAGAGGGGAGGTGGTGGGGAAGGGGTGGGGGTCGGGGTGGGAGGGGGATCAACACGATAGTCCTCAAAGAGACAGCCTACTTCAGCGCACAAGTTAAATTGTGGGAGGCGAGCATCTAGATGCTCAGTCCAGGTACCTGTTTGGAACGTCGCAGTAGTTGCTGAGATTTTACACAGCAGGGCGGTAAATGTGTGTGTGTGTGTGTGTGTGTGTGTGTGTGTGTGTGTGTGTGTGTGTGTGTGTGTGTGTGTGTGTGTGTGTGTGGTGTCCATGGTTGTTTGTTGTGTGTGTGTTGTTGTGTGTGTGTTGTGTGTGTGTGTGTGTGTGTGTGTGTGTGTGTGTGTGTGTGTGTCATTTGTGTTGTGTTCCGATGTGTGTGTGTGTGTGTGTGATGTGTGTGTGTGTGTGTGTGTGTGTGTGTGTGTGTGTAAAAACCTATGTCGATCTATCAGTCAAAATAGTATTTCTATGGTGTAAAATCCAACAACGTGTGGTGTAGATGTACAAGATCACAGAGGTAGGATGGTGTGCCAAAAGTGACAGCAGAGAAAGCAAGACAATTGTGTTTGTAAAGAATGCGAGCCAGTACAGAAAGCCAGCGAAGTTGCTTGAGTAGTGTGCTTGTGTGTTCAGATCTGGGTGCTCTCAGGATTAATCTCGCTGCGCAGGTTTGGACGTGCTGGAGTCTTTTGATCGTGTATAGAGGAAGGCCGGATAGGGCCCGCCTGTGGAGAGGATGGACCCGGCTCCACAGTACCCGGATATCTTGCTCCCAGAGGACTGTTTCAGAACCACACACTCGCTCTGCAGCTACAAGCATATTTCTAAATTCTCATACCTTTCGCTCGAGTTCGAAATCGGTGCTAACTCCCGACACTGGCTGAGTCGTCGCCGTGACTGAACAAGTAGCAGACGACACAGTCCGACTGAATCACGACACAGTCCGACTGAATCACGACCCAGTCCGATTGAATCACGACACAGTCCGACTGAATCACGACCCAGTCCGACTGAATCGCGACACAGTCCGACTGAATCGCGACACAGTCCGACTGAATCGAAACACAGTCCGACTGAATCACAAAAGACTGTTCAACGTTCAACGCACTGCGATCGCAAAAACACACACACACACAAGACACACACACAAAACACACACACACACACACACACACACACACACACACACACACACACACACACACACACACACACACACACAAAAAAAACCCACACACACCACAATCGCCGATCCCAGGACAAAAAAGAAAAAGATATTCTAGATGAGGAACAAAAGCCAAAACTATTGAACAATATACCAGCAAAAAACACACAAAACAACAACATAAGGTAGAAAATTAACAAAGATGCTAATTTTCTCGAGCAGTGCACAGTACACACACTTCTGACATCGGCGTAAACACAGTTGTGACCTTTTTGCACCTCTTATTTTTATAGCTAACTGTTCGATTGCTAGCACGAAGGCTAGCGGGGAAAATGGGCATCCTTGACGAATACCACAATCTACACACACACACACACACACACACACACACACACACAAACACAAACAACAGCAACAACAAAATCAGAGAGCCATCCACAGTAATTCACACAACTTTTTGTATCGGCGTGAAATCAGTTACTGTTAGAAGGGGGGTGTTTGAGATGTCACAGAGTGCAGGGGTACGATTAAAACCCATTCATTCTCAATGGCCGAAATGGTGTTGAAATTTCGTCCACGAAACTGTTTAATGGTGGCAAAACTTAAAAAAAGAAAACTGTGCACACTGTGACCAAGGGGAAGAGGCATAGTGCAGGATGTACATGTCATACAACGGTTCGTGAATGCGTGAGCGAGAAGAATATGGTAATGATGGCTGAATGTTTCTGAATAAACGCCCCACAACGAAAACTAAAAAAAAAGAAAAAAGGAAGGCCGGCTAGGAGAGAAATGCAGTAATCTCTACGTGAAAGGACAAATTTCTTTGCTGTGGCAGTGTCAAGAAGATGGCGAATAGAGCTAATGCACTGGAGGTCTGGGAAGTAACTTTGCAGACGTAGCTGATTTGATCAGACATTTTGAGTTCTTTATCGAGGTAGATCTCGAGATTATTCACTGTATCAGAGAAGGGTATTGTGGAATCATATACTGTCATGGGAGAAGTGCCTGTAGTGCAGTTGACAGGTGAACGTTTGTACGTAACTGACTGCTGCAGACGGATAACTACCAGGTATTTGTACGTAACTGACTGCTGCAGACGGATAACTACCAGGTGTTTGTACGTAATTGACTGTTAGAGACGCATAACCACCAGGTATTCGTACGTAACTGACTGTTGCAGACGGATAACTACCAAGTGTTTGTACGTAACTGACTGTGGCAGACAGAAAACCACCAGATGTTTGCACGTAACTGACTGTTGCAGACGGATAACCACCAGGTGTTTGTACGTAACTGACTGTTAGAGACGCATAACCACCAGGTGTTTGTACGTACCTGACTGTGGCAGACAGAAAACCACCAGATGTTTGCACGTAACTGACTGTTGCAGACGGATAACCACCAGGTGTTTGTACGTAACTGACTGTTAGAGACGCATAACCACCAGGTATTCGTACGTAACTGACTGTTGCAGACGGATAACACCAAGTGTTTGTACGTAACTGACTGTGGCAGACAGAAAACCACCAGTTTTGACGTAACTGACTGTTGCAGACGGATAACCACCAGGTGTTTGTACGTAACTGACTGTTAGAGACGCATAACCACCAGGTGTTTGTACGTAACTGACTGTGGCAGACAGAAAACCACCAGATGTTTGCATGTAACTGACTGTTGCAGACGGATAACCACCAGGTGTTTGTACGTAACTGACTGTTAGCAGACGGATAACCACCAGGTGTTTGTACGTAACTGACTGTGGCAGACAGAAAACCACCAGATGTTTGCACGTAACTGACTGTTGCAGACGGAAACCACCAGGTTTTGTACGTAACTGACTGTTGCAGACGATAACCACCAGGTGTTTGTACGTAACTGACTGTTGGAGACGCATAACCACCAGGTGTTTGTACGTAACTGACTGTTGGAGACGATAACCACCAGGTGTTTGTACGTAACTGACTGTTGGAGACGCATAACTACCAGGTGTTTGTACGTAACTGACTGTTGGAGACGCATAACCACCAGGTGTTTGTACGTAACTGACTGTGGCAGACAGAAAACTACCAGGTGTTTGTACGTAACTGACTGTTGCAGACGGATAACCACCAGGTGTTTGTACGTAACTGACTGTTCAAGATGGATAGCCACCAGGTGTTTGTACGTAACTGACTGTTGCAGACGGATATATGAGCTACGACCATGGCCTCTGTCTTATCGTGGTTCATTTGAAACTGTTTCCTCACATCCAGCCCCTTACATCACGGATTCTGGACTGCAGGCTGCTTTTGTTGTTGTTGTTGTTGTACTGATCACTTGTTCCTGATTCTTGTAACTGAGCATCATCAGCAAACCACTGGTAGAAAAGATCGGAGAGAATGTCTACACTCCGTCTTGTACTCTACGCTCTTCTTCTGATGCCCACCTGCTGAAAATCCAACACTACAAACGCGAAACGCACGGCTTGCGCACTTTTTCTTGCTTTTGATCCCATATTTGGAATTCACTCCCACAGGACCTTAGACACTGCTCAACCCTGTCATCTTTTAAAGCCAAACTGAAAACCTTTCCTCTACTCACAGTATTTCCGCCCCAACTAATGTCAATTCCTAGTTTCTGCTACAGTGTGTGTTGTGTGTGTGTGTGTGTGTGTGTGTGTGTGTGTGTGTGTGTGTGTGTGTTGTGTGTGTGTGTGTGTGTTGTGTGTGTGTGTGTGTTGTGTGTGTGTGTGTGTGTGTGTGTGTGTGTTGTGTGTGTGTGTGTGGTGGTGTGTGCTGTGTGTGCGTGTGTGTGCGTGTGTGTGTGTGTGTGTGTGTGTTTGTGTGTGTGTGTTTGTGTGTGTGTGGTGCGTGCGTGCGTGCGTGCGTGCGTGCGTGCGTGCGTGCGTGCGTGCGTGTGTGTCGTGCGTGCGTGCGTGCGTGCGTGCGTGCGTGCGTGCGTGCGTGCGTGCGTGCGTGCGTGCGTGCGTGCGTGCGTGCGTGCGTGTGTGTGTGTGTGTGTGTGTGTGTGTGTGTGTGTGTGTGTGTGTGTGTGTGTGTGTGTGTGTTTGCTTTGTTTTTACATATAACACTTTATGTAAATTGTTTTGGTAGGAATGTGTTGTACGTGTGTATATCATATTGTATTTAGGTTAATATGTATCATGTGAGCGCATAGGGCGCTGATGAGCGCATAATAAATGTGCATTATCATAAATAAAATCAATAAAAAAGGACTTTAAACTGAACCCTCTGGGAACGCCGAATTTGAGCAAGACTGGAAATGTGCTTCCATTCACAGAAACCGAGTGGGAGTCCAGCTCCACCTCCCTGTCAACTCAGAGCTAATAAATGTTCTCCCGTTAAAACACGCAGTACGTAAGAATAGAGCCATTTATTCTTCACCCATTTGGCACGATTTTCGTCATTGTCCTAACTTCTGCCTTCCCGGTCCATTCACCTTCGTTTCGTTTTCTCCAAAGCCTCTCCAAACTTGTTAATCACGTTAGTTTTGAATCAACACACAAGGGAGTTAATTACGCTCGAAATACGTAACACAAGTACAACAACAAAGACCTGAGTCGCCTGCGGTAACTCTCACCTGGATGTACTTTGAGGATTTACCTCTGGTGAAGTTTATGTATCTTGTATTTACACGCATGCCAGGTGAGAGTTACCGTAGGCGACTCGGGTCTTTGTTGTTGTACTTGTGTTACGTATTTCGAGCGCTAATTAACTCCCTTGTTTGTTGATTTTGCACGAACACTCTGGGCTTCGTTCTGTTTCAGATTCGTTAGTTATGGCTAACCAAGTTTCCTGGGTTGGCCAGCGGAATAAAATATGTCACCCTGCACGTCGTCACAACCGACTGATTCCGGTTCCGGTAGCTGAGTAATTTTGTTACATTTTGGATGATTCTTTTACCCACTCTTTGCCCATATTTCTTACTGAAAGTATGTAAGTAGTAATATCTAGATATGTGTAGGATGTATTATGTTCTCACAAAGCAACGTGTTTCGCCCTGCTATAAACGTCATGAGTGACTGGGCGTTACGAATCAATTGTCTATTCATCTATCTTGTGTAGTGCTTCAGTTTCAGAGACTAAGTCAACTTTGTGTGCAGGTCGTGGATGTAGATGCCGAGTTCCTAAAGGTTGGTGCCAGTTCCAGACTGGACGGTCATTCAGGTGGACACAGTCTCCTGCTGTTCTCACGAAGAGAACTTTTACTCCGGTTCATGTTGGCTGCTGAGAGGCGTGGAAAGAGGAAGCGCTAGACGATCTTCCTTGAAAGGACGAGAGAGGGCCATCGTCAGTCAGACGAACATTGGAACCGTTTCAAAGGCAACGTTGGGAAAACTTATGAGAGACGGTGTGGAGCGGATATAGGCTTTCCCGAGCGCGTAGATACCATTTTTGAACTGAACTGAACTGAGCAGAACATTTGTTTGGTTCACCAATTGCATTCAAAACAGTATTAGTTTGAAAACGATGGCAGTCAGCGACACATTCTGCAAAATGTCAAATTGAAACTGATTGGTCTATTTTGATTTTGGAGTGTTTCTAAGAACAAATCCCTCG
>JABMCL010000492.1:295000-300852 GCA_018857735.1 Alviniconcha marisindica
CCTCTTCGCTCCCAGACCGTGCTCCGGACCTCCACCATGACCGCCATCATCGTCGCCGTCAACATCGTGGTGGTGGGGTTTTACTTTGTGGTGTTGACTCGCTACTATGTCATCTGTGCCTACGACCCCAGCAGCGACAGCAACATCTGGATAGCTGTTGGTGGGGACTTTTATCATCGGAATCAAAAGTTCGTCGACTTTCTCTTTGTCTACGTCTACGGTCTTGCACTTCCTGGTGTGGTGATGGTGGTGGTGACGACGACGACGATAGTAACGGCGATAAAGCTTCGCCAGGCTGCTGCCTGGAGGGCCGGCACGTCGTCCAGTGGCAGCGTGTCTCCACGAGAGATCGCTCTGACCAGGATGCTGGTCTACAACTCCGTCTTCTTCATCGTCTGCGTCAGCTCCATCGCCTTGTTCAGGTGGGTGCGCTTTTACGTCAGTGAGGGTACCATCTGGTCAGACTGGTACCATCTGGTCAGACCGGTACTGTCTGTATGGTCAAACCGGCAATGTCTGCATGGTCAGACCGGTACTGTCTGCATGGTCAAACCGGCAATGTCTGCATGGTCAGACCGGTAGTGTCTGCATAGTCAATCCAGCACTGACTGCATAGTCAAACCGGTAGTGTCTGCATGGTCAGACGGGTACTACTGGGTCAAACCGGAACTGTCTGCACGGTCAGACCGGCACTGTCTGCATGGTCAAACCGACACTGTCTGCATGGTCAGACCGGCACTGTCTGCATGGTGAAATCGGCACTGTCTGCATGGTCAGACCGACACTGTCTGCATGGTGAAGTCGGCACTGTCTGCATGGTGAAGTCGGCACTGTCTGCATGGTCAAACCGGCACTGTCTGCATGGTCAGACCGGCACTGTCTGCATGGTCAGACGGGCACTGTCTGCATGGTCAGACGGGCACTGTCTGCATGGTCAAACCTGCACTGTCTGCATGGTCAGACGGGCACTGTCTGCATGGTCAGACGGGCACTGTCTGCATGGTCAAACCTGCACTGTCTGCAGGGTCAGACCGGCACTGTCTGCAGGGTCAGACCGGCACTGTCTGCATGGTCAAACCTGCACTGTCTGCAGGGTCAGACCGGCACTGTCTGCATGGTCAAACCGGCACTGTCTGCATGGTCAAACCGGCACTGTCTGCAGGTCAGACGGCACTGTCTGCATGGTCAGACCGGCACTGTCTGCATGGTCAACCGGCACTGTCTGCAGGGTCAGACCGGCACTGTCTGCATGGTCAGACCGGCACTGTCTGCATGGTAAAGACCGGCACTGTCTGCATGCTGTCTGCATTGTCAGACCGGCACTGTCTGCATGGTGAAGTCGGCACTGTCTGCAGGGTCAAACCGGCACTGTCTGCAGGGTCAGACCGGCACTGTCTGCAGGGTCAGACCGGCACTGTCTGCATGGTCAGACCGACACTGTCTGCATGGTCAGACCGGCACTGTCTGCATGGTCAAACCGCACTGTCTGCAGGGTCAGACCGGCACTGTCTGCAGGGTCAGACCGGCACTGTCTGCATGGTGAAGTCGGCACTGTCTGCATGGTCAAACCGGCACTGTCTGCAGGGTCAGACCGGCACTGTCTGCAGGGTCAAACCGGCACTGTCTGCATGTCAGACCGGTACCAACTCATGGGTACGGCATGTCTGTCTGGCATGCGTGTCACGCATGTTGAGTGAGTGCTGCCATGTGTGTGTGTGTGTGTGTGTGTGTGTGTGTGTGTGTGTGTGTGTGTGTGTGTGTGTGTGTGTGTGTGTGTGTGTGTGTGTGTGTGTGTGTGTGTGTGTGGACCGACTGTGTTGTGTGTGTGTTTGTGTGTGTGTGTGTATGTGGCGCATGTGTGTGTGTGTGTGTGTGTGTGTGTGTGTGTGTGTGTGTGTGTGTGTGTGTGTGTGTGTGTGTGTGTGTGTGTGTGTGTGTGTGTGTGTGTGTGTGTGTGTGTGTGTGTGTGTGCTGGTTTGTTTGTGTTGTTCGTGTGTTTGTCTGTGTGTGTGTGTGTTGTGTGTGTGTGTGTGTGTGTGTGTGTGTGTGTGTGTTGTGTGTGGTGTGTGTGTGTGTGTGTGTGTGTGTGTGTGTGTGTGTGTGTGTGTGTGTGTGTGTGTGTGTGTGTGTGCTGCGCGCGCTGTGGCTGGCGAATTGACCCTTAAGTACGTATCATTTTTCCCTGTGTGTGTGTGTGTGTGTGTGTGTGTTTTGGTGTGTGTGTGTGTGTGTGTGTGTGTGTGTGTGTGTGTGTGTGTGTGTGTGTGTGTGTGTGATAAGTACATACCATTATGTTTCCGGTGTATGTGTGTGTCGTGCAGGTTCGCCTTACAATTCATGCCGGAGATGAACGCCGGACGCCGTCATCACAACTTTTTCATGGCGGGTCTGTGGGTCCTCAACATCTTTACCTACATCAACGCCACCTTCAACTTCGTGGTCTACTACACCATGGGCTCTCGCTACCGACACACCTTCTGGGCACTGTTCGGCAGGAAGAGTACGAAGAACAAGACCTCGAAAAAGCCTGAGATTGCGACCACTTCGTGAATCCAATAGGTTTTGAATAATAATTCCTGCATTAAGATGGGCAGCGATGAGAGCCATTTGTCTCTTTCTCGGTATTCCGCAGGCACCGGGATCTGAACTTTGCCCCGGAAGTACTTCGTCCTTCCTCTGTAAAACCGCAGGCCCTATTTAATGTTCGTTACCGTTTCTCAGCCGGTTCTTTCTTCTCGGATGAGAGGATTTTGTGGACAAGTTCGACGAATAAATTCCTCAAATTCGCTATGTTAGCTTTTGTTCTGTGATGCTATTGATGAATTATTTATTAAGTGGAGATCAGCTCGTACGTGCTAATTCCGCTCTTTCAGCTCTTTCAATCAACAACAACAACAACAACAACAACAACAACAACAACAACAACAAAAACTCTGATTATCATGACCAATTTGTGACTTTGAACACAAGAACTTGGGTTAGAATTCAGTTTTGAACAGCAGATCCCTGTAAATCTCTGACTGGCGTCACCTTCTCATATTCTGTCACACCTAGGCCTGCGATACTTAATTCACAGACAACTAATGTCCCAAAACTGCAACTTATTTTTGCGTTTCCCTATTGTTATCTAAGCCCATTTGTCTCAAAGTAAACATGGTCCCCTTTAAACTAAAGAAACCATGGGGGCTTTGGGATGGGGAGAAAAGGGGGTATGGGGGGGGGAAGGGGGAGTTTATATACCTATCGCTACACTGTCACCACCAGGACCGTAAGGGGAGCGATAGAGCCTTTTTTAATGTTTTTAGGAATGTGACAAAGCCACAAGACAGTGTCCACAAACCACAACCTTTCTGAAGAGAAAGGAGAGCCGAAGCGGCATCGAACCGAGTCCTTACGCTTACCAGCCTAACGCCTTACCGCTGGGCCAAACCGGCTCTCTGCCATTTGTCTCTTTCTCGGCATTCTTCATGCACCGGAATCTGAACTTTGTCCCGGAAGTACTTCGTCCTTCCTCTGTAAAACCACAGACCTTATTTAATGTTTGTCACCGTGCCACCATTACATCAGCCTATGCAGACGCACATTATCTGTATAACACATACATTTTCGATAATAAAGTCGGAAACGAAGCTCAGAGTAGAAACTAGTCCGATCTATAGACTAGGACTGTAATACTATCCTCGCACAATATTAATATCTATACAACCATTCTGATTACCAGAGCTACATGTGATGGCCGTGCAGTCATTGCTAAGAGCATCGCTGTTAGTGACGTGATTATTTAATGACGTGTACAGTCATGTGCGTTGGTCCTTGTTATATACGTCGGATCTTTGCTGGTTTTGTTTTGTTTGCTTTTTTTTGTTTTGTTTTGGGTTTTTTTTTTTTATGTTTTTCCCTTGCCACTTTATATGACAGATGTGGGATGTTTGTTGTTGGTGGGTGGGGGGGTTGGCGGGGGGGTGGGGTTGACGGTGGGGGGGTGGGGGGGGTATTGGGTTTTTGACCCCTTTTCCCCTAAAATCACTTCCCGGGACTTCCTCCCCAAAATTGCCAGAAAAATGGTTACGCCACTGAAGGGCCCACTCTTTATCTCCGTGCAGCGTCCCGCATTTTCGGTCAGCCTCCCCGAAAGGTTCGGGGACTAAAATGGAATGTAGAAACGCCCCCAGCGCCCAAACCCCCCACTAAACATGGGACGCATCCACCCCTGGTAAAGAAAAAAAAAATTCCCTCTCGATTCAAACGATTTGGGGTTTATTTGGCTGGTGTGAAATTTGGGCCTAAATGGCCGCCTTTTTTTATTAGTTTTTTGTAACCAAAATTGGCCTGTTTGAGCACAAACGAAAAACTGCTCGTTAGCTGACAGTTTTCAGGAACCAATGGCGTAACTAAATACGGCAGTGGTTGAAGGAAGGATGTCGTAAACCAGTGCTTGGAGTTTGGACCCTTGTATATCTCAGCGCCATCATTGGTTTTAACAGTTAATTACGATTAATGGTTTACATTAATGCCATTGCTCTGTTTTTGTTTTCCCCCGGCGTTCTCTCTTCGTCTGCCAGTTGTACTGCTTTCATTTTTCCGACTCGTGTTGTTGGTGCACTTGTGCTTCATCCTGATGCAGTCAACGAAATCCGACAGCTGAAGCTTCGGTGGACTTTTGGCAGCATCTGCAAGTCAACATATTTTTTAGGGGTGAAGGGGGGGGGGGGGGGGGGGGGGGGGGGGGGGGGGTGGGGGGGGGGGGGGGGGGGGGGGGGGGGAGGGGCCTTAAAAAAAAGAAAAAAAGCGAACAAAAAAAAATTTTAGGGGAATGGGGGGGGGGGGATAAAAAAAGAATGACAGAAAGAATGAGAGAAATTAACATATTGTTAGGGGTGAAGGGGGTAGAGGGGGGAGGGGGGATGAAAAAAAAGAATGACAGAAAGAATGAGAAATTGTAATCCTACATATTTTTAGGTGAGGGGGGGGGGGGGGGGGGGGGGGGGGGGGGGGGGGGGGGGGGGGGGGGGGGGGGGGGGGGGGGGGGGGGGGGGGGGGGGGGGGGGCGCGAAAAAGTATGACAGAAAGGATGAAAAGATTTATTGAAGCATAGCAAACATTGTCAAAGATAATGGTCTGGGGGTCTTCTGTTTTTTTCTCTCTTTTTCTCTTTTTGTGTTCTGTCTCCTGTGTGCCTGTCTCTCTGTGATTTCTTTTGGTTTCTCTCCACCCCCCCCCCCCCCCCCCCCCCCCACCTTTTCTCTCTCCACCACCCCCTCCTCTCTCTCTCCCTCCCTCTCTTCCTCCCTCACAACACACACAATCTCTCTCTCCTCTCTCCTCTCCTTTTTCTTCTTTTTCTCTCTCTCCTCTTTTTCCCCCCCCTATTTTCTTTTCCACCCCCCCTCCCATCCTTTCCCCTTTGTTTTTGGGTTCCTTTCGTGTTTTCAGAGGAATTGTTTTTTTTTGTTGCGGGGTGTTTTGTCACAGTTGTTGTAGAACCAAAGGGGGCCGGGTTGTGTCCCTTTCCACAGCTAGGGGAAAGGGAACCGAACGTGCATTACTCCCTTGGTTTGGATGGGCTGGAGACGGAACTGTACAAATTTTGTATATATAATATCTTTGTGTGGGACTCGTGGATTTAGCAAAAAGCCCCTTTATACGCACAACAGCCCTTCCTCGAGGCTGGCTTGCAAATTTATGCAAATGTGTGTTTATTGTGCGCCAGTTTTTCCCACAGTTGTTTTCCGTCTTAAACACACACACACACACAACACAAAAACACCCACACACCACACCACAACCACACACACACACACACACACACACACACCACCTTTGTGGGGTTTTTTGCACACTGAATATCTCTA
>JABMCL010002483.1:0-2500 GCA_018857735.1 Alviniconcha marisindica
TGTGTGTGTTTTATATACATACCTTTGTAGTTTGACTTCCGAGGATTAAAATCCCTAATACTTCTTGGGTTTAAACAAAATGTGTTCGTTCATCGTAATCATAAGCTCAAAAAATGAGTACAGGAGACACGAAAGCAGTATGTTTATTTGAGTGATACCTATAGCTAAAATGATAATTACACTTCCTTTAACTCACATTAAGTGCTAATACAGACCGCTAATAGAAAAGAAAGAACGAAAACAAAACAAAAACAAAAAACGGAAAAAAAAGACCCCAAAAAAGAGACATCAATTAGAAAGGACAAATCCCTAAAATGGGAGAGAGGCGTGGGCAGAGGCAACGCTCGACGACCTTCCTTGAAAGGTCGAGAAAGTTAGACCAACACTGGAACGGCTTCTTGTTCGTGCCGCTGTACAAAACCAACGACCCGAGTTGGAACAAAAGTAAACATGGTGCTTAACGTCCACAGAAAACAATAAGGCTTATTAGGCACGGGGAGAAGGGGGGAAGGGGGTATGGAGGTGGGGGAAGAGGGAGGTGATATACCTATCGCTACGCTGTCACCATCAGAATGACTCCTGCGTTAAGATGGGCAGCGATGAGAGCCATTTTCATGTTTCATTTATTGTGAGGGAAAAGTCACAAGACAGTGTCCAAAGACCACAACTTTTGAAGAGAAAGGAGAGCCGAAGCGGATTTAAACCGAGGTCCCTCTGCTTAACAGCCTAACGCCTTACCGCTAGGCCAAACCGGCTCACAAAGAGTTGGAACACTGTGGCCACCGGTGTTTATCCCAATGGTCGCAGCTGAGCGCCTTGAAGGTCCTTTGCTTTGTACGATGGCATCATCAACACGGTGGTCCGCCATTCATTTGCATTTCCCTTTCAGATGTATTTAAATGAGTTCACAGCGTGTAAGCCACGTGAGCCGGTTTGGCCTAGCGGTAAAGCGTTAGGCTGGTAAGCGGAAGGACCTCGGTTCGATACCGCTTCGGCTCTCCTTTCTCTTCAAAAAGGTTGTGGTTTGTGGACACTGTCTTGTGACTTTGTCCATCACTTCCTACTGAAACATTAAATGGCTCTCATCGCTGCCCATCTTAATGCAGAAGTCATTCTGGTGGTGACAGTGTAGCGATAGGTATATAATCTCCCTCTCCCCACCTCTATACCCCCTCTATCCCCCCCCCCCCCTTCTCCCCGTCCCTAATAAGCCGTACGGTTTCTGTGGACGTTAAGCACCATGTTTACTTACTGTAAGCCACAAGCTTGCTGGTGAGCTCATGCATGCACGTATAAGCCACAAGCTTGCTGGTGAGCTCATGCATTCACGTATAAGCCACAAGCTTGCTGGTGAGCTCATGCATGCACGTATAAGCCACAAGCTTGCTGGTGAGCTCATGCATGCACGTATAAGCCACAAGCTTGCTGGTGAGCTCATGCATGCACGTATAAGCCACAAGCTTGCTGGTGAGCTCATGCATGCACGTATAAGCCACAAGCTTGCTGGTGAGCTCATGCATGCACGTATAAGCCACAAGCTTGCTGGTGAGCTCATGCATGCACGTATAAACCACAAGCTTGCTGGTGAGCTCATGCATTCACGTATAAGCCACAAGCTTGCTGGTGAGCTCATGCATGCACGTATAAGCCACAAGCTTGCTGGTGAGCTCATGCATGCACGTATAAGCCACAAGCTTGCTGGTGAGCTCATGCATGCACGTATAAGCCACAAGCTTGCTGGTGAGCTCATGCATTCACGTATAAGCCACAAGCTTGCTGGTGAGCTCAGGCCTGCATGAAGTTTTCATTGTATCTTTATTTATTTATTTTTTGGTAGTGGAATAAATTCTTCTTTAAACCAACAACACGGTGGAATAATGATTATGATGGTCCCGATCCTTTTCGATACATTTAATCCTTTCACTGCCATGATGTCACTTGAAAACAACCAATAAAAGCGCAAAGTTTGAAATCCGTAAGCCTTTTTGTTTTCTTTTTCGTGAAACGATTTTTATGAAAACGCACAATGTTGAAATTAGATTTGTTATAGAACCAAAACATCTACTGTTTGCAGGCGTGTTTTTGCATTTTTCAGCCCGGAAATTTTACAGGCTGGGGCAGTGAAGGGGTTAAACCGCAGTTCAACCCGACTGGCATAAAAGCTAGAACCCTGGCCAGTACGAACGGATTACAAGACTCAGCTAGTCGCGAGGCACTCCAATCTCGGAACACTACACCTCGAACCTGAACCGTCCGCGATGCCTTATAATAATAATAATAATGTACATTTATCATGCGCTCATCAACGCCCTGAGCGCTCACATGATACATATTAACCTAAATATGATATTCTATACACATGTAGAGCAATCCTACCAAAACAATTTACATAAAGTATTATACAAAAACAAAAACAACACAAAACACACTCTACAAACACATACACACACACACACACACACACACACACACACACACACACACACACACACACACACAC
>JABMCL010002483.1:12500-17500 GCA_018857735.1 Alviniconcha marisindica
GTGTGTGTCTCTCTCTCTCTTCCTCTCACACACACACACACAACACACACACACACACACACACACACACACACACACACACACACACACACACACACTGTGAGTAAGTAGCACAGCTTGAAAGATGAGATTCTAGAGATAATTTGAAAGATTAACAGTGTGTCTGACGACCTAACTTTGCGAGGGAGAGTGCTCCAGACAGACGTATGCAAGAAGAAAAAGACGTCATCAAACTTACGTACGCGCGTTTACTAAAAGGACCCCGTTTTAGAAATGTATTTTGTAAAAATACGTAGACGCCTCGTCCAAAAGATGACAGAGCTGTTAATTGTTATTGCCGTTCTTGCGAAAGTACGATTGTATAAAAGACGGGGTTTTGAGGCAACAAAAAAACGAATAGAGGATGATGGGAAGGGGGAGGGGGAGGGGAGGCGGAGGGGAAGAAGGACAAAAACAGACACACACACAGAGGACAGAGAGAGAACGACACAGAGAGAGAGAGAGAGAGAGAGAGAGAGAGAGAGAGAGAGAGAGAGAGAGAGAGAGAGAGAGAGAGAGAGAGAGAGAGAAGATAAGATAAGATAAGATAGGATAGGATAAGATAAGATAATACTTTATTAGAGAAGGATAAAGATTTAAGCACGATTCGGCTTTTTCGTAAATCTATCCCTGATGACAAACACAGCAACACTCAATACATCAAACAAGAATACAATTAATTATGCGGGGGAAAAAGACTTAAAAACAAAACGAACACTAATTTCTGTCTAAAACTGCTTCAGAACATACGAACAGAGCAATAATAAAGCAAAGTAAGATAAATTCAAAACAAATTTTCGGGGGAGAGAGAGAGAGAGAGAGAGAGGAGAGAGAGAGAGAGAGAGAGAGAGAGAGAGAGAGAGAGAGAGAGAGAGAATTACAAAATCATATTAACGAATAAAGGAAAGCAACAGAATAATGACTATCTCACTATCTACGTATAAAACAAGATCACATCTAACACTAAGATAGGAAGCTAAGCGATAGTGCATTATACACACCTAACCAAGAGAGAGAGAGAGAGAGAGAGAGAGAGAGAGAGAGAGAGAGAGAGAGAGAGAGAGAGAGAGAGAGACAGACAGACAGACAGACAGACAGACAGACAGACAGACAGAGAAAGAGAGAGAGACACAGACACAGACACAGAGAGAGAGACGAGAGAGAGAGAGAGAGAGAGAGAGAGAGAGAGAGAGAGAGAGAGAGAGAGAGAGAGAGAGAGAGAGAGAGAGATGGTGGTAGGAAGGGGGTCGGCGGGGGGGGGGGGGGGGGGGGGGGGGGGGGTCGGTGGCGGGCGATGTCGGCTCGAGCTTCTTACGTGTTTCCGTGGCTTAAAAAGGTGCGAAGTTATTATGGAAAGTGTTCGTTTCTGTTTGATGTCAGCTGCGCGTCTCTTTGCCATACAAGTGTGACGGAAAGCACGTTCAAGTAATCACACTAGCGTAAGCCTCTTTTTTGCGTGGGCACATACTGTTTTTTGTTTGTTTTGTTTTCTATAACATAAATCAACTAATGTTTTAAGTAGACTGTCTGTCTGATGGTTGTTTGCCTTTGTTCTCTGTCTCTGTCTCTTTGTGTCTGTCTGTCTGTATGTCTGTCTGTCTCTCTCTCTCTTAACACTTGTTCAAGGACAACTGACCCTACCCTAAGCGGGGTTTTCTTTTCTTTGCGCCATCAGCTGGAGCTCCACCCCCCAACCCCCCCCCCACCCCCAGCCCCACCCCCCTCCACCACCCACCCATTCCCAACCCAGCAATTGTCTCCCTCTCACTTTGCTGTTTTCAATCCCACAAATTAGGCTGCAGGAGTGTGTGCGAATATGTGACCGTGCCTACTCCGCATTCCTTATTGAGTGGCTCACGGGCTTCAAAATCGGAACAAAAGAGCTTTTGTTAGAAAGGGACATGGTATTAAAAAAAAAAAGTGGGGAAGGGGCGGAGAGGGTGGTGGGGGGGGGGGGGGGAGGTGGTGGTGGGTGGTACAGAAAGAAAGACAGACACAAAGGCGAGGTCGGGACCCACTATATACTCCCTGCTCCCTGCGTGCCTCAGTGGACATCATTAAGGGGACAAACTGCAGGGAAATAATAGGGTTCAAAGAGAACAAGTCTACAGACGAACAGTACACACTTTGGCCACACACACAAAACAAGAAAAGAGAAGAGAGAGAGAGGGGTGGGGAGAGAGAGAGAGAGAGAGAGAGAGAGAGAGAGAGAGAGAGAGAGAGAGAGAGAGAGAGAGAGAGAGAGAGCAGTGATTATAGGCAGGAAGAAAGTGCTTCATGGGCCTTGAGAGCTGTTCTGTGTCCAGTTAGTTTTCGCGGCTTCCGCTCCCAGAGACTCGGCACACTGAAAGAAAGTAACTGCAGTGGGATTTAACCGCGATAGCATACTGACATGTTTAGCAGCAGAGTTCAGAGTTCAGGAGCTATGTGAAAGTCGAGGTGGCCGTCCTGGGCTTTCCGTCCTAACGAGCCTTATGGTTTCCGTGGATGTAAAGCAATATTGAACCATGCTTCGGCATTGGTCTCAGCTTGTCCCTGATATGTCAACTGACATCCGAGGACATGAACTTCTACTTCATCATCAACATGTTTAGCATTTTGCCACATGCTGTACAAGCAGTAAGACCCACCTACACCCCGTCCACCCATAGAATAAAATGATGACCTGAAATGAAACGAAATCAAAATCGAAACAGCAAACTAATTGTTGGTCGTTGTTTGTGTTGATGCGTGTAAAATGTTTTGCCCTCGAATTATGCAGTACTGCTTATTCGGGCCACGTCAGATATTTCGAAGCAGACCCGATAATGCCAATCAACGTTAAAAAAAAAAAAAATGTTTATCAAGCGCCAACATTTGACGATAGCCCGAAGTGTGTAACAGAAAAAAATAGGTCGGACCAAAGTCCACAGTAATTAATCCCTTCACTGCCACGGTGTCATTTGAAAACGACCCATAAAAGTATGAAATTTCAAACCCTTAAGCCTTTTTGTTTTCTTTTTCGCACTGGCATGTGAAAGGATCTTCATCAAAACGGACAGCATTGAAAGTAGATGTTACAGGACCAGAAAATATACTGTTTGCAGGCGAGTCCGTGCATCTTTCAGCCCGGATTTTACAGGCTGGGGCAGTGAAGGGGTTAAGGTAACAAAGAAACCTTACCAAGAGAAAACTAACAGTAAAGGGTGTAGTGCTTGGTCTGTCACCACCAGCAGCATGGAAATCTGGGTGAAGTGGAGAGGGGCGTTCAGATGCGTATGTCTATGTGTGTGTTGCGGTGGCGGACGTGGGGTGTGGGAGGGGGACGTGTGTGTGTGGGGGGGGGGGGGGCGGGGGTGTGGGGGGGGGGGGGGGGGGCACAAGGTGTGGCCGTCTCAAGTCGTGCCGGGAATGTTAATGATCTCTGACCATTCACTGACTGGTGCTTCTCATTGCAGTATTCTCACAGGCCACTCACACACACACACACACACACACACACACACACACACACACACACACACACACACACACACACACACACACACACACACACACACACACACACACACACGCACGCACGCACGCACGCACGCACGCACGCACGCACGCACGCACGCACGCACGCACGCACGCACACAAACACGCACGCACCCACACACACACCACACCACACACACACACACACACACACACACACACACACACACACACACACACACACACACACACACACACACACACACACACACACTAAGGACACGCGGATACACAAACACACACGCACGTACACGAGCGAACATGCTATTAACCAGAGTGTTAATATTTCAAGCCCTAACCCGGTTTACAGACTACATTCTTAAACACACTCTCAATATTTCAGCCGTAAGCAAAGGTCAACGTCTTCTTAAGGCCAGATCAGATTTGTTTTCAAGGTGGTATTTGAAAAGGTCCCCATGGTGAAATAAAACAAAAAACAATAACAACAAATAAAAACCAAACAAAAACAACTTGTGGACGATTTTTCAGAGAGAAGAACAACAACTTAAAAAATAAAATAAAGATAATAAAATCCAGAGTTTTTGCTTTTTGACTTCAAAGCAAGGAATCAGAAACGAGAATGTTTTCAAAAATCGAAAAATCAAATCACATCGTTTGGCTGGGTGTTAACGTTGCGTAAAATATTGTGTGAAAACCAATTTACGTTTGTTTCGTCTCTTGTTGTTTGTTTCTCTTTGTCGTCTCTCCACTGTTCCCAAGCCCAACAATTCCCAAGCCCCACAGTTCCCAAGCGCCACTGTTCGTTCCCAAGCCCCACAATTCCCAAGCGCCATTGTTCCCAAGCTCCATTGTTCCCAAGCATCACTGTTCCCAAGCTCCACTTTTCCCAAGCCCCACAGTTACAAAGTCCCACGGTTCCTAAACCCCACTGTTCCCTCGCCCCACAGTTCCCAAGCTCCATTGTTCCCAAGCATCACTGTTCCCAAGCTCCACTTTTCCCAAGCCCCACAGTCACAAAGTCCCACGGTTCCTAAACCCCACTGTTCCCTCGCCCCACAGTTCACAAGCTCCAGTGTTCCAAGCCCCACAGTACCCAGGCCCCCACAGCTCCTTAGCTCAACAGTTCCCAAGCCCCACAGTTTCAAAATCCCACAGTTCCCATGCCCCACAGTTCCGAGCCCCACTGTTCCCAAGCCCTGACAATTCCCTAGGCCCACTGTTCCCAAGCCCCTAAAGTTCCCTAGGTCCACTGTTCCCAAGCCCCACTGTTCCCAAACCCCTACAGTTCCCTAGGTCCACTGTTCCCAAGCCCCACAGTTCCCAAGCCCAACTGTTCCCACACGGCATTACTGCTCCCAAGCGCATACGCGGCAGCTCTGACTCGATTCGAGCTCTTCTGATGAGTGTGCAACACGACGATCGAGATATTCATTTCCGGGCAAGCGTCGGCAATGTCGCCTTCTTACAATGAGATGAAGCAG
>JABMCL010002483.1:20000-30000 GCA_018857735.1 Alviniconcha marisindica
TCCAGACGACCACCAATCCGTTGTCTGATGTCCGCCTGGTAGCTATAGCTACTCGGTACGGATCTACGTGAAACTAGAACCTGAACAGACCTGTCAGTGGCCTGTCCTAACTCATAACTCAGTGCACGTCCTCCGGAGGTAAGGCAACAAAACACCGCATGGTGCAACTGCTATGAAATTTCACCTTGCAGCTAATTAACTAAGCTAAGCCTCGTTGAATCCGCCATGAGTATGGCACCTGCAGGTCCTACAGGAGGAGACGCGCCAGACGGAGGCATGCATGACGAGGTGATAATTAAAGTGTCTCGGCAATGCCGAGTCTGTCGCTGCGAACCGGTTTGGCCTAGCGGGAAAGGCGTTGGGCTAAGTAAGGGGAAGAGATGTCGGTTCGATTCCCCTCCCGGCTCGACTGTTCCATTCTTTAAAAAAATATTGTGACTTGCCGACATCCGCTTGTCACCTTGTCCCTCGCAGAAAATGAAACATTAAAGTGGCTTTAATCGCTGCCTATCTTAACGCAGAAGTCATTCTGATGGGGACAGTGTAGCGTTTTATTATCTATCTATCTATCTATCTATCTATCTATCTATCTATCTATCTATCTATCTATCTATATATCTCGAAAGGGAGACAACTGTTTGCTGTTTGTAGGAGCGGATTGCTATTTGGAAGAGTGAGAACATGGGTATTTTGGTACAATGCTTTATTGCTTGCTTTTTTTTTTTTTAAATGACAGACCATGTAATTTCCGTAAAGGATTCATAAACTATGGCGAACACCGTACAAACAGAGTCTGCAGTGAAAGTTTTAAAAAAATCTAGCAGAAAAGTCCCGCACCAGGGAACCGAACCCGCGTTCAGTATTGTCGCCAGCTGGCTTTTCGGTCCAACGCTCCACTGACTAACAATTCTGTTCCGCTGAGAAAGTGTGTATAACTATTCATTTCCCTTTCTTCGATCGTTCCCCCAATAGGATCTAAACAGCTAAACAGATGTGCACTGGCTACATAGTTCAGGAGCTGTGTGAGAGTTGAGGTGGCCGTCCTGGGCTCTCCGTCCTAACGAGCCTTCTGGTTTCCGTGGACGTAAAGCTATACTGAACCATGCTTCGGCATTGGTCTCAGCTTGTCCCTAATATGTCAACTGACATCTGAGGACATTAAGCAACACTACCTACCTACCTACGCACTGGCTACAGCATGGACCTACATATATACATAGGTCAGGTTCATGGGCTACATACCTCCTTCTCTCCCCCCCCCCCCTCCACCCCCCCCCCCCCCCCCCACCCCCATACACCCATCACGCTGTCAATTAGGCGTCAGCAGGGATCAAAGTGGGACGCGGACAGGTATACGTACAAAAACCAATGTCTGCAGGCATCGGGTGCATCAGCCCTGTGTCCTCGCTTGACCCTGACAGTGGACAAACAAGCCGAGACAGCTCACGCGGACCGTGAGGCCCAGGTATTTTGATACACCTGGCTGATGGCATGGGCAACGGGACTGAGAGGGGAATCGTCTGTCGGCGCTCTTTTGTCACTTAAGTCAACTGGACTTAAGAGTGTTGAGTGCTGAGTGCTGTGGTGGTGGTGGTGGTGGTGGTGGTGGTGGTGGTGGTGTAGAGATATGCATGCAGGCATCTGGACGGGCCCATCGGGGGGAAGGTGTATGCTGGTGGAATTCCTGTTGTGCCGTGCCGTTCCGTTATACGTACATTTCCTGTCGGGAGGAAAGGTTGTTTGTTTTATTGTCGTGTTTAATTGAATGTTTTAAGTGACGTGGTGTGTCGGAAGTGTGTGTGTGTGTGTGAGTGTGTGTGTGTGCGTGTGCGTGTGTGTGTGTGTGTGTGTGTGTGTGTGTGTGTGTGTGTGTGTGTGTGTGTGTGTGTGTGTGTGTGTGTGTGTGTGTGTGTGTGTGTGTGTGTGTGTGTGTGTGCGTCTGTGTGTGCGTGAGAAGAAGAAGAAAAAGCAACAATAGCAACAAGAACAAACAGCAACCACTACCAAAGACCAAAAAGAAAGTGACCTTTTCTTTGCAGCTGCATAAGTTTGTGGTCAAACTGGTGCATCTGGTAATATTTATATATATGTTACTAATGAGTAATGGCCAGTGGGTGCAGCAGCGCTCAGCGATCAAGTGACCCCATCGCACCGCGTTGCACTGGCCCTTATAGCTACCACAATCCTGAGGGCCTTTCATCTTGGCTAGTCTGTCGTCAGCTCAGGTACACAAGCCGGGGAGTAGACGTGGAGGTGTTGTGGGAAAGATGAAACAGTCGCTTTGTGGGGGGGTTGTGTAATGTGCCACTTTGGCCAGATGAAACAAAGCACGTAGATCTACCAGTTTACTGACTGTGTTTGTCTGGACTGGTCTGTCTGTCAACAGCACGCAGACAGAGAGAGAGAGAAGAGAGAGAGAGAGAGAGAGAGAGAGAGAGAGAGAGAGAGAGAGAGAGAGAGAGAGGGGGGGGGGCGCGCACGCGTATGTTTATGTCCACAAGGTTGTCAGTAAACTGACAACATTTTGTGCGAAGTTTATGACTGGCGGGGAGAGGGGGAGGGGAGACGAGATGGGGGGGGATGTTTCAACTCTAAACACACGAAGAGAATAAGCTGATCTATCCAGAGCACCAAGTCTAATCCTATTATTCAACGGTCTGAAATAAGCCAAGGGTAAAAGACAAGGCCACACAACTCTTGCGAGCGTCTCACAGCTTCCACAAAGACGGAATCGATATGATTACGGCAACGGTCATGTGTCACACTCCTAACTGCATCACGCAAACGTGTCACCACCCTCGTCCAACCCGACTCAGCCTAATCCTCTTCACAGCCCGCAGCGACACGCCTCCTCCCCATCTCCCTGCCCCCACCTCCCCTCTCTTGCCGCCCCCCCCCCTCCCCCCCCACCTCACAATCCCTCCCACCCCACC
Source organism: Alviniconcha marisindica (assembly GCA_018857735.1). NCBI lineage: Eukaryota > Metazoa > Mollusca > Gastropoda > Provannidae > Alviniconcha > Alviniconcha marisindica. Next base: position 22,934 of record JABMCL010002483.1, read on the forward strand.
CTTTCGCTCGTCGTCAAACAAAACGGAATCCCACTTCGCACACATCACATACGCAACAACCAGAAAGGGCTTTTCGTTGTTGAAGCGTTGTTGCTTTACGTCCACAGAAACCGTAAGCTTATTAGGGACGGGGAGCCCAGGACGGCCACCTCCACTTTCACACAGCTCCTGAGTCTGACGATGACAGTAAACTGAGTAAACATGGTGCTTAACGTCCACAGAAACCATAAGGCTTATTAGGGACGGGGAGCCCAGGACGGCCACCTCCACTGTCACACAGCGCCCGAGCTCTGAGCGGGGGCGATAGCTTACAGAGATGTGCTTTATCCGCATCAGGTCGACCGTTTTGACATCCCCCAGCACAACCGCCGGAGCACGAATCGGTATGGGTGTGCTTTTGGGATGGAACAGATTTCTAGCCACGTGTTAGAGAGAAAGAGAGAGAGAGAGAGACGTGTTGCTGGTAAGGTGTCCGTTCAGTTTCATGACCAATCGTTTAAGATCAGGTTACGGGAGGCGTTGAGGTTTGTGTGCAGCGTGTCTGACGAAACGCCGAAACGGCCAATCAGATTATGTTTGTGACTATGCAGGAATTCCGCCCGCCAGACTGACGAGAAGCGAAAGGCGATCGATTTAAAAACTTAGCAGGTTTTCAGGTTTGGTGTTTGGAACGTGTAGGGTTGTGGTCTCCCTTGCCTTCTCTGGATTTGTTCTTTGTTCGTATTATGTGTGTGTGTGTGTGTGTGTGTGTGTGTGTGTGTGTGTGTGTGTGTGTGCGTGCGTGCGTCGTGCGTGCGTGTGTGCGTGCGTGCGTGTGCGTGCGTGTGTGTGTGTGTGTGTGTGTGTGTGTGTGTGTGTGTGTGTGAGTGAGAGAGAGAGAGAGAAGGGTGTGCGTGTGAGTGCGTGCGTGCGTGTGTGTGGTGGGGGTGTGTGGGTAAAAAGTAAATCAGGAGAGAGAGAGAGAGAGAGAGAGAAGAGAGAGAGAGAGAGAGAGAGAGAGAGAGAGAGAGAGAGAGAGAGAGAGAGAGAGAGAGAGAAGGGGTGTGGTTGTATATAATATTACGCTTGTTGATTTCAACAACAAACAACAAAAAGTGTCCAATTTCGCATAAAAGAGGGGGGAAAAACTAGTTCAAAAGAATAATCCTGAAGACTGGAATAAAAACACAAAAAACAACAGCAACAACAACAAAACACACACAACATTTCACACAACAAAAACAACAACAAAAAAGCCCGACCAACAACAATAGCAGCAAAAAAGAAAACAAAGACCAAACAAACAAAAAAGCACACGTTGTGAGAAATGTGTCTGAAACAAAAAGACCCGTTTTTTTTTTTTTTAAACTTCATCCAACTTTATAACTAAAACGAGGAAAAAAAGGAAAAAAGAAAGACAAAAAACAAAAAACAATTATTTTTTTTCTTTCAAACTTTGCGTTAATTCTTCCCATCACATCCTGACACACCCGTGACAAAATCCCTTTACAATCCGCACAGGGACAAGAAAACAATCCCCTCCCCTCCTCATTCCCTCCCCTTTCCTAGCTTTCACCTTAAACACCCCCCACCCCCACCACCCACCCCTCCTCATGCCCCCCCCTCCCGCCCTCCGCCACCCCACCACCACCACCTCCTTGGTGTCAGGTTTCATGGGTTTTTCACTCGTCATCGACAGTCTGACAAAGGGACAAGCGCAGTATTTGTTCATCAATTAGATATGCAATGGGCCCTATCGATCTGTCCTCCTTCAGATTGACCGCTCTTGACGCTGGGTGCGTGAACAACGCGAGAAAAAAAAAAAAAGCCAGATAGGCGTTCTGCTCTGTGGCTGTGTTGTATTGCACGTGCGGCTAGGCTTGACGATGTGACGGTGTGATATGCTGTGCACAGCTGATCGAGCACCTGTCTGGATACTGGGGCTCGATCCACTTGTTCCGGTCGCTGTGATAACGTGAATGTAACCATGAGAGACCAGGCAATTGATCACACATACACATACACACGCGGGCGCGGGCGCGCCCGCGCCCGCGCTCGCGCCCGCACACACGCACACGCGCGCACACGCGCGCACACGCGCGCACACGCGGCACACCACGCACGCACGCACGCACGCACCGCACACACGCACACACTCACACCCCCATGAGAGAAGGGGAGAGAGAGAGAGAGAGAGAGAGAGGAGAGAGAGAGAGAGAGAGAGAGGACAGACAACAGGGGCAGACAGACGACAGACAGACAGACAGACAGACAGACAGACAGACAGACAGAAAAAGAGATAGAGACAAAAACAGATACAGAGAGATACAAACAGACAGAACAGAGACTGGCGAGAGAGAGAGAAGAAAGGGGAGAGAGAGAGAAGAGAGAGAGAGGAAGAGAAGGGGAGAGAGAGAGAGAGAGAGAGAGAGAGAAGAAGTTTGGGATGTGTGTGTGTGTGGTGTGTGTGTGTGGTGTGTGTGGGTGGTGTGAAAGAGAGAGAGAGAGAGAGAGAGAGAGAGAGAGAGAGAGAGAGAGAGAGAGAGAGAGAGAAGAGAGAGAGAGGGGAGAGAAGGAGAGAGAGAGAGAGAGGAGAGAGAAAGAAATTCGGAGGAAGAACTAAGATTTTTTTTTTAAAGAAAAACATTCAATCAGAGGCTTGTGCTGAACTTTGATGTCAAACAGCTAGCTAACAGGAAGAGGTCGAACCCACGAAGCCATACCTTTGACGTGCGTGACGATTGATGCAGGTCAAGCCGACACAGATCACAGATGATTTCGTCTGAAGCGGAAGGTCACGATAAGCCACTGCTAGAAGAAGAGAGGAAGGCCATGCATCCCCACAAAAAGGCCAACCAATGCGTTTGTAGAGTCACTGACGCTGTCGTGTGTGTGTGCCTGAAAAGAAGAACTGAGTGGAAAAACAAAGAAGAATGAACCAGGAAGGCAGAAGAATGAACCAGGAAGGCAGAAGAATGAACCAGGAAGTCAGAAAAATGAACCAGGAAGGCAGAAGAATGAACCAGGAAGCAGAAGAATGAAACGGGAAGGCAGAAGAATGAACCAAGAAGGCAGAAGAATGAGCCAAGAAGGCAGAAGAATGAACCAGGAAGCATACGAATGAAACAGGAAGCAGACGAATGAAACAGGAAGTAGAAGAATGAACCAAGAAGGCAGAAGAATGAACCAGGAAGCAGAAGAATGAAACACAAAGGCAGAAGAATGAACCAGAAATGCAGAAACAAGAAGGCAGAAGAATGAAGCAGAAGAATGAAACAGGAAGACAGAAGAATGAAACAGGAAGCAGAAGAATGAAACAAGAAGGCAGAAGAATGGACCAGGAAGCAGAAGAATGAATCAGGAAGCACAAGAATGAATCCGCAAGGCAGAAGAATGAACCAGGAAGCAGAAGAATGAATCAGGAAGGCAGAAGGTAGAAGACTGAACCTGGAAGGCAGAAGAATGAAACAGGAAGAATGAAACAGGAAGAATGAAACAGGAAGGTAGAAGAATGAAACAGGAAGAATGAAACAGGAAGGCAGAAGAATGAAACAGGAAGAATGAAACAGGAAGGCAGAAGATTGAACCAGGACGGCAGAAGAATGAAACAGGAAGCAGAAGAATGAAACAGGAAGACAGAAGAATGTAACAGGAAGCAGAAGAATGAAACAGGAGGCAGAAGAATGAAACAGGAAGGCAAACGAATGAACCAGGAAGCAGAAGAATAAAACAGGAAGGCAGAATAATGAGCCTGGAAGGCAGAAGAATGAGCCAGGAAGGCAGAAGAATGAAACAGGAAGGCAGAAGAATGAAACAGGAAGCAGAAGAATGAAACAGGACGGCAGAAGAATGAACCAGGAAGCAGAAGAATGAAACAGGAAGGCAAAAGAATGGAACAAGAAGGCAGAAGAATGAAACAGGAAGCAGAAGAATGAAGCAGGAAGGCAGAAGAATGGAACGAGAAGGCAGAAGAATGAACCAGGAAGGCAGAAGAATGAACCAGGAAGGCAGAAGGCAGAAGAATGAATCAGGAAAGCAGAAGAATGAACTAGGAAGGCAAAAACATTTGCCAAGGAAATATACTACTACTAATAGTAATAATGGGTACGTATGATAGTGTGCCTAACCCCGTACTAGCCCTACGCGCTTACAAATCCTTTCGAACACACAGCTTAATTCTTCTTCCCAAGGACTGTGAGACTGGAGCAACCTGGATGAATCTACAGCGTCTGCCGCCAAGTCGATTGCGGAATATGTAAAGACCTCCTTTCGACTTATGACCAAAGCCGAAGGGAGAACAGACTGTTTTTAGTTGTTGTTGTTTTTATTTTTATTTGTTTAACATTTCACCTTTTAGGGGATAATTTCTGCTCTCCCCATTTCTTGATGTGCACGCCAGAGAGGGTCCTGTAGTGTAATAATCAAAATCAAGGTATATTGACAACAAAGATTCAAATGTACATCCACACACACGCTCGCTCGCTCGCACGCCCGCCCGTCCGTACGCATGCACTCACTCACTCACTCACACACACACACACACACACACACACACGCACGCACGCACGCACGCACGCACACACGCACACTTACACACACAACACACACACACACACATACACACACACACACGCGCGCGCGCGCGCGTATCTCAGGGCAATGGAACTCAAGAAAAGGTTTTTGAAAAGAGAAAAGCTTTCAATGAAAATGTGAAAGAGCTGATCGAGGTAGCATGACTATATGTACTAATTAAGCGTATGTTTGCTCGCGTGAACGTCGACTGTACGTGCATGTTTACGAGAGCAAAATTAAACGGGATGCTTTAAACAACATGAAATACGGCCACCAGTCAACATGCATCAAGCTGTAACATGTAACGATAAGAAGCTGTTTGTTGTAATTGTTGTAGCGTTTCCCAGTTGAATACTCTGGGAATTCTCTCTCTCTCTCTCTCTCTCTCTCTCTCTCTCTCTCTCTCTCTCTCTCTCTCTCTCTCTCTCTATATATATTATATATATATATATAGAGAGAGAGAGAGAGAGAGAGAGAGAGAGACAGACAGACAGACAGACAGACAGACAGACAGACAGAGACAGAGAAAGACAGAGATGCAAATTTTCGTATGCACTGCATTCCGTAGGATGAGAGTATTGCATAATTATATGACCATGTTTTGTTGTTGTCGCTGCTGTTGTTGCTGCTGTTATTTCTACGCTACATGGGCAGCCAAACGCCGTCTTCGAGTGAAAAAATGAGAGAGGAGAAAGCAGCTGCTAGACTCAGTGTGCGAAAAATCTCGCGCCGTTCCACACAACATGCGATGTTCAGCGTGAGAGGCAAAATGCCAATCTTCAAAACTAACTACGACAGTCAAGCTGGGTGTTTTATCTTCAAAGGCTGTGAGCTAAAAACATATCAATTATACGGTAGGCTACATCCGTCACTCTACTTGACACCTATACAAAATAACACGCACTTTCGTCCAAAAATCGACGCCGACGGCGACAAACCAATCATCAGCTTACGACTGCTTTAGAAGCGTTGAAAGCCAGAAACTGATTCAAACGATAATGATACTCTCCATCCAATTCACGCTCTACGCAACGCTGTTTCTACCGTCTTAGAATCCAGCCTGTTTCCTCCAATCAACGACCTGCAAAATTTCTACCCGCGTCAGCTCGTTGTCTACTTCCGCTATAAAGGGATGTAATCGATAGCAAAGTGTCCGCTTTGTGCCACATTAAATCAGGATCAACGGCATCGGCCATAATTGGAGTCAATACCTAAGTCAGGCGGTGAAAAGCATACGGCGGGGACTTTTTCGCTCTCTCTCCCTTTTCAGTCAGTCTGGGATCTAAATGGTCATAGTCTGGGCGACGAAAGACAGGTTGCTGGCGTAATCGTGGAAACGGTCCTTGCCCAATCACCAGCCTCTGGCTACGTCCAATTAAGAAACCTAGCTCTCTCTCTCTCTCTCTCTCTCTCTCTCTCTCTCTCTCTCTCTCTCTCTCTCTCTCTCTCTCTCTCTCTTGTGGTATAGTTGTGCATTTTTGTGTTTGTAGTATAGCAAGGACTGGCTGTTAGAGAGATCCAAATGGACCTAACGCTACTATACTTGAGTATTAAAGTTTTCGAGATCGAGTTCTCTGCCTGTCTGTCTGTCTGTCTACTTATCTGTTTAATTTGCTCTCTCTCTCTCTCTCTCTCTCTCTCTCTCTCTCTCTCTCTCCTCCCTGTCTCTGTCTCTCTCTCTCTCCCTCCCTCTCTCTCTCTGTCTGTCTGTCTCTCTTTGCCTACTTGTCTGTTAAATTTGCTCTGTCTCTCTGTTTGTTTACTTGTCTGTGTAATTTGCTCTGTCTGTCTGTCTGTCTGTCTGTCTCTCTCTCTCTCTTTCTCTCTCCCTCTCTCTCTCTCTCTCTCTCTCTCTCTCTCTCTCTCTCTCTCTCTCGTGTGTTTCGTATTCTCTCAGTGTCCTGAGCTTACTGACGTTGCTATCCATGATTAGTGGAGAATATGAGGACTTCCTGTATATTTGTCTGTTTCTCTCTGTTTCTCTCTCTGCGTATCACTGTCTGCCCCAACCTTCCCAACCTACCCTCGTTCTCTCTCGTGTCTTTTGTTCCCTGAGCTTATTATAACTGACGTTACTATCAACAACTGATGGGGCATGCGAAGACCGCAAGGCACAGTACAAAGGCCCGTAGTAATTAAAGTACCCTTTCACTGACTAGATTCTTTAGCAATAACTTTTCTTCACTTAATTGACTTTTTTATATATATAAAAGACCAAACTGGTGAAAGCGTTCAAGCATCTGCATGCAAAAACATGCTATTTTAGCTAGATTGCAATCAGCATGTTAATTACTGTTTTTCTTCTTCTTCTATATACATATTCACAGGCATCTGCAGGGAACGACACACGCATGACCGGTTTAGCTGCAGTCTTTAATGATCTCTTGGCGGTGCTGTGCTAACCGCGAAAGTCAATCGTCACTTCCGATACAGTTCCTGGCTGTGTGCCCCTAACAATTGATGGCCGGGTGTGTGTTTTCGGAGGTACTCACGGGCTGGCGATGTACTTGGATGTC
>JABMCL010002483.1:57500-62500 GCA_018857735.1 Alviniconcha marisindica
CGCCATAAATAATCTAATAGTAGTAGTAGTAGTAGTAGTAGTAGTAGTAGTAGTAGTAGTAGTATAAGTCTTTTTCTATCATTTTTCATCGTGTTTAACCGTTTATCTGTTGTTTAGGTGTCGTTTTGTGGCTTGATGAAGGGGATTTCGCCAAAAATTTGCATATTGTGTGTCCGTGTTAAAATAAATAAACGTTCGTTTAAACCTTTTATGTTTGGATCTTGTTATTATTATTGTTGTTGTTGATACACGGCTGACTGTAGACGTTGTAACAGTAAGTAAGTAAAACACCAACTTACTTACTGTTACAACGTCCCCAGTCAGCCGTGTATATGTTATATCAAGGAAATTATAAAACATGAATGGGAATAAGTGTTCTGTTTAAACTATCACATTTGCAACAACAACAAAACTCGCGCATTTGAAACAAATATCTTCTTTGTTTGGTCTTTCTCCCACGACAAGATAGTGTATCCACTATGCCCTCGTCAGCAATGCTACTCGAGGTGTGATGGATTTCTCGTGTCCCACAGGGGTAGCTTAGTACCCAGTATCAGATGTTCAATTAGCGGTTTCGGGTTCAGCTTTCTCATAAGTCACCCAGGCACCGGAAAGCAAACAACACAGGGGAGTTCCTGTCACTGAAAGGCAGGGTTCGCAAAAAACCCAAAACACCTCAGACGAACCGTCAAAATATCTAACCCGCGTGGGTTTCTCAGTGGCGACACGGGGAGAAAGGTGATGCCGGTCGATTTTGGGGGTACTCCGTGTCATGTACATCTGTGTCCTCAGACTGCTCGTACTGAGGATTTGTGTCGGCACGTTGGTGTCGTCAGTGTCGTTGATGACTCACCGACTCACCGCTGATCACGCGTCATTACCTCATTATTGTCGTCACACGTATACACACACACACACACACACACACACACACACACACACACACACACACACACACACACACACACACACACACATGCGCGCGCGTGCGCGCGCGCACATGTACACTCACACTCGTACGCACGCACACACGCACACACACACACACACACACGCACGCACGCACGCACGCACGCACGCACGCACGCACGCACACACACACACACACAACACACTTTTACAACACTGTAGATGTAATTTAAAATTCTCTTCTCAAAGTGTTGACTTCAATTCCAGAATCGTAATTCTATAGCAAATGCCTATACGCTATACACACATAGGAGAAAAGTTCCAACCCAACGGCATTTTTTTTTTTTTTTTTTTTTAATGGGAACAAATCTAGGAGCACCACCAGAAGTACCCTACCCACTCGGCCACACAACACCTTGTCAAGGACTGAGCAAGCGTGTAGCCGTTTTTCACCTGCTGGTTCTCAACCACGCTAATGATAGGGGTCGGAACTGAAGGGACGGGGGCAGAATAACGCCTCCTGTCAGGCCCCTGTCATTACACGTGGTTTCCGGTCTCGTGATGTCATTGTTAGTCAAACGCTGTCGTAAGTGTTGTTGTTTGTTTGTGAGTCACAGCTATGTGGCCTTTAAGCGTGGGCTGTGTGTTTGTTGTGTGAGCTTTTTGCATCGTAGTTTGTGAGTTTGTGGACATAATTAATGTTGTCTGATGACTTTACCTTACGCTAACGCTGTTTGGATTCTGACTAATGACGTTGCTCTACGCTGTTTGAAGTCTGACATAGCTTTGCCCTACGCTGCTTGAATTCTGACTGCTGACTTTGCCCTACGCCGGTGGAATTCTAACGGATGACGTTGCCCTACGCTGTTTGGATTCTGACTGCTGACTTTGCTCTGCGCTATTTAGATTCTCACTGATTACCTTACGTTATTTGGATTCCGATTGATGACGTTGACGTACGCTATTTGACTTCTGACTAAGGACTTTGCCCGACGCTATTTGACTTCTGATTAATGACTTCGCCCGACGCTATTTGACTTCTGACTGATGACTTTGCCGGACGCTATTAATTTTGGATCTTGTCCCACATAGCAGTGTTGGCTGTCATGGGCTGACAGATTCAGATTCAGAAATGTATTTGAGAAACCCCTATGGGGGCTACGTAAAACATCAATTAAAAAAAACATTAATGGACAACTTTCACAAAGATTAAGCACGGTTATAAAAACCAAACATTGCCAACAACAAATGATTGACGTAGCAAAAAGCAAGTGCCTACAGCAAAAGAAGAAAAATAAAACAACGCATTTATTTCAACACGTGAGAGAGAGAGAGAGAGAGAGAGAGAGAGAGAGAGAGAGAGAGAGAGAGAGAGAGAGAGAGAGAGAGAGAGAGAGAGAGAGAGAGAGAGAGAGAGAAGACTCGAAATCGGAAACTTTATTTTCCAAAGACTGTTGTTTAGGTTCAGTCAAAAACCTAACAACTAGTTCTTGCTAAGCTACTAATGAATACAAAATAAAATCACAGAGCATCATTTATATACATACTGAAGCATCAATGAATAAGTGAATTTTTATACATGAAGATTTATACATGGAGCATAAGAACTTCGAAACATAGCGTGTTCAAAGCGCCAGATGCACACATGCATACATCACTCAGTTGCACATGTATGAACATGCAACCAGAAGATAAGGCAGCAGAATATTTGATAAATTCTTGCGACTAGTATTAGAGGAGAATACAGAAGCAATCAATGCTTACTTATAAAAACAATAAGGGAGAGGGGAAGAAAAAAGAAGAAGAAAAAGGTCACTCGCACAAGCAGTCGGGAGGGAGGACTGGGCGGATTTCAATAGATGTAGAAAGCAGGTCTCCAATGACCAGTCACTGCAATGGCAATCACTGGAGAGAGAAAAACACACTCTCTCTCTCTCTCTCTCTCTCTCTCTCTCTCTCTCTCTCTCTAACCGTTTTATGTCACAATCCATTCTATGTAACTGCTTCAAGGCGTACACGAGCTTTTCGCTTGAAGGAGCTAAGTGAATGATGACAAGATATGACGGTATAGGTTGCTCCAGAGAAGGAGAGAGAGAAGCCAATTAAAGCCATGACGCGAAGAGCCTGTTGCAGTGTGGACGGTGGTCGAGTGTCCGGGGCTGACCAGCAGGGAAGGAAGGTGTCGCTTGCCCTGGACTTGGACAGTCAGTGACCGCTTCAGTGCAGCCGGCGTCGGTACCCCTGCGCTATCATGCATCCCCTCCCGGCAAGACACCTACGTCCCAGTCACTATGGCCCACAGGCCCTCTTACCTGGTTCCTGTGATGAATTCAGCCAGTGAATGCATGTATGCTGCTTGACTGTGCAGTACGTGTGTTTACAACGATTGTTCATTGAGCTGTTAAAAAAGAAGAAGAAAAAAGTGTGTTATTTTCTGTTTTTTTTTTCTTCTCCAGTTTTTAATTAAATTTATACCAGTCATTAACTGTGTATGTGCGTGCGTCAGGACACCTGCTGAGGATGATAATTTTCCAAGGGAGGGTGGGGAATGTGCTTATACCTAATGATTTTTGTTTAATCTGAGTTTTTATGTTTTGCTTTGTCAGAGAAAGCGCTCTTTACTATGAGGCATTGATTGTTGTTGAAGCATTGCTGTGAAGCATTGATTGTTGTTGATGTTACTGTGAAGCATTCATTGCTGTTGATGTTACTGTGAGGCATCCGTTGTTGTTGATGTTGCTGCTGCTGTTAACGGTGGTGGTCGATTTAACCCCTTCACTGCCACAGCCTGTAAAATTTCCGGCCTGAAAGATGGACGGACGCGACCACAAGCTCTATATTTTCCGATCCTATAACGCATCCACTTTCAAAGCTATGCGTTTGTATGCAAATCCTTTCACATGTCAGTGCGAAAAAGAAAGCAAAAAAGCACATTTAATGGTTGTTTTGAAGTGACATCACGGCAGTGAAGAGGTTAAAGGAATATATATATATACATGAACATTTGTTGAGCGCCTCGTCTCGAGATGAGCTCTAAGCGCTTCACAATGGCATCATTGTAGCGCTATACTCTGCTTCCGAGGAGACCCACTGCGCTCTAGTCGTATGCGATTGTGGTAAGTAAGTAAATTGGTGTTTTACGCCCAGTCAACCATTGCGGTTATATCAGGGCGAATGCGACTGTGGTACAGCGGGTAAAAATACTTTATTTTCACATAAGTGATATCAGTCGTATACTAATATCACTTATGCGAAAAGGCATTAAATAAAATTTTAAAAAAGGAATTGTATGCGACTCTGAATGAGTGACTAGCTTTACACAGCGCGTTCTGAATATCCTCCAAAGTGGTTACAACTAGCGCTGCAAAGTGGTTACAACTAGCGCTGTTTAGTTGTTACGTGGCTGGTGCCACGTGGAACTAACTATCTGTGTACAACTGCTGGTGTTTCCAAAGCGGAATCCAGATATCTGTCTTACTTTCCCTAGCACCAGAGGATGCATGTTCCTTTGGTGGTATTTATGTACCGTGTATTTACTCGTGTGCCAGATGAGAGTTACCGTAGGTCTTTGTCTTCCTTTCTCGGGTCTTTGTTGTTGCGAGCGTGTGACGTACATCCAAAGCGAATCAGCTCCCTTGGTTGTTGGTTTTTTTCCAAAGCACCGTCACAAAGGAGCGTCTTTTCGAACTGTAAACCATTACTGCTTCAGGCTTTTCTTTTCTTCTTTTATTGAGACATTTAGATTTTTTTCCAGTTCTCTAAGCTTCTGGGTTTTTTGTTGTTGCTGTGAACGCTGAAAAGAGCAGCGGTGGCTGAAAGGCTTTTGTGTTTGAACTTTTCAACGTCTCTACACTTAAGCCTCACTTCAGTTCTTGGACGAGTTCCCGCTGCATCAAACTCCCCCAAAGTGCAGTTTGTTCTTTATTTGGGAGCTTGCAGCATCCTGGACCTGTTTATTTACCTGCAAGATTCGAGGTGTCCTTGGTTAAGAACTGAGACCACGTAAGCGTGCACCAAACAAACATCTACCTTGTCTGTTACAGTGGTCAGTCGGTGCTCTTCGTGGTTTTTCCCGCATCTAACAGCCCCGC
>JABMCL010002483.1:75000-77500 GCA_018857735.1 Alviniconcha marisindica
CACAACGGGACAGGTCCACAGTGGGACAGGTACACAACGGGACAGGTCCACAACGGAACAGGTCCAGAACAGTGGGGAAAAAACTGTTTTGGGACTCGTCCAGAAGCAACGAAAACGCAGACGCGTGAGAGAGAGAGAGAGAGAGAGAGAGAGAAGAGAAAGAGAGAAGAGAAAAAAAGTTTATTCATTTAGGCTTTGCCCTCAGAAGGTAGGTATAGCACCTGAGAGAGAGAGAGAGAAGAGAGAGAGAGAGAGAGAGAGAGAGAGAGAGAGAGAGAGAGAGAGAGAGAGAGAAGAGCCAGCCAGCCAGCCAGCCAGACAGAGACAGAGAGACAGAGACAGAGAGAGAGAGAGAGAGGAGAGAGAGAGAGAGAGAGAGGACGAGAGAGAGAGACAGAGAGAGACAGAGAGAGACAGAGAGAGACAGACAGAGAGAGAGAGCGAAAGACAGAGACAGACAGACAGAGACAGCGAGACAGAGAGAGAGACAGAGAGAGACGTGGCTATGACATACACAGAAGTGTGTCACGTAAGAACAGGTTCTACAATATACAAGAAATCAGAGCGAGGCACAATGGTCGGTGTCCATTGGCAACAGACCTTCATTCCTTCCCTTCCACTTTGCCGATTGCTTCCCGAGTCCAACTTCATAGATTCCCCCCTGCAAAGAGGGACCGACCAGATTGAGATGAAAGGCGGACTGACCGGCCACCATCGACCACGAGAAGGCCACTAGCGAGAGAGCTAGAGCCAGAGGGCAGGCTGGACGCTGGTCACCCTCAGTGTCCACACTGACCGAGACACGGGGAGGAAATGTCAATTGGCGGCTCGGGCCGATTTCTGATTTGTGCGTTGTTGCCCGAGAAAACAGAAACCGTCTCTGTATAGAGACGTCATTGTTGATCCTTCTTGCTGGTTTTTAGAGCAAGGTTTTGATGTAGTCGGGATTTGGGTGGCGGTGGGAAAGTGGGGAGATGGGGGTGGGGAGGGGAATGGTCTTCGTTCGATTTAGCGTCGTCGGAGTTAATCGCCTTGCGGTGATCGATGAGACTGTTGGGTCGTCAAGACTTTTGGAGATCGATGGCTGAACTGGTCTGTCCTGATCGGGAGACTTAGCGGCAATGACTGAAATCAGGAATGAAACGGAGTGAACTGAAATGAAAGATCTAAGAATAGACTGGAAAGAGAGAAACCTTCTCGACAAGGATCGATGTATCGAGAAACAAAGCCAGCTAAGCAATAAAACTGGGGAATCAAAAAGCAGACAGGCATTCACAATCACATAAAGTAACATTTTTCTTAAACCTGATAATCCGTGTGGGTGCTTGTGTGTTAATTACCAACATTTACACCGCACATATTAATACAATATGGGCAGTTCCAGGCAAAACAGGATCTCTGTTGCTTTGTCCCTTATTTGGTATATGGGTGGTATTTTGTATCCAACATTAGAATCTCCCTGTGTTTGTTGACTGAAGAATCGCATGGTTAAGTTATCGCCCTGATATTACCTCCTGGTTGACTGGACGTAAAAATAATATATTAATAAAAGCAAACTAAAAACAACAACTACTTACCCCTGAAGGAAAGTAGCCGAACTTTGGACGGTAATATATATATATATAGCTAACACACAAAACTTTGATGGGCGCAGCTTCTTGCCAAGCTTACACGAGTCGTAAGCACGCAACTTGCAGAGGCATTGCTTACTATACACTCTATCACAGACACAATCGTGCGTACGAGACATCAGTCAGTCTAATGTATATTATATATATATATATTATTTTAATCACAGGAGACTGGATTTATTTAGATATATATATATATATATATATATATATATATATATATATATATATATATATATATATATATATCAATGCATTCTCCTGTGATTCAAATAATATATATATATATATCTCAAATAAATAAATCCAGTCTCCTGTGATTAAAATAAAAGTTTTATGATGTTGTTGAAAATGAGGTGAAATGAAAAAGGGAAAATGGATGTCCAAAGTTTCCTCCCTCTGGGCCTTCGGCGGAACTACGCGTGGGTATAAGAAAAAGATTTGTAGTGATGGTGAATGAATATGGAACGGCTGTGGTGATGGTGAATGAATATGGAATGACTGTGGTGATGGTGAATGAATATGGAACGGCTGTGGTGATGGTGAATGAATATGGAACGGCTGTAGTGATGGTGAATGAATATGGAATGACTGTGGTGATGGTGAATGAATATGGAACGGCTGTGGTGATGGTGAATGAATATGCAATGGCTGTGGTGATGGTGAATGAATATGCAATGGCTGTGGTGATGGTGAATGAATATGGAAAGGTTGTGGTGATGGTGAATGAATATGGAATGGTTGTGGTGATGGTGAATGAATATGAAATGACTGTGGTGATGGTGAATTAATATGGAACAGCTGTGGTGATGGTGAATGAATATGCAATGGCTGTGGTGATGGTGAATGAAAATGGAATGGCTGTGGTG
>JABMCL010002483.1:80000-90000 GCA_018857735.1 Alviniconcha marisindica
AGGAGTTTCCCCATCGTGTATTGCCTTTAAAACAGTTCCAGAGTTATATAGTCTAATAGACGACGGTCCTTTGTCGTCCAGTTTCCTTATGAAGGTCGTCAAGCGCTTCTCCTTTTTACACCTCCCTCCTCTAGATCATTGATTGTGAGATGTCCTTGTGCTTTAATTGTGCCCCCCTAAGTGTCTCAAGCTCCTGAACAGTTCACACCTTCATTGATAAATTATGTATTAATGGGTTAGCAATCAATCATTTGGGTGTCAGTCTGCAATGAAGGAGAATGTGTCAGTGCAATTAGCACGTGCAGTTTCAGGCTTAATGGAACTGAAGCTGTGTCTGGAGAAACTTGTAAGGAGCGGAAAGGGAATTCCAAAACATTATAGAGAACGGTTGGAGAAAACACACACACACACACACACACACACACACACACACACCACACACACACACACACACACACACACACACACACAAACACTGCCTCACACGAATGACCCAATTAAGCCACCATCAGATCCAACAGGGCATCAACGGGGTTGTCCGGACAACACAGCAGCAGCTCCCAAGCAAACAGCGGTGATTGTTGCTGAATGGAATCCACACACACACACACACACACACACACCACACACACACACACACACACACACACACACACACACACACACACACACACACACAGAGTTTCACCTGCCCCTCCTCTGTCTCTGTCCCCTCTCCTCCCTCCCACCTCTTTCTCTCTGTCCCCTCCTCTCTTCCTCCTCTTTTTCTCCGTCTCCTCTTCCTCCTCCCACCGTCCTCTTTCTCTCTGTTCTCTCCTCCGCTGTTGTCTTTCTCTCTGTCCACTCCCTGCCCCCTCCTCTCTCGAATTTCTCTCTGTCTACTCCTCCTCCTCTTCCTCCTCCCACCCCCCTCTTTCTGTCCTCTCCTTCTCTGTTGTCTTTCTCTCTGTCCACTCCCTGCCCCCTCCCTCCTCCTCTCTCGAATTTCTCTCTGTCTCCTTCTCCTCTTCCTCCTCCCACCCCCCTCTTTCTGTCCTCTCCTCCGCTGTTGTCTTTCTCTCTGTCCACTCCCTGCCCCCTCCTCTCCCGAATTTCTCTCTGTCTACTCCTCCTCCTCCTCTTCCTCCTCCCATCCTACCCCCCTCTTCCTCTCTGTCCCCGAGTCTCCGCCAGCGTGCAAACACTTACAGGTCTTCAGTTTGCCCTCGGTCCAGCCTCCGCTGCTGGTGGCAGCTAGCACTTTGTTGCTCGGGAAGCCTTCCCTGCAGGTTCCTGTGTCATTGTTGGGCTGTGTACCCTGGTTTCCTGTGAGTAATCTGCACAACATACACGTCGTGTTTGTCCCCTGACCTCGCCCCCCCCGCACAATATTGACGTTTCGTTTAGCTGTTCAAACCCGGACTGATCGCCTCGCTGTCACTGGGTGATCAATGCCTTAGTGGAGAATTCGCTGTCTCGGCTGTCGGCTGTTGGCTGTCGTCGTCGTCGTGGTCGCGGTCCAGCCTTACAGTTTAGCGGCTACGGTGCTTGCGGATCGGTTCGTGGACACGAGTTCCGCACGTGAATTTTAATGCTTAACTCTTCATTGCCTGAATAAAGCTGCCCATGCAGTCAGAGCTCAGGAGCTGTGTGAAAGTCGAGGTGGCCGTCCCGGGCTCGCCGTCCCTGTAATTATGATAGTCCGTACGGTCTCTGTGGACGTAAAGCAACATTGAACTTGAAAGCTGCCGGTCAGGTGTCGTCGTGTTACTCTTGAAGAAACTGTTTGTGTCTTAATTGTGTCGATGAGAATTGTTAAAAGTTACAATTTTAAAGTCGAAAGGGAGAGGGAGGGGGGTATACTCGGGGAGAACTGTTTGTATCTTAATTGTGTCGATGAGAATTGTTAAAAGTTACAATTTTAAAGTCGAAAGAGAGAGGGAGGGAGGTACACTCGGGGAGAACTGTTTGTATCTTAATTGTGACGAGGAGAATTGTTAAAAGTTAAAATTTTAAAGTCGAAAGGGAGAGGGGGGGGGGGGGGGGGGTACACTCGGGGAGAACTGTTTGTATCTTAATTGTGACGATGAGAATTGTTAAAAGTTACAATTTTAAAGTCGAAAGAGAGAGGGAGGGAGGCACACTCGGGGAGACAGAGAACTGTCAAATAGCGAATTGTTGTGGCCTTGTTCATCGGTCTGGGAAAGCCCAAAAAGGGTTAAAGTCTGCGGTGGGATCAAACCCAGAATGGGCTATCTTTTCATCTGATCAGGTCCAGGAAGGGTTAAAATATTGATGTGGGACGAAGTCTAGAAAGGGTTAATGTCTGGTTGTTGGATCAAATCCGAACAGGGTTAAGGTCTTGTGTCTTGCGGTGGGATCAAGTCTAGAAAGGGTTATAATGTTGCGTTAGGATCAAGCCCAAAAGGGTTAAAGTCTTGCAGTGGCATCAAACCCAGAAACGATTAACGTACTGCAATGGGATCAAATCCAGAACGTGTCAAAGTCTTTTCATGGGATCAGGTCCAGAAAGGGTAAATATCTTGAGGTGGGATCAGCTCAGTGTGTGTTCTAATATCATTTTGCTGTAAACATGACATATAAAGTAAAACAGTGATCAGGTCCAGAAAGGGTAAATATCTTGAGGTGGGATCAGCTCAGTGTGTGTTCTAATATCATTTTGCTGTAAACATGACATATAAAGTAAAACAGTGATCAGGTCCAGAAAGGGTAAATGTTTTGAGGTGGGATCAGATCAGTGTTTTTACTAATATCACTTTGCTGTAAACAGACATAAAGTAAAACAGTGATCAGGCCCAAAAAGGTAAATGTCTTGCGATGGGATCAGCTCAAAAAAAGTTTAAAGTCTTGCGATGGGATCAAGCCCCAAAAAGGGTAATAAATGTCTTGCGGTGTGATCAGGTCCAGAAAAGGGGTAATGCCTTGCGGAGGGATCAAGACCAAAAAGGGTAAATATCTTGAGGTGGGATCAAAATCAGTATTTCTTCTAATGTCATCTTGCTTTAAAAGACATAAAGTAAAACACTGATTAATCAAGACCAGAAAGAGGAAGTGTCTTGCAGTGGGATCAGGTGCACAAAGGGTAAATGTCGTGTGCTGGGATCAGGTAAACAAAGGGTAAATGTCTTGCGGTAGGATCAGGTGCACAAAGGGTAAATGTCTTGCGGTGGGATCAGGTGCACAAAGGGTAAATGTCGTGTGCTGGGAACAGGTGCACAAAGGGTAAATGTCTTGCGGTGGGATCAGGTGCACAAAGGGTAATTGTCTTGCGGTGGGATCAGGTGTACAAAGGGTAATTGTCTTGCGGTGGGATCAGGTGCACAAAGGGTAAATGTCTTGCTGTGGGATCAGGTGCACAAAGGGTAAATGACTTGCGGTGGGATCAGGTGCACAAAGGATAATTGTCTTGCGGTGGGATCAGGTGTACAAAGGGTAAATGTCTTGCGCTGGAATCGCAGAACGATGGTGCCGGTATTGGGGAGCCGGCGGTTGGCATTTGACGTTGTGCACGCACCTGATGATGGAACTGTCAATGGCGTGTCGACCGGCAGCGCTGGACAATGCTGCAGGTGCACTTCGATTATAGACCGGCAATGGAATCGCGTCCAGTGAAAGCAAGAAGGCTTGCTGAACAGTTGGGGGGGGGGGGGGGGGGAGGGGGGCTGTGGGAGGGGGGGGTGGTAGGGGGGCGGGGGGGGGGGGGAGAGGGGTTAGGGGAAGGGTAAAAGTGCGATGACACAGTTTCAGAGGTTTCGGCTTTCTTTGGCTCAGGTGTGTGTGCGTGTGTGTGTGTGTCTGTGTGTGTGTGTGTGTGTGTGTGTGTGTGTGTGTGTGTGTGTGTGTGTGTGTGTGTGTGGTGTGTGTTGTGTGTGTGTGTGTGTGTGTGTGTGTGTGTGTGTGTGTGTGTGTGTGTGTGTGTGTGTGTGTGTGTGGTGTGTGTTTGTGTGTCTTTCTCTCTCTCTCTCTCTCTCTCTCTCTCTCTCTCTTCTCTCTCTCTCTCTCTTCTCTCTCTCTTCTCTCTCTCTCTCTCTCTCTCTCTCTCTCTCTCTCTCTCTCTCTTCCTCCCTCTCCTCTGTCTCCTCTGTCTGTCTGTCTCTATCTCTCTCTCTCATCTCTGTCTCTCCTCCCTTTCTCAATCCTCTCTCCCCTCCTCTCTCTCTCTCTCTCTCCCCCATCTCTCTCTCTCCCTCTCTCTCTCTCTCCCCCCTCTCTCTCTCCCCCTCCTCCCCCCTTTCTCTCAGCCCTCGCCCCCCCCTCCCCCCACTCTTTGCGCAACCCCTTCCCTCCCATAAGGCAGACAAACAAACATGGAAAGTGTAGCCTTCGACAGCTAACATTATTTTTCACCTTTGCCAGCAGGTCAATCGATTTTCCTGAACATGTTTTGAAAACTGTCACAGAAACAGCATCACCAAAATTGTCGGCCCCTTCATCTGAACTACAATGCCATCGTCAGTTGTCTGCTTGTGTGTTGTATTTGTTGTTGTTGTTTTTATCATCATCGAGTGAGGCACTACGACGTTATTATATGTTCTCTCCGCATGCACGTTTCTCATAAATCAAAAGCGACAACAGCATAATACGAGAGTCAGGTTATGATCGAGACCCTCCCTACCTCACTGCAGATGCAGCAAACAGATTACCCGGGCTACAGCCAGTCAGGGCTCAGTTCACACAAACATGGGTGACTGTTATGTGCTAGGCTTTGCGCCTGCCCTAAGTTTTCTCCGGACTCAGCTCACACAAACATGGGTGACTGTTATGTGCTAGGCTTTGCGCCTACCATAAGTTTTCTCCGCACTCAGCTCACACAAACATGGGCTACCGTTATGTGCTAGGTTTTGTGCCTGCCCTAAGTTTTCTCCGGACTCAACTCACACAAACATGGGTGACTGTTATGTGCTAAGCTTTGTGCCTGCCCTAAGTTTTCTCCGGACTCAGCTCACACACACATGGGTGACCGTTATGTGCTAGGCGGCTTAACGCCTGCCCTAAGTTTTCTCCGGACTCAACTCACACAAACATGGGCTACCGTTATGTGCTAGGATTTGTGCCTGCCCTACGTTTTCTCCGGACTCAACTTACACAAACATGGGTGACCGTTATGTGCTAGGCTTTGTGCCTGCCCTAAGTTTTCTCCAGACTAAGCTCACACAAACATGGGTGACCGTTATGTGCTAGGCTTTGTGCCTGCCCTAAGGTCTCTCCGGACTCAACTCACACAAACATGGGTGACTGTTATGTGCTAGGCTTTGTGCCTGCCCTAAGGTTTCTCCGGACTCAACTCACACAAACATGGGTGCCCGTTATGTGCTAGCTAGGCGGCTTTGTGCCTGCCCTAAGGTTTCTCCGGACTCAACTCACACAAACATGGGTGACTGTTATGTGCTAGGCTTTGTGCCTGCCCTAAGTTTTCTCCGGACTCAACTCACACAAACATGGGTGACCGTTATGTGCTAGGCGGCTTAACGCCTGCCCTAAGTTTTCTCCGGACTCAACTCACACAAACATGGGTGACCGTTATGTGCTAGGCGGCTTAACGCCTGCCCTAAGTTTTCTCCGGACTCAACTCACACAAACATGGGTGACCGTTATGTGCTAGGCGGCTTAACGCCTGCCCTAAGTTTTCTCCGGACTCAACTCACACAAACATGGGTGACCGTTATGTGCTAGGCGGCTTAACGCCTGCCCTAAGTTTTCTCCGGAGTCAAATTATGTGCAGTACGTCTCTGCAAAAGTCCTTCGCGATTCCGATGAGACTTTAAACCGAGGTCCCCCTGTGTGTTACGATACGCCCGCATAAAGATCACACACGCACGTTAAAGATCCTGCAGTCCATCCATCTCAGAATTCAGTGGATTATGGAAACACCAAAATAACCCAGCAGGCACTAAAAGTGTCAGAGTTTTCACAGTGTTGAAGTTGGATACTAAACAGAACAAGACAGAAGGCGAAGAGGAAGACTCGTGTCTAATCTGGCTCGTTCTGTGAAACCACGACGAAACCGTACGTTAATAACTGTTTTGAGGTCGGTTGTTTTTGCTTCATTGTGAATCACAGGCTACGTTTCTAAATCTCACCTGAGACGCGCTCGCTCTAAGACCCCTGATTATTATTGTCTCTTTTTTTTTTCTCTCTCTCTCTTTTTACCTTTTTCTTTTTTCACGTTTAAATTACGAGTTAGTTTTTACAGAAGAGTAAATAATACTCCTGAGTACTACTACTATTAAAAATAAAAATAAACTGACAGAAGTCGGTGTAAACATTCATTCAGCCTGGCTAGCGCGAACATACTGACTTTGTGCTGCCGTTCCCCAGTACCCCTAAGCCATCGAGGAAACAAAAACTAACACGAAGTGTGTGATGAACCCGACTGAGAGAAACCGGACATTATTTCATACTTCCAGTACACCTGTTCTATGATTCATGATCACGGGACGTAAGTGAGAGAGGGAGAGAGAGAGAGAGAGAGAGAGAGAGAGAGAGAGAGAGAGAGAGAGAGAGAGAGAGAGAGAGAGAGAGAGAGAGAGAGAGACGATTAAACGAAAAATATGTAAAATACGCATTTCAAAAGACTGTGTTGTGCGGCCTTAGGAGTGGGAGTGTCTTATCTTTATTTTGCAATTTTTTCATGCCGACGTAGCGACTGCATGACTGTTTCGCTGGACAGAACAAGCCAACAGAAATATTCACACGGGTTGTGGTGTGCATGTGTCTCAGTCTGGTTGCAACGGAACGTATAAAGTGTGCTCAGTATATAATGACCTGGACTACACACAGCGCGCGCGCACTCCCCCCCCCCCCCCCCCCACCCACACACACACACGCTCGCACGCATTCACGCGCGCGCGCACACACACACACACACACACACACACACACACAGTACACTCACGCACACACGCACTCACGCACACACACACACACACACACACACACACACACACACACACACACACACACACACACACACACACACACACACACACACACACACACACACACAACACACACACACACACACACACACACAACACACACACACACACACACACAACACACACACACACACACACACACACACACACACACACTCACGCACGCACGCACGCACGCACACAACCACCCACACGTACACGTAAGCCACACAGCCTATCAGCTGGCAGCGTACTGCAATCTTTCATTGATTAGAACACTGAAGCACATTCACAACGTACTTCGTCACTCTCATTTCAGTGACCACTGACCGCACTACAGCATGTACTAAGTTATACAAGCAGGTAAACACGAGGGAAAACATGAAATTCCCAGCTAAATTACACATAAAATATATATATATATATATATATATATATAAAATATATATATATATATATATATATATATATATATATATATTTTATAAGGTACATAGGCCTGGGAATTTCCATATATATATCTCAGGCCGTGAACCCGGCGCGACCGAAGCGGGCCGCATGGGCAAACATTTAACATTCCGCCAAACTGCACCGAAAACCCCGGAGTATCGGATTTCAGTTTATGAATCAACAAGCGAAACTGTGCCCTTTATTTCACACTTTGTCAACCCGGTTTGTCCGTCACGGGAGCGGTGTTGACCTGAAACGTTATCCACACACACACACACATATATATATACACACACCCGTCAGACTTTAGGCGACAGTATAATTACACAGGGGGTAAAAAGGCACTCAAAGGGATCGCCTGGTATGCGGAGGAAGTGATTAATATTGCCTTGGAGGGGTCGCATAAAGCTGATAGCGTATAATTATTGCTGAAATAATAGTGCAGGTTTGTTAGGGATGTATGTCGCAGTGTGTGTGTGTGTGTGTGTGTGTGTGTGTGTGTGTGTGTGTGTTTTGTTGTGTGTGTGTGTGTGTGTGTGTGTGTGTGTGTGTGTGTGTGTGTGTGTGTGTGTGTGTGCGTGTGTGTGTGTGTGTGTGTGTGTGTGTGTGTGTAGTATGCGTGCATATGTGTGTGTAGTATGTCTGCGTGCAGCAGTGTCTATGTATGCGGTGTTCAAAAAACAAAACAACACAATACAACTAGCTCCCAGCTTCGATCGACGTAAATGAGAAGCAACGATAACCCCCAACCCCAAAACCCGACCCCCACCTCCACCACACCCCCACCGCAACTCCCACCCCTCCTTTCCCTTGCTTTTTTTGAAGATGAATAATTATAGGCATTGCCCGAAGACCATCAGATACGAAAAAGAAAACGGCCATTAAGAGCGTTTCCTCTCAAGCGCTGTGGGCCCGAGGTTAGCGGGAAACCCCTCAACGACACTCAACGGCTCGGGAACACCAGGATACGACCGAACTCCGATAGAAATCTCTTCCGCCCGCACCCCTCCCCCCCCCCCCTCCCCCCCCTCCCTTCACCCCCCCCCCCCCCCCCCCCCCCCCCCAGGGAAAAAAATCCTGTAGTATATGCAAGAACGAGGATTTTCTCCTTGTCCAAAGGAGAAAGATGGGGAGAGATAGGCACTATAAACCAGCAGGAAGCGATCGATCATTAATCTTTGTTGACCCCATGTCCAAATTTCTGGCACACGGTTCGGCTGAATCCGGGCCTCTTCTTCTCCGTGGACAGCTGGCCAGATTATCTTGTCCATCCGGCATCGGTATGTCGGTGAATTGAAGGTCGACTGGACCGTTGGACCACCATCGTCGTTTCTTAAGTTGATATTGTAAGGTGAAGTTTTAAGCGTGGAGTTTGTTTTTTGGGGGAAGGCTGAATGCGAATGCGTGTTATAGCGTCAGGGTGTTATGTTCTTCGGATATTTCAGGTTCATGTGTAAAATTGCTGTACGAGGAGCGTTGAAACAACAACAACAACAACAACAGCAACAATAAAACTGACAGCAGCAACAACAACAACAACAGCAACAACAGCAACAATAATAACAACGAATGGTTGAGAGGCAAAGATTTAACGAATCAGGTTTTTATTGGGGTTCTCGAGCCGATGGACTTTCAAAGCCAACAAACAAAAGCGAAAAAGAAAAAAAGAAGAAAAAAAGAAGCACAAAATCCGGTCGGGCGTTTAGGCACACATCAGTAATGGTGAAACAAACAGATGCAACACTGATACAAACTATGCATTTATTACAGAGTGAAAACTGGACTGTGATATACTAATTAATAAAATAACAATAGGAAAGCGGGAAATAGATTTGTTTGGGGTTACTGGGGAAGGAAGGTCCGAGGAAACAAATGGAATGTCCAAGCGTTAATAAGGCCAGGAAATAGGATACGACGGTTTGGGCTGATGTGTTGATTACTGCGTACTTTGAAAAAATACATGCAAACTCTGTCCACTTCCCAAGGGCAGGATCATTGTAAGTATAAGTACAAACACATTAAAATCAATGTTTTGCATACATGCGTACAAGCAGCA
Source organism: Alviniconcha marisindica (assembly GCA_018857735.1). Classification (NCBI taxonomy): domain Eukaryota; kingdom Metazoa; phylum Mollusca; class Gastropoda; family Provannidae; genus Alviniconcha; species Alviniconcha marisindica. The sequence goes on from JABMCL010002483.1 coordinate 89,424, forward strand.
AAAGGTCTTACATGTTAAACGCATTTACAGGGCTACATGATGAGGATTATAGAGCCAAAATAAGCAACCACACATGCACACACACACACACGCACACACGCACACCCACACACACACACCCCACACACACACACACACACACACACACACACACACACACACACACACACACACACACCACACTCAATATCACAACACACTCTCACACACACACTTCACAACCACACAAAACACCACACACACACACACACACCACACCACCACACACACAAAACACACACACACACACACACACACACACACACACACACACACACACACACACACACACACACACACACACACACACACACACACATGCGCCCATACACACTCGCCCAGAAAATACGTGCGCCTGTTAGTATCCAAAACTATCATTAAAAAACATTAATTAAACACAAAAGCACAATGCCCAAATCACTGCACGTGCAAACAACGAGCGGGGAGCCAGTGAGTCACCGCTATCAAAAGCGATGCACGGATGGATGCACTCCGACAGCAAACATAATACCCCATCCCTCCAACCCAAAAAAGCAAA
>JABMCL010002483.1:97500-102500 GCA_018857735.1 Alviniconcha marisindica
AGTGTTTCCTATCATTGTATCCGACCCGGCGGAGCTGTAGGAAACACGGACGTAGATTACAGGTGCATGTACCTGGGTGGTCGAAGATTAGACGATCAAAGAGTGTTATCAGTTCGCTGGACTAACGTTTGTCTGCTGGGGTGGTGAGTGGAAGCTGTACGTATACGATACGGCGTAACTAGATTCACAGTCTGTGTCATAGTTGATCTGCTGCAGAGATTGGACTGCATGATTTATAGACTGTATGACTGCGTGATTTATAAGCGGGGTCTCTGGCAAAGACTAACTGCGTGATGTACGGCGGCGACCCGGTGTACTGTGAATGAAGAAGAAGAGACAGAGTTAGTTAATGGTCTAAACGCTGGAAAGACGGGTGAAGTTAGACTCTGTTGTATGTGTGTGTGTGTGTGTGTGTGTGTGTGTGTGTGTGTGTGTGTGTGTGTGTGTGTGTGTGTGTGTGTGTGTGTGTGTGTGTGTGTGTGTGTGCGCGCGCGTGTGTGTATGTGTTGTGTATATGTCTGTCTGTCTGTGTGTATGGCTCAGTGGTTAGAGCGCCGGACTCGTGACTGAAAGGTCGCGGGTTCGAATCCCTGCAGGAGTGGCGGGAGAATTTTCTTCTCCAGGGTCGACTTTCTGTGCTGACTCTTATTTCGGTATCCGTTCCACCCCGTGTTACCGCAGTAGCACGTAAAAGATCCCGGTCATTCTGCCAGAAGTGCAGGTGGCAGGTTACAGCTAAACACGCATACACCTTACGTATGTGGTTTTGCATGATGTGACATGGAGCATGGTTGTATGGTGTACACAGAACTTGCGCCAAGACGGCTGCAGTTTCATGTGGCACCAGCCCTGCCAGCGCTGTAAGTACACCACTTCGGTGGATATTAAAAAAAACGCGCTATAAAAAGTTAGTCACTCATGTAGAATCACATGCGAGCGCAGTGAGTCTGCTCAAGAGAGCGGAGAATAGCGCTATATAAGCGATCATCAATCATCAATGTCTGTATACGTGTGTGCATGTGTGCGTGTGTGTGCGTGTGTTGTGTGTTGTGTGTGTGTGTGTGTGTGTGTGTGTTGTGTGTGTGTGTGTGGTGTGTGTGTGTTGTGTGTGTGTGTGTGTGTGTGTGTGTGTGTGGGTGCTGAGCTGTGTGTGTGTGTGTGTGTGTGTTGTGTGTGTGTGGTGTGTGTGTGTGTGTGTGTGTTTGTGTGTTGTGTGCTGCTGTCGTGTTGTGTGTGTGTGTGTGTGTGTGTGTGTGTGTGGTGTGTGTGTGTGTGTGTGTGTGTGTGTGTGTGAACTCGAGAGTGTGTGAGCTCGAGGGTGTGTGTGAGCTCGAGGGTGTGTGTGTGTGTGAGCTCGAGGGTGTGTGTGCTTGTGTGTGTGTGTGTGGTGTGTGTGTGTGTGTGTGGTGTGTGTGTGTGTGTGTGTGTGTGTGTGTGTGTGTGTGTGTGTGTGTGTGTGTGTGTGTGTGTGTGTGTACGCACATGATATATGATCAGTCATTCAGTCATTCAGTCATTCATTCACAAAAAGCAAGACCAACCACATGCCTTTACAATCTTCATTCATTTAAATAAATCTAATGTGCTGGGCTTTATAGACCAAAATAAAACAGACCTCAACGCTTCGTACAGGACACAATGTGTTTACAACGGTGGCTGAAACCAACGCAGCAGCTACGCCTAGACTTCATGGAATGCAGAATAGTAAACATGGTGCTTATATAACGTCCACAGAAACCATAAGGCTTATTAGGGACGGGGAGAAGGGGGGGAAGAGGATATGGAGGTGGGGGGGGGGGGGGGGGGGGGGGGGCTATATACCTATCGCTACACTGTCACCACCAGAATGATTCCTGTATGAAGATGGGCAGCGATGAGAGCCATTTTAATTGTTTCAGTAGAAGTGATGGACAAAGTCACAGGACAGTGTCCACAAACCACAACCTTTTTGAAGAGAAAGGAGAGCCGAAGCGGTATCGAACCGAGGTCCTTCCGCTTACCAGCCTAACGCCTTACCGCTAGGCCAAACCGGCTCACGCGGACGGACAACGCGGATCAGCCCCTTTAAGGTGCGGATCATCAGTTGGGGGGGGGGGGGGGAGAGAGAGGTTGTACATATAGAACAATAACAATATACTTTATTCATCCCAGCAGGAAATTAAAGCTGTCGTTTAAATAAATCTAAGTCGCTGGGCTTTGCAGACCAAAATAAAACAGACCTGAACGTTTCGTACATGAAACAATGAGTTTACAACGGTGGCTGAAAAACCAACGCAGCAGCTACGCCTAGACTTCATGGAATGCAGAAGAAGACGAAGTGACTAGCCTGGGAAAATCCCAGGCTGTTTTATCAAAATCTTCATTCCTATCAGTCGTTATCTCGTGCCGTAGGCTCGTAGCTCTTCAAACCCACGTCTACCCCAGACACAATTAGTCTACCTGTCCGCAAATTATCCCCTTACTCTGAGGTAACAGTCTTCTCGACGGTCGGGCTTCAACGTAATCTGTCCCATTAGATGGAAAGTACCACCACTCGCGCGCCACACGCTTCCGTCACGTTCACGGTGACCGCATGCCAACGTCATCAGGAGTAGAGATGAGATCATCGAGGTCCGTTGCGGGGATGTCGATGTAGGTTTAAAGCGGTTCTTCGGTACTTGTTACTGAGATTGCAGATCTGTAGAACTAACTAGCGTACTTGTTACTGAGATGGTAGATTTTGTAGAACGAACCAGCGGGAGGTTTTAACAGCTCCATGCGAAGCTTCGGGGCTTTGTGTGTGTGTGTGTGTGTGTGTGTGTGTGTGTGTGTGTGTGTGTGTGTGTGTGTGGTGTGTGTGTGTGTGTGTGTGGTGTGTGGTGTGTGTGTGGTGTGTGTGTGTGTGAGTGTAGTGTGTGTGTGTGTGTGTGTGGTGTGAGGGGTGGGATGTGTGTGTGTGTGTGTGTGTGTGTGTGTGTGTGTGGTGTGAGTGTAGTGGGTGGGGGGGGGTAGGTGTGTGTGTGTCTGTGTCTGTGTGTGTGTGTGTGTGTGTGTGTGTGTGCGCGTGTGTGTTGAAATTTAGACCGAAGTCATAAACCTCGCCTGGCTTGGTAACTGCTTGTCACGGTCTGGAGACCCCGTGGGCGTGACTATAGAAGTATGGTGTAATACGTGACGACTCAGTCGAATGGTATTGCCAAACATTCCACCTGCCTTTTGTTTCAGTCATCGTGGTGTGTGTTTAGTTAGTTGTTTCCGAAGGGGCTTCTTCTCTGAGCTCAGGAGCTGTGTGGAAGTCGCGGTGGACGTCCTGGGCTCCCCGTCCCTAACAGATCTTTCGATCTCTGTGGATGTAAAGCAACACTGAACTTGAACAACACACAGACAGAGCCCAGGAGCTGTCTGAAAGTCGAGGTGGCCATCCTGGTCTCTGTGGACGTAAAGCAGCATTGAACTTGAACTTTTTTTCATCTCTCTCTCTCTCTCTCTCTCTCTCTCTCTCTCTCTCTCTCTCTCTCTCTCTCTCTCTCTCTCTCTCTCTCTCTCTTCGGGTGACATCGATAGGCCTAGTTGTAACTGTCCGTCGTTACCTTTTGCATTTTCATTCGCCTTAGAATGGATGCTACACCTTTACGCAAAACGTTTCCATGGAACCTATCGCTACACTGTCATCACAGGAATGATTTGTGCATTAAGACGGGCAGCGATGGGAGCCCTTTTAAATCTTTCAATAATTGTGAGGGACAAAGTCATAAGACAGAGTCTGTAAACCACAACTTTTGAAGAGAAGGGAGAGTGGAAGGGGGGAATCGAACTGACGTCATCCCCCAAACTGCCTAACATCTTTACCGCTAGGCTTGTTTAATGCTGCTTTACGTCCACGGAGACGTCCACCTCGACTTTCACACAGCTCCTGAGTTCTGACCGCTAGGCAAGTAAGTAAGTCAGCATGGTGCTTAACGTCTACCGAAAACATAAGGCTTATTAGGGACGGGGAAAAGGTGGGAAGGGGGTATGGAGGTGGGGGAAGAGGGAGACTATTATACCTATCGCTATACTGTCACCACCAGAATGACTCCTGCATTAAGATGGGCAGCGATGAGCCATTTTAATGTTTCGTTAATTGTGACGGACAAAATCACAAGACAGTGTCCTCACTGAGACCACAGCTTCTGAAGAAAAAGGAGTGCCGAAGCGGATTCGAACCGAGGTCCCTCTGCGGCTAAATACCAGCCTAACGCCGCGTTACCGCTAGGCCAAACCGGCTCACGACCGCTAGGCAGGTAGGTAGTGTTGCTTAATGTCCTCAGATGTCGGTTGACATATTAGGGACAAGCTGAGACCAATGCCGAAGCATGGTTCAATATAGCTTTACGTCCACGGAAACCAGAAGGCTCGTTAGGACGGACAGCCCAGGACGGCCACCTCGACTCTCACACAGCTCCTGAACTATGAAGGCCGCTAGGCTGATGATGATGAAGTGATGCTTTATGTCCTCAGATGTCAGTTGACATATTAGGGACAAGTTGTGACCAATGCCGAAGCACGGTGCAATAAATCTTTACGTCCACGGAAACCAGAAGGCTCGTTAGGACGGACAGCCCAGGACGTCCACCTCGACTCTCACACAGCTCCTGAACCATGCCGCTAGGCCAAACCGTTTCTGATTTTATTCTCGATCTTGAACTCACTTCTCCCTCCCCCCACACCATGTCTTCATCCCATTCCCCCTCCACCTCCCCGTTCCCTTTCCACATCCCGCGGGCTTCTCCTCCAGTCTTTACTCCTTGACGACGACATCCACCCCGCCCACAGGAACCTCCCACATTGCACAGTTAACAGCACCCTCTCTCTCTTCTGCCGGCTGAGTCGACATCGTGCAACTACCCGCCGACAGGAACCTGTCAAACTGCACAGTATATTCTCTCTTTTCTGCCCGCAATACTGCAGCACCCGTCCCGCCCACAGAAACTTGCCAAAATGCACAGTGCCTTCTCTGTCTGTCTGTCTCTGTCTGTCTG
>JABMCL010002483.1:107500-112500 GCA_018857735.1 Alviniconcha marisindica
TATGTTACCTCTCCTTCTCTCTCTCTCTCCCTCTTGCTCTCTCTCCTCCTCTGTGTGTGTCTCTCCCCCCTCTCTGTCTCTGTCTCTCTCCTCTCTGTCTCTGTCTCTCTTTTTTCTATCTCTGTCTGTCTGTTTCTGTCTCTGTCTCTTGGAACTAAATGTTTCAGCCATGGTAGGAACACAGTCACAAACACAGTGTCCACAGAAACAACTAGCTGAAACAACTCAGCAGCAAGACAATTAGTCCATCCCGCTACGACAGCCCAGCTCCGTCTCCAAGAACTCTACCGTCTCCCTTTGGAGCCTTCAGTCCTTTGTTCATACTATACCTTCCAGCCAGCTCTCATGCGTCTCATCCAATAACACGATCCCCCTCACCGAATCAGATCTACAGTATCAGAAAACCAGCCGGCCTCAGACATTTTATTTGATCGTCTATACCCCCAGCAAGCATTCTCAGCTATCCCTTCCTTGTCCCTTATCAACGACATAGATCTATAGTGTTACAAAATCCTGTTCCCAAATTGACCACCGGCGCGACTCCTGGGGAAAACACTTGACGGTGATTGCTAGGTGATCCCCTGAGTGCGTGACATATATGGTCTTCCTGGACGAGGCGTCTTTACACATGCAATCACATTCCCTGGGTTTCTCTTCAGCCGCTGGCCACTTTCCTGGCTCGGCACAGAGCCAGCGGCCGCCTGATCTGTCTGAGGCTCTGATTGGTTGAACTGTTTCCTGGCTCGGCACAGAGCCAGTGCCCCCCCCCCCCCCCCCCCCCCGATCTGTCTGAGGCTCTGATTCAGTGATTGGTTGAACGTGGACGTAAAGCTATATTGAACCATGCTTCGGCATTGGTCACAGCTTGTCCCTAATATGTCAACTGACATCTGAGGACATTAAGCATCACTTCATCAAGAGAGAACTGTGTGAGAGTCGAGGTGGACGTCCTGGACTGTCCGTCCTAACGAGCCTTCTGGTTTCCGTGGACGTAAAGAATTATTGCACCGTGCTTCGGCATTGGTCACAACTTGTCCCTAATATGTCAACTGACATCTGAGGACATAAAGCATCACTTCATCATCATCAAGAGAGAACTCCGCTTAGCATAGTTCAGGAGCTGTGTGAGAGTCGAGGTGGCCGTCCTGAGCTGTCCGTCCTAACGAGCCTTCTGGTTTCCGTGGACGTAAAGAATTATTGAACCGTGCTTCAGCATTGGTCACAACTTGTCCCTAATATGTCAACTGACATCTGAGGACAATAAGCATCACTTCATCACTCCGCTTAGCAACGGTTAGAACCCTTTCCCTGCCAACAATTGTGTTACTGCTGGTGAACTTTGTTTCCAATATTGGTTTAAATCAAATTTATTCACACATTGTAATCATACATTCAACAAACAACAAGTATAGGGAACACAAAAGGCATATGCTTATGTAAGTGTGACCTATAAATCAAAATACAGTTATATACGCATTTACAATGGCAAGAGTTTCAGATTATTGTCAAAACAAGTCAAACGCAACAAAACAAAACAAACAAACAAACAAACAAAACACAGCATGCAACAACAGAACAAGAGGGGGGGAGGGGGGGTATTTCCAATACTAGTCCTGGAGAGAGTATAAACTGCTAAGAAACATTCATTGTGAGAACTTCGAACCCTCTAAGAATGCGGCGCGGAAAGACAAGATCGCAGCGGAACATTGTAAGGAGTCCTTTTGACCAATGAGAACGCTTTGCCAAGGACGTCACGTGACGCTGAAAGCGTAGGAAAAGGGTTAATGATTGTAATACAAGGCATACGCTAACGTCTTTTCGCTCCGCTGGTATGCATATCCGTGTGTGTGTGTGCGTGCGTGCGTGCGTGCGTGCGTGCGTGCGTGTGTGTATGTGTGTGTGTGTGTGTGTGGGGGGGTGTGTGTGTGTGTGTCGGAGGTGGGGGTGGGAATAGGGAGGGGGGAGGGATTTGAGGCAAAAACACCCAGCAAACTACCAATGTCGTGTTATAACGTGAACACGTTTATGTAAACGAATGCACATCCAGGCATCCATCACATATTCAAAGAAAACAATAACAACAACAAAAATGCATAAACACACACTAAATCTCATGCTTATTAAAATTCTGTGAACGCGGATCCAGAGCAATCGGCACATCAATTGAATGATGACAAAAAATCAGAGTATTCTCGGCGACAAGACCATTGCCCTTTCGCTTTGAGCCAGGTAGCTCCGCCCACTTCGACAAACGGAGTAAACTATCATATACACCTAGCTAGGCCTAATGTGTGTTCGGTCATAGTTCAGGAGCTGTGTGAGAGTCGAGGTGGCCGTCCTGAGCTGTCCGTCCTAACGAGCCTTCTGGTTTCCGTGGACGTAAAGAATTATTGAACCATGCTTCGGCATTGGTCACAACTTGTCCTAATATGTCAACTGACATCTGAGGACATTAAGCATCACCTCATCATCATCATGTGTGTTCAGACTCACAGAGTTCAGGAGCTGTGTGAAAGTCGAGTGGCCGTCCTGGGCTGTCGTCCTAACGAGCCTTATGGTTTCTGTGGACGTAAGCAACATTGAACCATGCTCATACGCACTGGTCACAGTTTGTCCCTAATATGTCAACCCGACATCCGAGGACATTAAGCTCTACATCATCATTCAGACTCATTCAGAGCTCAGGAACTGTGTGAAAGTCGAGGTGGCCGTCCTGGGTTCCCAGTCCCTAATAATCCGTATGGTCTCTGCGTACGTAAAGCAACATAGAACCGGATCTCATCATGGTTGAAGATAGTCTCCCTTCTTTCACGGTGCTTTACGTCCACAGAGACCGTACGGACAATATATTAAGGACGGGGAGCCCAGGACAGCCACCTCGACTTTTTACACAGCTCCTGATCTCTGAAGCTTGTGATGATGATGAAGTAGAGCTTGATGTCCTCGGATGTCGGTTGACGTATTAGGGACAAGCTGAGACCAATGCGTGAGCATGGTTCAATATTGCTTTACGTCCACGGAAACCAGAAGGCTCGTTAGGACGGAAGCCCAGGACGGCCAAATCGACTCTCACACAGCTCCTGTACTCTGATCGCTCGATGTTGCTTTATGCCCACAGAGACCGTACTGAAGAACTATTAGGACGGGGAAGCCCAGGACGGCCACCTCGACTTTCACACAGCTCTTGAACTCTGACGCACAGCGGAAAGTTGGGTTGCCATATCGAGCCCTCGCTGGCCGAACGTGTGATGGGTCCAGCGGCACAGGCTATTTAGCCGCCCGCTCCAAGCTCCGACCTGTTCCGCCGTGATCAGCAAACACGCGCCAGCAACACACAAAAGAGTCAGCCGCTGTAACGAATATGGTTAAAACCATTTATAGTTACAGTCGCGATGTCTCCCTTTTTGTTGTTGTTAAGAAAAGATGATGATCGCTTTTAGATAGTGCGATTCTCCGCTTTCGAGCAGACTCACCGCGCTTTTGTCGATTCTAAATGACTGACTATACGACTGTACGGCCACCTTGATTTTAACACAGCTCCGGAGTTCTGCAGAAGAACCGAGTTCAATGTAAGTATATATAAGCGAATATGGTGCTTAACGTCCACAGAAACCATAAGGCTTATTAGGGACGGGGCAAGGGGGTATGGAGGTGGGGGAAGAGGGAGTTTATATAATATATACCTGTCGCTACACTAGCACCACCAGAATGACTCCTGCATTAAGATGGGCAGCGATGAGAGACATTTTACTGTTAACATAAAACATAAATTTTCTATAGCCGAGCGAGCTCTGCGCGCTTACATTAATCGTGACGGACAAAGTCACAAGACAGTGTCCGCAGACCACAACTTTTGAAGAGAAAGGAGAGCCGAAGCGGATTCGAACCGAGGTCCCTCTGCTTACCAGCCTAACACCTTACCACTAGGCCAAACCGGCTCACAAGTTCAGTGTTGCTTTACGTCCACAGAAGAACCGATTGGTTGGCTGAGTGTTGCTTTACGTCCACAGAAACCGTAGGCTTATTAGGGACGGGAGCCCAGGACGTCCACCTCCACTTTCACACAGCTTCTGAGCTCTGGGAAGAACGGTAAGTAAGTAAACATGGTGCTTAACGTCCACAGAGACCATAAGGCTTATTAGGGACGGGGAGAAGGGGGTATAGAGGTGGGGGGAGACGGAGATTATATACATATGGCTACACTGTCACCACCAGAATGATTCCTGCATTAAGATGGGCAGCGATGAGAGCCATTTTAATGTTTCAGTAGGAAGTGAATGACAAAGTCACAAGACAGGGTCCACAAACCACAACCTTTTTGAAGAGAAAGGAGAGCCGAAGCGGTATCGAACCGAGGTCCTTCCGCTTACCAGCCTAACGCCTTACCGCTAGGCCAAACCGGCTCACGGGAAGAACGGTGACGATGTCGCGCCTTTAAACACCGCCACTGAAGGGGAGCTAGGACAGACGGCAGCATCCGACGACACGCCAGCCACCCGAGATAAGCGTCAAATCGGGTGGACACGGCGTGATTCCACCCGTGACCGCGTGCTCGCTCACCTGGAATCGCCGACAGGTGCGAAAGGTCGAAGGGCAGGAGCCGGCTTTGTTCGTGGAAACGCGGGGAGGGTTTCAAGTCTTTGAGTCCGCTTTGTTCCACTCTCAACGCCGAGGCAACTGATCCGAAAAGGGAGATAACTTCATCAGGTTGTCAACGCGCGGCGCTTGGATTACTTAACTGGGGGGGTTAGTTATTTTCATGCATGGCTGGCTGACAAGGGCGACATCGTTATGTGTCATTAAATTTAACGATTACGTTTTTGCCCCCCCGGCTCTCTGTGGTGGTTCTCAGAATAAAACTGAATAGTAAATCTAATCATGGTGCTTTACGTCAACATAAACCATAAGGCTTATTAGAGACGGGCAAAACTCGAACTCGAAAACTTTATTTTACAAGGATTGTAGTTTAGGTTCAGTCAAAAACCTAACAACTAGTCCTT
>JABMCL010002483.1:117500-120000 GCA_018857735.1 Alviniconcha marisindica
ACATAGAGAGAGGCGGAGAAAGACAAGAGACAGAGACACAGAGACACAGAGAGGTTGAGATGGGTGGGGGTTGGGGGGGGGGGGGGTCAATTGATGAGTCACAGGGTGATAGAAGATGACAGAGAACACACTTCACCTTCATCCACACCCTCCTTTTCCATCCCTACCACCAGTCCCACCCCCACACCCCCACCCTCCGCCCCACTCAAATGAATTCTTCACGCAGCCCCACCACCCCTACCATCACCGTGACAAACCCCAACCCTTCACATCCACCACCCACCCACCCACCCACCCCCCTCCCCACCCCCTCCGTCCTTCCTCCCTCCCTCCCTCCGTCCCTCTAACCTCCTCCCTCCCTAAAGCTCTTGCGTGCAGTCAACTCTTGAATCCGCCATGGCTATAGGGTGTAATGATCAGCGGTAGCGGGCTTGATAGACTGGAACCGCAGTGGGCTGGCCCGGCCTCCTGTCGCCTAGCTGCACATCAGCGGTGCAAGTGACGGTCCGACGCTGACCTTAAACAAGGCGGGCCAGTCAGCCGTACCCTGCCGTCACCCTAAACAACCCGCATCCTAATGACACAACAAGGAGCCCGCGACAAAAAGACCGTAATTTCCTCTTGCGCCGTTTTGTGCCTTCTATTCAGCCTCGCTCTTCTTCTCTCCTTCTCCTCCTCCGCCTCCTCCTTCTCTGGACCCCCTCCACACAACTTCTCCCTTCTCCCTTCCTTCTCCCCGTGTCCCACCCCGTTCCCTCTCCCCCTTCCTCCCCCGCACACACACTCTCCCTTACACCGTCGGAAGGAAGTGGGGAGCGGGATGGAGGGGCGGGAGGTTTGTGTGTGTGTGTGTGTGTGTGTGTGTGAGAGAGAGAGAGAGAGAGAGAGAGAGAGAGAGAGAGAGAGAGAGAGAGAGAGAGAGAGAGAGAGAAGAGAGAGAGTGTGTGTGTGTGTGTGTGTGCGTGCGTGCGTGTGTGCGTGCGTGCGTGCGTTGTGTGTGTGTGTGTGTGTGTGTGTGTGTGTGTGTGTGTGTGTGTGTGGTGTGTGTGTGTGTGTGTGCGTGCGTGCGTGTGTGGAGGGCGGTCGGGGGGTGGGGATGTGAAAGGAGGGGGAGGGTCAGGGAGGGGGTCTTGAAGCGAATAACCAGCACGCACGCGATTGGTCCTGGTAACGTTGCTTACCGTCCGTCGATCAAGACACCGAATGTCCAAACTGAACGCTTCGTCTTACCGGCGACAGAACACGCCAATGGCCAAGTTCAGTTCTGGGTGACATCTAACTGATTTACAAGCGACAGACGGCGAGAACTGAAGAACACCAATTTTACGTGCAGTGCGTAGGCTAGATGAGAAGGGGGGAAAAAAGAGGGGGGTGGGGGGGGGGGGGGGAGTGAGCTATGCTATCTTATGCTCTTAATATTATACTCAGTCCCGTAAGTATTGGGCGATTCGGCAAAGCTGGTTTGCTAGAGTGAATGCGCTTTTTAATCTTTCGTGCAAGAAGTCGCGAGAGGTCGCAGCGCACTTCCGGGCCGATTTCTGAGTAGGCGTTGCTTCACGCTGTGTATAACAGTGGAAGTTGAACCTAGAATCGCGAAGCAGTACAAATGCCAATATTGTTGCAGTTGCAAAAATTACCGTGGAAAGGGGATGGAGGGTGGAAAAAAAAAGTGTCTTTGCGTCGTTTTTGGCTGACCAGAAGATCGCGAGTTCGTAGAAAAAATGCGTTTTGGGGCATCCTATAGGCACGAGCAACAAGTTATTACTTATTGCCTGACACATTATGACTACGGGCCTCCAAAAATGCCTTTAAAGTCGGCAGTGTAAAATTTGCAAATTCACTGTCACCGCCTTCCATTGTGAAGAAAGTACGCACCGAAAGTAAAAGCAACCAAGGGACTTAAGCGATGCCGGGCAAAAATCAAGGGAGTTAACAACCCCGCCTGAATCGCCCAATAGCTTTTGCTTCCTTTCTTTGATATCCGACGTTGGTCTTCCGAACTGAGGGAACCAATCAAACTTAAAATGTGGGTGATCGAGTGTATGTAGTACTTACTGGTACAGGCTCAGTCGAGCAGATGCTTGTCTGCATGGCGACCTATCGCCTTTCTAATAAACTGAGAAGGACGCTGGAGAGAGAGACAGACAGACAGAGAAGGAGACAGACAGAGAAGCAGAGAGACCCTCCACCCGCCCCCGCCCCCGAAAAAAGAAGAAGCAAAGAAACAAATCCAAACACATAAAAGATTCAAAAGAACGCTTATTTATTATGACATAAACACATAGTCTGCAATTTTCGGGGTAAACGCCTTCGTCAAGCGACAAAACGACACTTAAACAACAGTTAAACGGTTAAAAACGATGAAAAATGAGATGGCTTATCTTCCTGTTTGCTTGAGTTGTTGTTCAGTGCTTGGAAGAATGTTCTTCAAAGAAAAGAAAAAAAGATTCAGTTGCACACAAGTATGAGTATGTCTCTGTTTGTCTGTCTGTCTGTCTCT
>JABMCL010002483.1:130000-135000 GCA_018857735.1 Alviniconcha marisindica
TGCAGCGCCCCATCATGCCCCCGCGAGGTAAAGGGACGAGGACGTGCTTTTGCCCTAAGAGGTCTTCCTCTGACTTCATCATTAGGTCAACCACTGGTGCTGCGCGGCCTATTACTACGACGCTCCTTCACTTGCCCAGTTATCCTGCAGTGCTGGAATTCCGGCCGTCTGCTGTGCGAGTGTGACTGACGGGCCTGAACTTGCGGATCAACTAAAATCCAACCGATTAGTAGTAGCAGCAATAGTAGTAGTAGTAGTAGTAGTAGTAGTAGTAGTAGTAGTAGTAACAGCAGCAGCAGCAGCAGTAGTAGTAGTAGTAGTAGTAATAGTAGTAGTAGTAGTAGCAGTAGTCCATCAGCATGGAATGACCCTCCCCTTCCTCTCCGACAGAAACCCTCTCTGGACTCATTCAAATCTAATCTAAAAACATTTCTTTTCCCAAGATTGTAGACCTGCCATGTTTTTTGTTCCGTGCTGATGTCTTTATCCATTCAAAGTCTCCCGGGCGTTTGCTGCCCGTTTCAAACTCAATGGACAAGATTTTGTGTTTTAAAAATACTTTAATTAGTAGTAGTAGTAGTAGTAGTAGTAGTAGTAGTAGTAGTAGTAGTAGTAGTAGTAGTAGTAACAGCAGCACCAGCACCAGCATCAGCACCAGCAGTAGTAGTAGTAGTAGTTCCGGCATCTTTTTGATTGGGCGTAAAAAAATAAAATAAAAACTATTAAAAAAATATTTTCCATTTCTGTCCGTCCTTTCCGGCCCTTTGCCTATTAGAGCATAGGCCCTACTTAAGATTTCAAGTTCTGGCTGTAAAATGGTTTTAACTCAGTTTGGCATTTAAAAAAAAATCCTTTTTGTTTACTCTCTCTCTCTCTCTCTCTCTCTCTCTCTCTCTCTCTCTCTCTCTCTCTCTCTCTCTCTCTCTCTCTCTCTCTCTCTCTCTTCTCTTTTCAGTAGTGTTTCCATATGACAGTTACATATTATTCATACACAGAGCTCACAACTACCACTGTAATGAAATCCAGAGTTATTACACAGTACAACAGCAAGGAAAATGTTCTAGTAAAGATCCGGCAACTAATGTTGATGATTAATCCGGGCAACTTTTCATACTGTAACACACTTGCGGGTCTGGTTATTACCACAGAATAGCTTGAAGTTCGGGCGTCCAGATCCAATATTTATGTCTGATATAACATGCTGGCGGACTCAAGGTTTCTGCACTCTGTGAGTGCAACAACTTACACCTTTGGGTATTTGCAGTACTCTCTATCCCGCCGAGAATTGCAAAAAAGCTGGCGAGATAGAGAGTATTGCAAATACCCAAAGGTGTAAGTTGTTGCACGAGAGTGCAGAAATTGTAATTTTTTACGTTAACGCTACAAAAAGTTTACAATTATCGGTACATAAAATGGTTTGATTTTTTAGCGGTAAATTCCGGCGTGTTGGTTTCAAAGAAAGATTTGCTATAGACTTCTGGTGACAAAGTCGATTCTGAAGAACATGCGAGTGATCGGGCCATAAAATGATTTGAAGTTTTAGCAGTAAATTCCGGCGTGTTGGTTTAAACAAAGTTTATTTACATTCATGAAAATATGGACAATCAAAATCATTGTGTGAGCATTAAACAAGCTAGGCTTATAGTAAATGCTCACAAACATAATTTACTAATTAATTCATTTTGCAACAACAGGTATGTATGTTTATATTAAACAACATGAAAACAACGACAAAAATCAATCAAAAATCAAGAGAGAGAGGGAGAGAGAGAATGCTCTGATGCGCTGCCAGTAACTATTTAATTGAGTTTGTCATTCCATGGCAAAACGGCGTGTTGGTTTCAAATTCCGGCGTGTTGGTTTCAAAGAAAGATTTGCTATAGACTTCTTGTGACAAAGTCGATTCTGAAGAACACGCGAGTGATCGGGCTCTTCAGTGGCTGAGCGGTCATCATGACCTGAAAAAATATTTCAGTCTAAAATCATCAATGTAAGACCAAAAAAAAAAAAATCAGAGGTGGCTTGAGAAAAAGGCCACAATATTTGTGGCCTTTTTTTCAAGCCACCTTTTTATTTTCTATGTATTTTTTTTTGTTGTTGCTTTGTCAGAACTAAAACAAACAAACAAAATCAGCTACTCACGTAGTGAAACAGGTGTCTGACCTAAGGCAACCAACATTATAATGGTCCCCACCAGGATAGGATTTTTGATAACCCCTCTGCTAAGCATTGTGGGCCAAAAATCGGATGTCGGTTGGAGGGTGGGGTAAGAACCGATGCACCCAGTAGGTTCTTTACGAAGCGAGTAGGACTCTCCCACACTCCCAGCACCGTTTTCCGGCACCTTCCTCCAAACTCTGCCAGATTTAGTTACGTCACTGAAAAGGCACTCTTTGTCTCCGCGCAACTGTCCACCGACGCGGTCAGCGCCCTCCGAAAGGTTCGGGTACTGATATGACTGTAGAAGCTACCTAGCGCCCAAGCACGCACGTAAACATGAGGCACCCCGGGTAAAGAAAGAGTACCGTCCCGATTCAAACGATTTTGGTTTCATTTGAGCTGGCGTAAGCAACATGGTCAGTTATAAAACAAATGTCTGATATAATTGGAGTTGTTTGTAACAGACTTACTACTGCTTGAGTTTTCTGGACCCTATGGCGTAACTAAATACGACTGTGGTTGAAGGAAGGATTTCGTAAACCAGTGCTTGGAATTTGGGACTCTCCCTAACTCCCCCCTCCTTTCCCCCCCCCCCCCCCACACACACCGCCCGTCGGACTTACCCTGTTTAAGGTCTTCCTTATCTAAATATAACACCTCAACAATTAATTATTTCCTTTTTTTATTTTGTATAACCCCTCTGCTCTCTGCTTGGCATTGTGGGACAAACATCGGAGTCGGTTCCCGGGGGTTCTGGTGCATCCAATAAGCGCCTTATGAAGGGAGTACGACTTTCTGCCTCTCCATTTTTTATTATTATTTTTTCTCCATCAGATTTACTCTGTTTAAGGTCTTCCAGATCTAAATATAACGCCCGCCTCAACAACTACTACTTGCTTTTTTTCTTCTTCTTTTTCTTTTTTTTTCTTTTTCTTCTTCTTCTACACTTCGACCAAACATTAATAATTTGCTTGTGTTTTGTTCGTTTGTTTGTTTGTTTGATTGTTTTGTTGTTGTCGTTTTCTGCACTCGTACCTAAAACTAAAATAAGGCGTAATAAACTGGTTGTCGATCTATATTTGTGCTGGTCAGTAACCCCAAAAAAAAAAGGGGGGGGGGGAAACCTCACAGTGAAAGATTCCAAGACAGCCAGACGTCCAAGTGGATTGAACAGTGATTAGCCTAGGAGCAGGGATGGGGGGGGGGGGGATGAGGGAGGGAGGGAGAGGAGGGTAGGGAGGGGGGAGGGGGGGGGAGAGAGGGGAGACTGCCCATTGTGGCGGGGTCCCGGACTCCCTGAGGTCCTAATGTGATGGCGATTGTCACGTCGTGAGCGGCAAGGATCTGCTTCTGGCATCTCAGACCCGTGCGCGTCAGAGAATCCGAGTCTGTCCACGTGAGCACAGGCCTCCGTTTGATTGGCTTCCACGTCTCCTGTCAGCAAAAAGAATGGACACGGTAGTAATGTATATAGGCCCCTACCCTGGTGTGAAGTGCCTGTTTAGCATGGGCTGCTAGGGAATAACTGTGATCGGTAAAGTGGGTGGGGAGCGTACCGTATTGGCGTGAAATGTTGACAAGAGGTTGACAAGAGAACCAATTTGTTAATACAGGGAGAAATAAATTGTCGATTTGCCCAATGTCATGTAATCAGCATAAGCCTCTCTTCTTCTACCATTCTCCCTGGGAAATTATCAAGAAGAGGAAGATGTTTGCAATTGTATCGCACGTGCGTCGCTCGTGAATAATGTAGAAGAAATGTAAGCCTAAATGATGCTGAGTGATCAGATTTGCGAGCAAATCTGCGAATAACAGTAGAGAGATAAACTATCGATCACCCAATGGGATAGAATTATGAGTCTCTACTGCCTCTCTCCTCCCCTCCCTCCTATAAAAAATTCAAGCGAAGGAAAGGGTGATCAGAGCGGCTCAGAAACTGTGTGAAAGTCGAGGTGGACGTCCTGGGTTCCCGTCCCTAATAAACCTACGGTTCCTGCGCACGTAAAGCAACAGACTCAAAGGGTGACGACAACAAAACAACAACAACAAAACCAAAGAAAGAAAGGAAATGTGCTCTACACTATCTGTTGCATCGACTCCTTTCTGCTTATCATTCTCAGTTACGCTGTTCCTTTATCCGTGCTGTTGACAGCTGGTTGATTGTCCCATTAATTTTTCTCCTGTACTCGGATCGTTGTACGCTCGCGTTTCATTGGTGTTTCGGTTTTGTTTTTCGCCTTTTTTACGTTTATTACCACGCTTTTCAGTTTGTCCTCTTTGTTTTTTTCTTCAGCCTTTCCGTTGTTGATCCCAGTGGGTTGAGTCTTTCTTCTGGCAATACGTGTTTTTGTTTTGTTTTTAATATTTCTTTTAACTTGAGTATGAAATGTGTGCGCCTAGGGCTTTTTGGTTGTTGTGTGTTTTTTTGTTTTGGGTTTGGTTGTGGTTTGTTGGTGTGTGTGTGTGTGTGTGTGTGTGTGTGTTTTGTGTGTGTGTGTGTGTGTGTGTGTGTGTGTGTGTGTGTGTGTGTGTTGTCTGTGTCTGTGTGATGCCGTACGATTCTGAGTAGTATATAATTATGCATTGTTATAATCCACATGTGCAAGCATGTGGTATGTGAAGCGCATCGTATTGATCGGATTTGATGCGCTATCCAAATCTCCTTTATTATCACCATCATCATCATCATATCATCATCATCATCGTCATCTAAACCAACGCTCCGGACAACAAACTACAAACCACATGTTGTTGTTTTTGCTTGCTTATAAAGGCTTTCTTCGAGTAAACGTTCCTAGGATGTTTTCCTGCCTTGTAGATGATTATTAAAATAGTAGTGT
>JABMCL010002483.1:140000-150000 GCA_018857735.1 Alviniconcha marisindica
CCTGACGGACAGGCACCAGAGCGGCAGTGTCAGAAGGGATCCCGGCAAAGCCTCGCCCAAGCCGTCAAGTGACGCCCGGAGGCGGGATGGGGTGGGGGGTGTGGAGGGGAGGGGGGGGGGGGCGGAGGACTGAGGGGGGGGGGTGGGTTTTTAGGGGAAGGAGGGGTGTATGCCAGTTTTCCTCACCAGAGGATTTTGGGAACCCTCGTGCCTGTGTCGTGCACGGACCCGCCTGTGGCTTTTCTCCCCCAAGACTTGGAGCTAACGAAGGGTATATATGTGTGTTGTGTGGTGTTTTGGGGTTGGGGTTTGTGTGAGTGTGAGTGTGTGTGTGTGTGTTTGTGTGTGTTTTTTGTGTTGTGGGTGGGTGAGTGTGTGGGGGGTGGGGTTTTTGGTGTGTGCATGTGTGTGTTTTGGTGTGTGTCGTTGTGTTGGTGTGTGTGTGTGGTGGGTTGTGGTGAGGGTTGTGGGGTGTGGGTGTGTAGTGTTTTGTGTGTGTGTGGGGTGTGTGTGTGGTGTGTGTGTGTGTGGTGTGGGTTTGGGGTGTGTGTGTGTGTGTGTGTTTGTGTGTGGGTGAGTTGTGTGGTGTTTTGTGGATTAACTTGAGAGTTTCTGAAGTGTGCATTTCGGCTTTTTCGACAGAGTTCGATCGTCCCTGAAGTGCTGTTGACAGGAAGATAAAATCCAATTACTAACTAACTAACTAACCAGCTGCACTCGCCTGTCAGAACCTGTGGTCACGTGGGATGTGCACGCGTGATGATGAAGAGTTTAAAGAGTGGTGAGCTGACGGTTAGTACTTTGAAAACTATTGACAGAATTGGCGGGTTAGGTGTGGTGGGTGGTGTGGTGTTGTGTGTGTGTGTGTTTGTGGCGTGGTTGCTGCTGCGTGCGTGCGTGCTTGCGTGCGTGCGTGCGTGCGTGCGTCCCCGTGCGGCGTGCGTCTGCGTGCGTGCGTGTCGGCGTGCGTGCGTGCGTGCGTCCCGTGCGTGGTGTGGGTGTGTGTGTGTGTGTGTGTGTGGGAAAGCGTGGTGTTGATTTTGGGAAACGGGGTTTCTATAAGTGTGCCATTTCGCTTTTCGACAGAGTTCGATCGTCCCTGAAGTGCTGGCCCAGAAGATAAAACCAAAATTACTAAAAAAACTAACTAACCAGCTGCACTCGCCTTCAGAACCTGTGGTCACGTGGGATGTGCACGCGCTGATGACTGAAGAGTTAAAGAGTGGTGAGCTGACGGTAGTACTTTGAAAACTATTGACATAAGGCCGGCGGGGCTTTGTTTTGTGTGTGTGTGTGTGTGTGTGTGTGTGTGTGTGTGTGGTGTGTGTGTGTCTGTGCGTCGTGGGTGGTGCGTGCGGGTGCGTGTGTGGTGTGTGTGGTGTGTGTGTGTGTGTGTGTGTGGTGGTGTGTTGGGGTTTTGGTGGTGTTTTTGGGTGTTGTGGGTGTGGTGCGTGTGTGTGTGCGTGTGGTTGTGTGTGTTGTGTGTTGTGTGTGGTGTTGTGTGTGTGTGTGTGCTTGTGTGGTGTGTGTGTGTTTTGTGGGTGTGGGTGTGTGTGCGTGTGGTGGGGTGTTGGTGTGTGTGTGGTGTGTGTGTGTGTGTGTGTTGTGTGTGGTGTGTGTGTGTGGGGTGTGTGTGTGGGTGTGTGTGTGTGTGTGTGTGTGTGTGCAGGTTTGTCTAGCTCTTTGATGACGGAAACAAGGGGGGACACGTTAAGCCCTTATTATCATTTTGAACAAAACTAGATACAAAGAAAAACTTCCTACAGCTAGATGGCACAGAACAGCGTATCAGGAAGGCGCGAACGGACACACCCCCCACACACACACACACACACACCCACACAACACACACCCCACACACACACACACACACCAACACAAAAACATCACACACACCACAAAACATACACACCACACACACCAACACCCACACACACAACCACACACACACAACACCACACACACCACACACACACACACACACACACACACCATAAATCAGCATGACCTTTGGCAAAACTGTATAAATTTAGCTGATTAATTAATACTCGCACAGAGCAACTCTGACGGGCGCTCAGAGCTAGATCACACTCCTGGTCGATCGCTTCCTCCTCAGACTGAAACAGAAATAGATTTCATGCAGAGCCACGATTGCATGTCGAGTCTGAAATTAATTGTAATTCGAGATCTTAACGACTTTCTTAATTCTATTTGCAACTCGAATTTGCTTTCTGAAACTTCGTGTACAAAATTTAACTTCTTGCACGCAAAGGTGGAGGAGCAGTCTTCTCAGGACGAGAAAGTCGGAGCGGACGGCGCTAAATGAATTGGACGAGTTTCGCGGAGATCTATGGCACGGGTCTCAGGCGCTCTTCTTGCTGGAAAGGGTTGTATTTATCAACTGTTTCCCAGCATCGTTTCTCACTCTGTCACGGTCAGTTGTCCTTATCCCCGCCTAGTTCTGTAAGCTGTAAGTGTGTGTGTGTGTGTGTGTGTGTGTGTGTGTGTGTTTTGTGTGTGTTGTGGTGTGTGTGTTGTGGTGTGCGTGCGCGCGCTATATGTATGTGTCTGTCTGTGTGTGGGGTGTGGTGGTGAGCGCGCGTTTATATGTATGTGTGTGTGTGTGTGTGTGTGTTGTGGTTTTGTGTGTGTGTGTGTGTGTGGTGTGTGGTGTGTGTGTGTGTGTGTGTGTATGTGTTGGGGTTTTTGTGTGTTTTGATGTGTGTGTGTGTGGTGAGTGAGTGGGTGTGTTGTGTGTGTGTGTGGGGTGTTGTGTGGTGGTGGTGTGTGTGTGTGTGTGGGTAGTGACCAAAAACATGGGCTGAAATCAAATGATGCACAATACATTCATCTCAATACCGTAATCGGATTCAGATCATCGTGCGTTCCGCCAGTGAACACGTGGTGGTCAGATCAAAAGCTTGTGGGACCCTAGTTGTTTGTCTATCGGAGGCAATAGACGATCTTCGGAAATCCAAGGGACTGCACTCGGTAAGTGCCAACGGGCATGGAGCTGTATATATATAGGTCCATGCCTGCGGGTGTAGCGCAGAGTAGTCACGCTTTTGTTGGGGGTACAGCGAAGCACGTGGGGAAGATGACGGATACCCGTAAACAAAAGGCAAAAAAAGCATCAGAAATGACGATCAAGCACTCACGTTCGTGGGGAACAGCAGATCCCGGGTAGTAGGTTCCCCCAAACTGGTAGTTTTAGTATAAATTATAATAGGTTTCCCTGCCTGAAGATCAAGAACTGTCGCAGATCGGCTCTTCTCCGCTGCCGCGTCCATTCAGGGGACTTCACTCTCCCGGAATACCAAAATACTGTCAAATTATCTTCGCCTGTTGTTTCCGGAAATCGTCTATTCTTAGAGAACTGGGGACTCTCTGTCCATAGACCGATGCACGTGCGTGTAGCCTGGTCCTTTCAGTCAAGTGAAATCACCGCAAGGCCCGCGGTTTGGATAGGTGTTGTCAAATGGGGCGTGTTAATGTGCATATTAATGGGCATATTAATGGGCATGTTAATGTGCATATTAAAGAGGCATGTTAATGTGCATAATGAGGGGTATGTTAATGTGCATATTAAAGGGGCATGTTAATGTGCATATTAAAGAGGCATGTTAATGTGCATATTAAAGAGGCATGTTAATGTGCATATTAAAGGGGCATATTAATGTGCATATTAAAGGGGCAACTTAATGTGCATATTAAAGAGGCATGTTAATGTGCATATTAATGTGCATATTAAAGGGGCATGTTAATGTGCATATTAAAGGGGCATATTAATGGCATTTCACTTAATGGGCATGTTAATGCGCATATTAAAGAGGCATGTTAATGTGCATATTAAAGGGGCAACTTAATGTGCATATTAAAGAGGCATGTTAATGTGCATATTAAAGAGGCATGTTAATGTGCATATTAAAGAGGCATGTCAATGTGCATATTAAAGAGGCATGTTAATGTGCATATTAAAGGGGCATGTTAACCCTGTCCGATGCTGTTTTTTATGTACTGTAACGGCTAGGTCTGGTTTGCCTCTGATAATTATATGGCTGAGCATTCTGAAGTAGGCTACATGTAAATTAACCCAAAGTATATATCCACCCGAGGAAACTGAATCAAAGTACCGTGATAAAATCGTTGGCCACCATCTGAAAATTAGGCTAATAATGTACTCGTCAACACAGGTTCAAAGGTAAATGACTCCATGCAGCACACACACATACACATACGCACGCACGCACGCACACACACACACACACCCAACACACACACCACCACACACACACACACACACACACACACACACACACACACACACACCACACTCACACAACACACCCCACACCCACACACCACACACACACCCACACACACCACACACACATCACACACACACACCACTCACACACACACACACACCACACACACACACACACACACACACACACACACACAACACACACACAACACCACACACACCCACACCACACAACACACACAACAACCAAAACCACACCACACACAAACCCCTAACACACACACACAACCACACAAAACACACACACACACAACACACACACACACACACACAACACACACACACACAACACACACACACCCCACACACACACCACCACAACCACACCCCACCACACAACACCACACACACCACCACACACACACACACACACACACACCCCCCCCCCCCCCCCCCCCCTACAGACGCTGAAGTATTTGGAGAAGATAAATGTCTTCACGTTTGTTTGTTTTCAACGAGGAAAGAGTAACAAGGTGTCTGACGATTCTGGGAGAGAGAGAGAGAGAGAGAGAGAGAGAGAGAGAGAGAGAGAGAGAGAGAGAGAGAGAGAGAGAGAGAGAGATGAGAGAAAAGGAGAAAATGGGGTGCGGGGTGTGTGTGTGGGGGGGGGGGGGGGCGTGAGGGGAGCTTGTTTCAAATGTGTGGACCGAAGTGTAAGAAAAACAATTCACTCACATGTGGATGGAAAGGACAAAAACAACAACACATTGCAAGATACCTTCCTAATTAATATTCTGAGCAGCCAGTTTTCATTAACTTCGGCCAATTTCATCATGAAGCAGAAATTTCCCCAAAGACTTGGCAAGTTTTCCCCTAATCAAACCCCAATATCCACATCACCTGAAAATTAAAAAAACAAAATAAATCGAACGTTTGCCTGTAATTCTGTTTCAATGCATTTGAATAATTCACGAGCTAAAAGGGTTGTGCGCAAGCAAGTACTGAGTGAATAAGAAGAAGAAGAAATGATTAGAAAGTGTTGCCGAAAGAGATGGGGAAAGTATTTTACTCTTGTTTATCCTCTCTTGACACGAAATGACCAATATGACTAGCGTCGAATTTCTTTAATGCCAGTAATACGCGCTGAAGCTAACAAATCAAACTGTCGACAAAAAAAAAAAAACAAAGAGAGAGAGAGAGAGAGAGAGAGGAGAGGGAGGGAAGGGGAGGAGGAGGAGAGAGAGGGAGAGAGGGAGGGAGGCAGGGTGAGAGAAAGGGAGCGTGGGGAAATAGGGGAGGGGGAGAGGAGGGAGAGAGAGGGAGGGGGGAGGGAGGGGGGGGAGGGAGGGAAAAGAGACAGAGAGGAGGAGCAAACGTTAATGGGGGGGGGAAAAAGGGGTTGTAAGGGAAAAAAAAGAAAAAGCAAAAGGGGGAGAAGCAGGAAAAGAAGATTGAGAGGAGAGAGGAGGGAGGGAGGAAGAGAGAGAGGAGAGAGAGAGAGCAGAGGAAGAGATGAAGAGAGGAGGGGAAGGGAGAGAGAGAGAGAGGAGCAGAGACAGAAGACAGACAAAAGGAAGAGGAAAGAGAAGAAGAGAGAGAAGAAGAAACAGAAACCTGACAGACGGACAGACGATAGCCCCAGAGACAAGACAGAAGGACAAGAAGAATTTTAATGCTGACAGACAAATAAGCCATACAGAATACAAACACACAAACCAAAGACATGGACACAATAACCTTTTCCTCCCCATCGCCGACATAGTGACAGCTCCGCGTCATTCCCGTTAAGTCTTATTTCCCTTTTGTCTTCTCGGGACTATCTTTTTTCCAATACAGTCTGAAGACTTCACTTTTGTGTTAATGGGGAAATGGATTTTTTTTTTTTTCTTTTTCTTTTTCCATTTATAAAAGGTTTTTTTGAGAGTATTCAAAACCCCAAATAATGTTAAAAAAAGAAAAAAAAAAAAGGATGCCAGCAATAACAAGATTTTGTGTAGGATGTACGAGGCAACCCGCAGAAGAGAAGACAACTCTTGCGGAATGGTAACCTCCCGAACGTATCGTAAGCCCATTATACTGTATTCGCCCACCACACGAGCTGTTGCCATGAAACAAAAGCAAACCACTTTATTTTATACACTCAAATAAAGAATCGCCTTTCGTCTAAATTTCCGACCAAAACTTTTAAAGCTCTTTTAAAAAAGTTGAAAGGTTCCTTTTTGAACGAGACCCTTTTTTTTTTTTTTCTTTTTTTTTTTTTTTTTTTTGGGGGGTGGTGGTGCTGACGAAATCAAATTGGAGGGAAAATTCGTCGATCGCAACAAATCTTTGTTTTGTGCGGACACGCAGAGGCCAGGGTGCCCTGGCGGCCATTAGGAAAAGATAGCAAGACAAATGTTCAAAACAAATGCCTTGGCAAGCAATACAAATAAACCCAATTTCGGTGATAGAAATAGAGAAAAACAATGACGTAAAAAAGATTGTGCGGACGCGTTTTCGGCGAAACAATGACGGTGGAAGAGATACGAGCAAATGTCCGAGTTCAATGGCGAATTCTGGTCTGAAATTGGAAGGGTTTTGAGGCCCCGGACTGAGGTTAAAATTTAAACAACAACAAAAACAAAAAACAACAACAACAAAACAAAACAACAAAACAAAACATATCAACAAACAAAACCCCCCAACAAAAAAAAACAATAACAAAAAAAGAGGACCAACCAGTCGCACCGGGAAAAAAAGAGACATTATGGTGGTAGATGCCCACAAGAGAGAGAGGAAGAGAGAGAGAGAGAGGAAGAGAGAGGGGAGAGAGAGAAGAAAAGAAAGAGAGGGGGTGGGGCCAAAAAAAAAAAAGGAGGAGAGAGAGAGGAAGAGAGAGAGAACTCGAATAATTTAATACTCAAGGATAGTAGGTTTGGGCCATTTGGAAAACCCATCTAACAGCCCGTCCTTGCTAATACAAACAAAAATAAAACGACTATACCCCAAACAAATATTATAAGCAGTTAAGTTTAAGAGTTTTAAGTTCCCAAAATGTGCAGAAACGTAATTTTTTCTTTCTGGCATAATGTATACAACACCCGGAAAAGAGAGAGAGGGAGAAGGGAAGGGGGGAGAGGGGGAGAGAAGAGAGTGGGAGAGGGGAAGAAGGAGAGGGGAGAGAGAGAGAGAGAGAGAGAGAGGAAGAAGAAGACAGACAGACAAGAAAACAGACACGACAGCAGACAGACAGACAGACAAACGACAGAAGAAAAGACAGGACAGACAGAGAAAAGCAGAGGACAGAGAGAGAGTGGGTTTTTGCTTGTCATGTAAAGCCTTTCAGATACAAACAAACAAATCAAAAGTCATGGACAAATGAGAGGCCTCTTCCCCCCATCCCCCAAATAAACTGGTCTTTTAAGAAATTCATCTTGTCTTCTCAGACCCTCTTTTTTAAGGGGAACTTTTTTTAAAAAAGGGGAAATCGGATTTTTTTTCTTTTCTTTTTCTTTTTTCCATTTATAAAAGGCCCATTTTGTTCTCAGAGTACTGGTCATGAAACTCCAAATAACCTGTTAAAAAAGAAAAGAAAAAAAGGATGCCAGCAATAACAAGATTTTGTGTAGGATGTACGAGGCAACCCGCAGAAGAGAAGACAACTCTTGCGGAATGGTAAACCCCCGAAGTATCGTAAGCCCATTATAGTATTCGCCCACCGCACGAGCTG
The DNA here is from genome assembly GCA_018857735.1 of Alviniconcha marisindica. Classification (NCBI taxonomy): domain Eukaryota; kingdom Metazoa; phylum Mollusca; class Gastropoda; family Provannidae; genus Alviniconcha; species Alviniconcha marisindica. The sequence goes on from JABMCL010002483.1 coordinate 147,977, forward strand.
TTGCCATGAAACAAAAGCAAACCACTTTATTTTATACACTCAAATAAAGAATCGCCTTTCGTCTAAATTTCCGACCAAAACTTTTAAAGCTCTTTTCAAAAAGAATAATAGCCTACACGGTCTCCTTAAAAATTGTGTTAACAGAGAGCCTCTTTTTTTTTTTTCTTTTTTTTTTGGTGGTGGTGGTGGTTGTGGTGGTGGTGGTGCTGACGAAATCAAATTGGAGGGAAAATTCGTCGATCGCAACAAATCTTTGTTTTGTGCGGACACGCAGAGGCCAGGGTGCCCTGGCGGCCATTAGGAAAAGATAGCAAGACAAATGTTCAAAACAAATGCCTTGGCAAGCAATACAAATAAACCCAATTTCGGTGATAGAAATAGAGAAAAACAATGACGTAAAAAAGATTGTGCGGACGCGTTTTCGGCGAAACAATGACGGTGGAAGAGATACGAGCAAATGTCCGAGTTCAATGGCGAATTCTGGTCTGAAATTGGAACGGTTTGAGGCCCCGGACTGAGGTTAAATGAACAACAACAATAACATCAACAACAACAACAACAACAACAACAACAACAACAACAACAACACAACAACAGCAACAACAACAACAACAACAAAAATAAACAAAACAAACAAACCTGAAGATTTTTAAAAGATGTAACCCTAGCGCGTTGAATCTTTGTATTTCGACACGCCCTTAAGCAAACACGTGTAGCCGACGTTATGAGAGGCCCTGTACAGACTAGTAAAAAGCTCCCACCTTTCTTGCTGAGCGGTAAAAATTAAGCCACGATAATCTTAGTATGCGTAGTTTATTAAAAACTGAACGCAGATAACAAACCATCTGTTTTTTTCTTTTCTCTTCTCCTCTTTCTTTGAAGTCGCCAAAATCAGCTTGATAAAACTGGCACAAGCGTTTGCTTCCGCATAGATAATGGCGTCTATACGACACACGTTCGAGTACAAGGAAGCCAAATATAACACGACTCGATCAAAAATTGGAACCGAGTAATCAAGAAACAAAACACGGTGTTTATCAGTAACCTGATGACACTCAGAGCAAGCCAGACTGCCCATTTAAAATAAACTGGGTCACAGTATGTTCAGTTCAGTTCAGTTCCGTTCAGTTCAAGATGGTGTCTGTGCGCTCGGAAAACCACATATTATGCGCTCCATCCTGTATCTCCTGACTTCTTTTTCAGCTCTGCCTTTGTAATGTTCAGACCAAAAGTACAAAGTACTCCTAACCTGCACACATTATTTTGTCAGCCGAGTCAGTTATGCAGACATGTCAAAACCCCGTGTTTTTGTTTTTGTTTTTTTGTTTGTTTAATTTTTGTTAAGAAGAATATTTTGCTCTCTCTCTCTCTCTCTCTCTCTCTCTCTTCTCTCTCTCTCTCTCTCTCTCTCTCTCTCTCTCTCTCTCTCTCTCTCTTGTTCGTGTTTGTTTCTTTTTTCTGTTTCTTTTTGTCTTGTCTGTTTGTTTAATGTTGTTTGTCAACTGTTTTGTATAGGTGGTATGTGCATGCTTATAACCATACCATTTGAAAACATTCTGAATTCTGAATTCTCTCTCTCTCTCTCTCTTCTCTCTCTCTCCTCTCTCTCCTCTCTCTCTCTCTCTCTCTCTCTCTCTCTCTCTCTCTCTCTCTCTCTCTCTCTCTCGGTAGTTTCGGTTGACACAAATAAAATAATAAGAAAAAGAAGAAGAAAAAAAGAAAAAAAATCGGGACCAAGAAATTTCAAACTTTACACAATCCACTTCTGTCAACGGGCCGATCAAAATGAAACGGGAGAAACAAGGCCCACTGAGATGAGGATTATTCAGATAAAGCGATTCTGTTAACTGGCAGGTTGCGACCTCGGGACAAACTGTGACCAATGCCTCAGCATGGTTCAAAGCCCAGGACGGCCACCTCGACTGTCACACAGCTCCTGAACTCTGAGAAGGACCCAAGCAGTTGAGCTTTCCTTTAACTGACGTAATTCTCCGCTGGACGCTCAGCTGTAACTGAGTATAGCC
>JABMCL010002483.1:160000-167500 GCA_018857735.1 Alviniconcha marisindica
AGACAAGCAGAGACAGAGCGACAGGGACTGACAGACACAGACAAACAAACACACAAAGACAGACGGACACACAGACAGACACACAGACAGACAAAAACAGAGGAGCACACAGACAGGAAAAGACAGAGGAACACACAGACAGACAGACAAAGACAGAGGGACACACAGACAGACACATAGGCAAAAACAGAGGGACACACAGACAGACACACAAACAGACAGACAGCAAAGACAGAGGAACACACACATCCAGATAGAGACAGACAATCACACACACACACACACACACACACACACACACACACACACACACACACACACACACACACACACACACACACACACACACACACACACACACACACACACACACACACACACACACACACACACACACACACACACACACACACACAGAAGGAAAGGATGGCACTGCCAACACAAAATCATGATGCATTTTTGTAATGAGAATCTGCCAACGGCGATTAATTTACACATCAATTGTAGCCACGAGAGGTTTGTTAATCACCCTCTAATGGGCCACTAATTGCTTGCAACCTGCACACGACGTGTGCCGGCCAAATTACTTCATTATTTGATTAGTGGCTCCGCTGAAGCGCTCTTAACTTCTGAGCTGCAAACTGCAGGCAAGTCCACTGCAGCGAAAACAGTAAATATATAATGAGGCGTTTTTAAAATAACCCGTCTCGTCACAAGCGCTTGCTCGAATTTTCGGCCCAGAGCGATCATCTGCAGACACACAATGAAACGTTCTAATGCAATGCAGTTTATACAGGGTAACAGACTGATATTTTTTCGGCGTATTTCACCAAACGGGTCAATTTATTATCATCACCTTACACCACAGGGTCTGTTGGGCGGTGACCCACCGCCATGTTCAAATCCTTCGGAAGTGACGGCAGTGTTTGGCTTCTCCGATAGCGCAGTGGTCACATAGCCTACACTCCGTCGGCGAAGTAGTCATTTGTTTGTCAGGTCATTTACAGACGAAACTAGTCTGTTACTACAGACTCTTTGACACGCATAAATAACCGTGGTTATTTCGATCTTGCTGGATTAATACGTAATTCGTTGTTTTATTGATTCTGTGGTGCACTCGACGTCCATATTGCACCTGAGAAACAGTTATGCCGACTAGGGCTGGCACACATACTGAAGACTGCCCATGCCAGACAGGACCACAGTCCCCAGAGCATGATGTTCTACAGTTCTGCCACCTCTTCAGAGAAGCAGGAATGCAGCAGTGGCGCTATGGAGCAACGCTGGAAAGAACAGCTGTGGGCCAACATGGTGGACCTTCTGAAGACGATAGTGAGTGAATGTTTGTGTGTGTGTGTGTGTGCGTGCGTGCGTGCGTGCGTGCGTGCGTGCGTGCGTGCGTGCGTGCGTGCGTGCGTGCGTGCGTGCGTGCGTGTGTGTGTGTGTGCGTGTGTGTGTGTGTGTGTGTGTGTGTGTGTGTGTGTGTGTGTGTGTGTGTGTGTATCTCTGTCTGGATGTGTGTGTGTGTGTGTGTGTGTGTGTGTGTGTGTGTGTGTGTGTGTGTGTGTGTGTGTGTGTGTGTGTGTGTGTGTGTGTGTGTGTGTGTGTGTGTGTGTGTGTGTGTTTAAGTTTTATACTCATCGTAATTTGCTAGAGTAAGGCTAAGAGAGAGACATTCAGACAGACAGGCAGAAGGTCCTTCATCCAAACCATCGGACTGACCATTAACTTTTGAGACAATAATGCTCGAAAGATGAAGAAGAATAAAGGAAGAATGCCCACTGCACGATGCTGCCAACGAAACTGTTGTTGGTTGAAGCTGGCCTTTGCTGTGAAAAGGATGAAGTCTTCAGTGTCTACGCTCTGCTTCTTCGTTATAATGATGTTTTACTAGGCGAGATAGAGTCTGATGGAGCACACGGACACAGCAATGCCAACTGTTTGTTTGTTTGTTTGTTTGTTTTTGAACCTCTTCTATAGCTCGACGTTTCACCCAGAACCGGGTGAGAATTTGCGTGGGCAGCCCTAGTTCCTTGCGTAAGCCATGTTCCAGCCATTCAGGCAGCTACATTCTACCACAACAGGGTTTGCAATGAAAGCGTAGAAGCGAGAAGAGGAAGGAGGTGGAGGTGGGGGTGGGTGTAGAGGACGAGGAAGGGGGGGGGGATATTAATTCCTAATGAGTGTGCATGCGCCCTAAGTCCATGATTAACATTTGAATCGACGGCTGCTAGCCATCAAAACAGCTATTTTCCTTCCTCTTTTTGTCTTTGTGCCGGAAGCTTAGCAAGACCTTTTTTGCTCTCTCTCTCTCCTTCTCTCTCTCTCTCTCTCTCTCTCTCTCTCTCTCTCTCTCTCTCTCTCTCTCTCTCTCTCTCTCTCTCTCTGGGCATTTTCGTGTATGTCTTCAGTCAAATATTCATTAATTTGCTTTTTTTGCTCTTTCTCGCGTTTCCTTTTACATGCATGAATGTGTTTTCGTCTGCTTCTTTTCCTAAACATGCTTATGAATTGATACAAATTTCTGAGTATGTTTGAAATCTATGTGCTTGTGTAGTATTAATAGAGTTAGTCCCTAATGGGCGAGGGTTGATGTAAAAAGACCCTAGTGTCTGCTCCACCGCTACACTCGTAAAGAATATACTCTCTCTCTCTCTCTCTCTCTCTCTCCTCTCTCTCTCTCTCTCTCTCTCTCTCTCTCTCTCTCTCTCTCTCTCTCTCTCGCTCGCTCGCTCGCTCGCTCTCACACCAAATGACAAAAGGTGTGAGAGAATTTATTCAGCTTGATAGAAATGAACGTAAAAAAACAAAACAAAAACAAAAACAAAACAAAACAAAAAAACATGATAAAAAAAGATCTCGACAACATCAAATTCATTGTGAGCAAGCGCGCTTCTGGACCCTGGCAAATGGAGAAACACCCAAGGCCAGGACGTCAGTCAGTGTTACAGTTATTAAAGCGACGACGAACAGCATTACAGCACTCACGGAAGATATTGCTGTCACAAACAAAAGTGGAGGGCCAATTCTGGCACACGGAGAGTCTAGAGGGAGAAACTGTAAAAAACAGGATAAAAGGCAATGAAGGCGGCGCATCAGCTTCGGAGAAAGAGAGACACTATAATGGTCATGATACATATACCAGAGATATTGGAGATCCACCCCCCCCCCCCCCACCCCACCCCACCCCCCCCCCCTCTTATTTCTCAACATACTGAACACACACACGATTTCAGCATAGTGAAGTCAAGTGCTTCTTTATTCCATTCAAAGAAAAACATAGGCGCCACACGTGAATTACAAACAAAACAAAGAAACAATATCTACCTGTATAAAATATTCACAGCTTAAGAGAGCGAAGTAGCGCACAGGCAAGGTTAAAACCACAAGTATTATTTAAATAGAGTACTATATAACATTACTTTTGGAAATGCACTCTCAAAAACAGAAGAAAAAATAATAATACAATGTCACACATATAATATGAAACTGCACAGCGTTCTTCAGTCTAAAATTCATTGAAAAATCTTTCAAGAAAACCTAAAATTTTGAACACAGTGTGGTGTTACTGTTGTTTTTATTTACTCTACATATTATATGATTGACATAATTATAACACATTAATATATAGGCACGAGTGCAATTATCACTATTTTCTTCCACTCCTATCCCTTCTCATCCACACCCACGATGTTGCTCTGTCTCTGTCTCTGTCTCTGTCTCTGTCTCTCTCTCTCTCCTCCTCTCTCTCTCTCTCTCTCTCTCTCTCTCTCTCTCTCTCTCTCTCTCTCTCTCTCTCTCGCATTCCTGGGCTCAAAGCAACAACTAACTAACTAACTCTTCCCTGTTTCGTTTCCCCTTCAGACTGAAAGTCCACGTACTGACGCGGACATTGCCTGCAGTTACGTACACTATCAACAACAGAGCAAACCCCTCCCTATTGTGTGCTGCACGTGCCGAAACGAAACACTCTGGCACCATGACAAAGAATTCTGCGTCTATTCGTTTTGGGGTTTTAAGCATGATTACCTCCCTTTCGCAGGATTATCTCCCCGGGACCAGAGTGACCACACTTGCTGGGAGGTTGATGAGCATCGCCTCCCTTTGCGCCCCAGGTGAAAGAAAGCGCGAAGATAGGGGGGGAGGGAGGAGGGAGCGGAGGGGCGGGGGGTGGGGGATGGGGGAAGGGTGGGGGAGCAAAAGGCCAAAAGGGGACAGCTTCGTTTGGGTAATGAGTTCGTCGCTCAGTGCCAGACATCTGTGACGATCCTCTGAAAATAGCCAGGCCTGATTTGACAATGGTCTGCTGTAATGATCCTTGGGGAGTTTTTCAGCTTCTGGTTTCTCCGCTGTTTAGTCCTCCTCTCCTCCTTACTTCTTCCGTCGCCCACCCCCCCCCCCCCCCCCCCCCCGCTCTCCCCCCACACACACACACATACACAAAGTGTGACCAGGACTGAAATAATAGCTGTGTGCCGAAGGTTGTTTGATATTTGCTGTTGTTGTAATTTAATGTTTTATGATTGGCGTAAATGTGTGAGGAGTGTACTTGGCATGTACCACAAAACGTTCCTAATGCAGTTGTATTGACACTTGGCAATATATTTGTATTGTATTGTAAATTGGTATTGTGTAGTATGTCTTGCCATTTATTTGGGAAGGCATATAGACAGACGCAGAAACATCGGAAAACGTATTATTTAACCTTTCACAAGAATGTCTCTGTTCTCTGTTATCTTTATAAGTGTAAGCTCAGTCTAATAATTGTCACTTATGTGAAAAGACTTTAAATAAAAAGGATGAAGAAAATAAGTCTCTGTTCTCTCGCCAAGGTGGGCTTCTTCATTTTTCTTATTTTTTTCTCCTTTTTTTCGGGTGGTGTGGGTGGCGCATCTTCTTCTTCTCCACTGCTAGTGCATTGTGCGTCAAAGGAATATTGATCTACATGTACATAGTACATTAGTCGATGGTAATGCTAGACAGGAAGGAGGAAGGAGATAGACAGATAGATAAATAAATGTCCAGTCAACCACGACGGTTAACTCAAGGCAAAGAGGAAGGAGGCAGAGAGTTCATAGTTCAGGAGCTGTGTGAAAGTCGAGGTGGCCGTCCTGACCTGTCCGTCCTAACGAGCCTTACGGTTTCCGTGGACGTAAAGCAACATTGAACCATGCTTCGGCATTGGTCACAGTTTTTTTCTCTAATATGTCAACCGACATCCGATGACATTAAGCAACACCTGAAGGAAGGCAGAGAGTCTGTGGACATAAAGCACCATAAAAGAAAAGAAGAAGAAGAGGCAGAGAGTTCAGAGGTCAGGAGTTGTGTGAAAGTCGAGGTGGCCGTCCTGGGCTCCCCGTCCCTAATAAACCTTATGGTTTCTGTGGACGTAAATCGCCATGAAAGAAGAAGAAGAAGAAGAAGAGAGAGAGAGAGAGAGAGAGAGAGAGAGAGAGAGAGAGAGAGAGAGAGAGAGAGAGAGAGAGAGAGAGAGAGAGAGAGAGAGAGAGAGAGAAGAAAGTGAAGAGGACCCGTACAGGAAGGAACAAAAAAAAAGGAGAAATACTGGAAAGGGGAAAATAACGGAGACAGACGGACAGACAAAAGACAGACGTACAGACAAAAGACAGACAGACAGACAGACAGACAGACGGACATCCATACAGACAGACTGACAGACAGTGAATGAATCAAAGCTTCTGCAGTTGCAAGAAGACACGTACGAGCTGCCTGAGCAGACACACCTAAATTAGCCACGCAGGGCAGGCATGGTGCTCCGCACTGTTCTAATTTGAAAAGCCCTGCTCGCCTTTTGCCCGGGGCCCAAATTTAACTTCATTAAGTGATATCATGAGGAGAAGACTCCACACAGGAACACTGACACAGTGGCTGACACCCTCCCCCCGGTGGACAGAGGCGGGTTCCATATCAGTCCACGGATGGCAGGAATGGAAAATGTGGGAGGGGGAGAAGGAGGAGGAGGGGTGGTGGTGGGGGGGGGGGGGGGGCGGGGGGGGGGGGCAGGGGGGGGGGGGGGGGGAATCCAACTGCTTTTACCGTTTGAAGGTGGCGCCAGTAGCAGAGTATGAAAGGTTGGGCGGACTGAGGTTCGAATCCTGCATGCTGCATGACATACTTGTAGTGCTTGAATGTTCAAGTCTAGATGATCTTGGAAGCATTATTCAGGCCTGAAATTGTTCCGTTACCACTGGGTGGTCAAAGTGTCGGTTCAGTGTCTGGTAGAACGTGTTCAAAGTGTTCTTCAAAGTCTGTTAGAACGTTGTGGTCCGAAGTGTTTTTCAAGTCTGGTCAAAGTGTTCTTCGAAGTCTGGCCGAATGTGGTCAGAGTTCTTCAAGCTCTGGTAGAACGTGGTCTGAAGTGTTTTTCAAAGTCTGGTGAAAGTGTTTTTCAAAGTCTGGCAGAACGTGGTAAAAGTGTTTTTCAAGTCTGGTCAAAGCGTCCTTCAGCGTCTGGTAGAACGTGGTCAAAGAGTTCTTCAAAGTCTTGTAGAACGTGGTCAAAGACTTCTTGAAAGTCTGGCAGAATGCGGTCAAAGTGTTCTTCAAAGTCTGGTAGAACGTGGTCAAAATGTTTTTCAAGTCTGGTCAAAGTGTCCTTCAGCGTCTGGTAGAACGTGGTCAAAGAGTTCTTCAAAATCTGGTAGAACGTGGCCAATGTGTTCTTCAAAGTCAGGTAAAACGTGATCAAATTGTTCCTCAAGTCTGGTAGAACGCGGTCAAAATTGTTCCTCAAGTCTGGTAGGACGTGGCCGATGTGTTCTTCAAAGTCTGGTAGAACGTGCCGGTGAAAGTGTGCTTGGAAGTTCAGGGAAGACCTCCATTCCAACTGGTCAGACTGTGGCAAAGTGTTCTCAACTCATATTGCCACCGTCAGACAAAGGCAGGTTGCTAGAACATTGCCACTGGCAGGATATTGGCAAGCTGGGGTTCTTGGAAGACAATGGCGTCCATTGGCAAAGCTGGTGTTCTTGGAAAACAATGGCGTCCATTGGCAAAGCTGGTGTTTCTGGAAGACAATGGCCTCCACTGGCAAAGCTGGTGTTCTTGGAAGACAATGGCGTCCATTGGCAAAGCTGGTGTTCTTGGAAGACAATGGCGTCCATTGGCAAAGCTGGTGTTTCTGGAAGACAATGGCCTCCACTGGCAAAGCTGGTGTTCTTGGAAGACGATGGCCTCCACTGGCAAAGCTGGTGTTCTTGGAAGACAACGGCCTCCACTGACAAAGCTGATGTTCCTGGAAGACAACGGCCTCCATTGGCAAAGCTGGTGTTCTTGAAAGACAACGGCCTCCATTGGCAAAGCTGATGTTCTTGGAAGACAGTGGCCTCCATTGGCAAAGCTGATGTTCTTGGAAGACAGTGGCCTCCATTGGCAAAGCTGATGTTCTTGGAAGACAGTGGCCTCCACTGGAAAAGCCAACGTCCTGGAAGCATACGGAAGCTTCTGCTTAGTGTGTGATTAAAAAGAACATCCCCAGTG
>JABMCL010002483.1:170000-175000 GCA_018857735.1 Alviniconcha marisindica
GCTTCAGAATTGGTCTACGGCCGCGGCTTTGAGGAAAAAGAGGAGAGACAGCGACAGACAGACGGACAGATAGACAGCCAGACAGACAGAGATAAACAGAGAGGAGGGAGCGAAGGAGAGACAGACAAACACAGACAGCGACAGATAGACAGACAGAGACAGAGAGAACTCGAACTAAAGATGTTTATAAATTATTTTCCAAGGATCAGCTTAGGTTCATTCAAACCTGTCCAACAACTAATCCTTGATAAGATGCTATTGGTTAAGAGAGAATGAAAGAATAATGAATGAATGAATGAATGAATGAACAAATGAATGAATGAAGGGAAAGGGTACAGAGAGAGAGATTCTCAGAGAGAGACGGGGGGGGGGGGGGGGGGGGGGGGGGGGGGGGGGGGAGAGAGAAGGGAGGGACAAGAGACAGACAAACAGACAAGACAGACAGAGTCAGAGAGAGGGGGGGAGAGAGGGGGAGGGAGAGAGAGGAGAGAGAGAGAGAGAGAGAGAGAGAGAGAGAGAGAGAGAGAGAGACGGAGAGAGAACTCAAAACTTTATTACACAAGGACTAAGGTTTTAGACAGTAGCCTATTCTTACACTCTGTCCTGCTAATCTACATACCAATAATTATCCTACATATAAAACAACAGTAACAACATTGACTACCATAGTAATGATGACGAAGATGATCATTTTAAAATCAGGGCCAAAACACAACCAGAGACAGACAGCAGAGACAGACAGACAGACAGACAGAGACAGACAGAGACAAACAAACAGACAAATAAACAGACAGCCAGACAGACAGAGAGATACACACTGAGAGAGAGAGGAGAGAGCGAGAGAGAGAGAGAGAGAGAGAGAGAGAGAGAGAGAGAGAGAGAGAGAGAGAGAGAGAGAGAGAGATGTTGACCCTGATAACCAGAACATGAAGTCCTATTAAAGTCCCCTCGTTTTTGTCACGACCACATAAATAGCGCAGAGCAACTCACCGTGACCCCCAACCACGGCACCGTTCGCCAGTATTTCACTTTGAAGACGTTTCGCGATGCCAACGATAAACCCGAGCCCCAGGGAACACCAGTGAAGGGAGCCAAGGGGAAAGGCGCGGGATACGACTATTATTCCAAGATTTTATCTTAAACGTGAATTACTACCACGATGAACAATCATCGTATTAGCACCCACTTTTTTTATTCCTGGTTTATTGGCGTGTTTGCCGTGTCAATGCGGATCCCGGTTTTTGCAGGCTAAATCGTGCCGTTTCGGCATAGCCGAGGCAACACTGGCTTTGTTGATTATATATATATATATATACGTGCTGTGTTTAGGGCGTGGTCCGTCGGACGGTATAGTTGTATTATGCTACAGGATAGGTTGTTATTGTTGGTGGTGTGTTTCTTCCACACACACACACACCCAAAAAAACCCAAAAAACCCACACACCCCCACACACACCCCCACCACCCCTACCCTACACCAGCACACACACACACACACACACACAAAAACACACACACACACACAAAACACACACACACACACACACACACACACACACACACACACACACACACACACACACTGGTAGCTACATTACCAAAATGCAAACTTTAACACAGGAGCTGTTGTTGATGTTGTTATTGATTTGTTTTGTTTGTCTGTTTGTTTGTTCATTTGTCGTCTATCATAAAATCAACAAACAAAAGGAGTTAATCGACGCTCGAAACACGTCACATCAGTAACCTGTGACAGTGACAAAATAAAAACCTGGATCGTCTGTGGTAACTCTCACCTGGCATGTTAGTAAATACAAGGTACATAAACTCCATCAAAAGGGTACATCCTCAAAGGTACATCCTCGTCTGTCATAACCATCGCAGCTTTGATGTGTCTTTTAGTGTTTCTCTGTTTTCCTTTAAAAATATCCGCCCTTCCTTTGTTGATTTCATTGTCTTTTCACAGTGGCATGTATTTTCTTCAAAATTTTGACAAATTTGGTTTCCCTCGACTCAAATAAGGCTCGGCCCTGTCTCTCTCTCTGTGAAGTGTTGCGAGTTAATGGCGAGGATAAGATGGATTCGTGCGCCTGTGCGGCCGGAGTCTCGGCTCTGTTTCTGTCATTAGACTTGTCTAAACACACAAAAACACAGCGAAGATGGGTGTAACGGTAGTGTAGAGACAACACATTGGCTCGTAAGCAGAGGGACATAAAAGCCATTGAACCCTGTGATGACAATGATTGCTTCCTTGTGTGCCGGTGCGCGGTTTCGGGAGAAAATTTGTCATCAGAGTCCCTCCGTGAAATTTATTGCCAGGGATCTGAGAAAATGGATAAAGATCAGAGAAGGGGGAGGGGGGGGGGGAGAGGAGAGAGAGAGAGAGAGAGAGAGAGAGTGAGGCGGAAGGGTAGCGGGCCGGGTGGATTAGGATAAGAAAGAAAGCGGTAACGGTGATACTGCTGGTTGATTTAATTCGGAGCGATATTATGTGGTGATAGCGTATTTGATTCTGTTCGTCTTTCCTTGTGTTTGTAGGGGAGGTGTGGGGTGGGGCGGGGGGGGGGGCAGAGGGTTTGTGAACTCTGTGTGTTTGGGGTGGGGTGGGGGGGGGGGGCTTTTTCTTTCTTTTCTTTCCTTCACCCTTGTCGGGTAAAGCAATTACATCAGTTGTTTCTTTGTTTCTTTGTTTTCTGTCCTCATTCATTTTTTCATATATATATTTTTTTTGCTTCTATTTTGAGAGAGAAATAAAACATTCCTTTGTTCCGTGTGCATGCGTGCGTGCATGCGTGCGCGCGCGTGTGTGTGTGTGTGGTGTGTGTGTGTGTGTGTGTGTGTGTGTGTGTGTGTGTGTGTGTGTGTGTGTGTGTGTGTGTGTGTGTGTGTGTGTGTGTGTGTGTGTGTGTGTGTGTGTGTGTGTGTGTGTGTGTGTGTGTGTGTGTGTGTGTGTGTGTGTGTGTGTGTGTGTGTGTGTGTGTGTGTGTGTGTGTGTGTGTGTGTGTGTGTCTTTCTTGTTCATTGCAGAGAGAAGCAGATGTGTGTGCGTGTTGTGCGTTCGTATGTGGTGCGTTCGTGCGTGCGTGCGTGGTGGTGTGGTGTGTGCGTGTGTGTGTGTGTGTGTGTGTGTGTGTGTGTGTGTGTGTGTGTGTGTGTGTGTGTGTGTGTTGTCTTTCTCTGTAGATATATATATATATATATATAGAGAGAGAGAGAGAGAGAAGAGAGAGAGAGAGAGAGAGAGAGAGAGAGAGAGAGAGAGAGAGAGAGAGAGAGAGAGAGAGAGAGAGAGAGAGAGAGGAAGAGAGATGTGTGTGTGTGTGTGTGTGTGTGTGTGTGTGTGTGTGTGTGTGTGTGTGTGTGTGTGTGTGCGCGGGGCGCGCGCGTGTGTGTGTTGTTTCCGCACTTCACAAACCAACTCTCCCCCTACTTTTGTCTTTCAATAAAATTTAAAAAGTTTTTAAAACAGTGGGACTGCACCTGCTTCGCTCTCATCGTCTGTTTGCCGCATACACTGTTCGAGCTGAATTTGTCCATAATAATAATGAGAAGATGATGATGATGATGATTTTGATGATGATGATGATGATGATTATGATGAAGAGTAACATGCTGTTAGTAAGTGACTTGGTGTTTTACGCCCAGTCAACCATTACGGTTATATCAGGGCGATGGAAGAAGAAGAAGAAGAAGAAGAAGAAGAAGAAGAAGAAGAAGAAGAAGAACAACAACAACAACAACAACAACTATAGTAATTCTTTCTTTAGTGGTTCCTGTCCCCTCACGTACACACTTTTGTCCTGAGGTGACCCTGTGCGGTTGACTGGACTTTAAAATCCAAGTTCCTATACACTTCCGTGACAATTAACCCCTTCACTGCCTCAGCCTGTAAAATTGCGGGGCTGAAAAGTGCGGGAACGCGCTTGCCCAGAGTATATTTTCCGGTCCTATAACAAATCTAATTTCAATATTGTGCATTTTAATGAAAATTCTTTCACACGCTAACGTGAAAAAGAAAACAAAAAGGCTTAAGGATTTCAAACTTCGTACTCTTAGCTATCTTTTTCAAGTGACATCATGGCAGTGAAAGAAGGGTTAAGATTGCCTCCGCTCAACCAAAGACTATTTTTTGCCAGGGGAAAATTATTTAGTGCACCTTCAAGCTGCGCGCAGCGTACCAAGGGAAGCAACCGCGCAAAACGATGTGAAGACTGAAGCCCCTTGACGAACAAAACTGAGCTTAAAAAAAAAAACGGACTCGCAAGGCTATAGGCGGTGGTGATAATTCAGTGTCCTCTGGCAACAGACACCCTTTATTTGTTTCTCCGGGGAAATCGCTCAGCACGGCTGGCGTTTGTCTAGCTTTCGTAAGCCTTGGTATTGATCTAATGTATAATGTTTAACTGTCGTTTAAGTGTCGTTTTTCTAGTTTGATAAAGGGGATTACCCCGAAAATTCGCATGTTGTGTTCTGTTCTAATAAATCGCGTTCAGTATTGAACCTTTCATGTGTTTTGGATCTTCTGACCTAATTTATGTTGGCTATAATCAGTGTAGACAGTAAGTCTGATTACACAGTCGATGTGGCCGGGATGGAATGAGACGGTGAGAAGGAGGGAGGGAGGAGGAAGGGGGAGGGGCGTAGGGGCGGGGCTACTTCTATGTCGGTTATTACGAGTCTAAGTCCCTACTAGTTCAAGGTCATTCATTTTTTTGACGTGAGGAGTACGGTGGAGTTTATGTACCTTGTATTTACTCGCATGCCAGCTGAAAATTACCGTAGGCGACTCAGGTCTTTGTTGTTGTGTTTGTGTGACGTCTTTCAGGCGTTGATTAACTAACTCGCTTGTGTGTTGATTCATTTTTGACGTCTTTCTGTAATCTGAAAACAGAATGAGGCCTCCAATGCTTGTATAGAATATATCAAAGGGAGTTAATTAGGGCTCGAAAGACGTACCGGCATGAACACAGCAACAAAGATCCCCTGAATCCCCTAAGGCAACT
>JABMCL010002483.1:187500-195000 GCA_018857735.1 Alviniconcha marisindica
TAACCAAGTCCACGGCTCGGTGGATTCGGTACTTCGGGAATTTCCTTTGAGGAAACGTACCACGCTCTCTTGAGTAAAAAGGAGAGAGGGGGGGGGGGGGGGGGAGAGAGAGAGAGTGTGTGTGTGTGTGTGTGTGTGTGTGTGTGTGTGACCAGCAGGACCAACAGCAAGACTTCGACAGCCTAGCAGACTGGGAACAACTCTGGAAGCTGTCTTTCACACCCCTCAAAAAATGCACTGCAATAAACATCACCAGACGTCGCACACACTGTTCTCCTATCACAGTACCAGCTCCACTGTCACGCCGTGATTAGCACAGAAACGGAGGCAAAATACCTTGGTGTTAAGATCATCTCTGGCCTCCCTTGGTACGCCCATATCACTGATGTCTGCAGCAAAGCCAACAAGACCCTGGGCTTCCGCAGGCGCCCCATCAAGACCACCAACATGAGGTTGAAAGATGCAGCATACAAGGCGACCTGTACGACCTGTGCTGGAGTACGCCAATCCTATATGGGGTCTCTTCTCAGCCAACACCATCAAGGCACTGGTAAATGTTCAGAGGCAGAGAGCGAAGATAGGTGAAACAGGACTATAGAAGATCAGTGTCTGTGGGCATCATGCGAGACTGAACAGCTGCATTGGCCAACCCTAGAACTGCGGATAAAGCCGCGGCACTGCCTTCTATAAGTTCCACCACGGTTCCATCCACATCGAGTCAAAACACAGCCCCTCACCAACCTATCGCCCTAGAAGAACCACCCGACATATCCATGACCTCACCTATGACATTCCATCTCACTGGACAGCATACAGGCATACTCATTTAAAATATTCTTTTACTGTGTGAGATGGGCTCGTGCTCTCATCTGTTCATATGCCTGTAAATTTGTTTTAAACATTTACCTAGTTTGAGCGTTATCTATTCTCAAAGGCGTCCACAACTTGTCAGTTATAGCTAACCGAGTGATACGCCCACTAATTAACTCACAATCTGACTGCATGACAACCCACGTAAGTACTTGATACCCATTCACTCACTCACTCACTTTCGCAGTCTTCTGGAATACAAAACATGCATGCACCGTAGCTCTGAAAGATCACGGTTTTCATAAACGACCACTTCAAAGTAGTCCAAAAGTTGTACTTCTTCGAAATGTGCAACATAAAGCAATGTGTGGTTTTCTCAAGACTGAAGATGATTGCATGTGTATGTGAAGGTGATTTCGTCTCAATTGCTCCTTTGGGTGTAACGAGGACAGAAAACAATTTCTCGTCCCCATAGATTCTGGGAAACGGTAAGTCATTATAGATGATTTCGACTCAGAAGCAATCTGCAATAATGCACCAAGGGGAGGCTAGCATGTCATAGGAGTGACTTCCCTTCAGAATTGTTTCTGGACAAATCCTTTCTTTCCATTTCTTCGCAGAATTGTTGCTTTCCCGTCGGGTGCGATAAATCAGGTTTTTCTCCCCCTTGTGTGTCTGATCACAAATCTAAATTTGTTTCTGGCGTGATGGAAAAAGAACGCAAAAGCGAAGAACGAAGCTTCGCTGCAAGTAACCAATACAAATTATTATATGATGTCCGGAAAGCCCGTAAAACTGCGTTTTCCAAGTCTGCGATGATAATTTTTTCTGAAATGAAGGAAAGTTACGGACTGAAAATAAGGAGACGACCAAACACAAAAAGGGGATAGGGAAGAAGAAACAAAAGGCAATGACCACACACACACACACACACACACACACACACACACACACACACACACACAACACACACACACACACAGCACACACGCACGCACCACAGCAACACACACACACACACACACACACACACACACACACACACACACACACACACACACACACACACACACACACACACCACCGCACACACACACACACTCACACACGCACACACACACACAGCAACACACACACACACACACACACACACACACACACACACACACACACACACACACACACACACACACACACACACACATCAGCAACACACACACACACACACACACACACACACACACACACACACACACACACACACACACACTACACACAACACACACACACACACACACACACACACACACACACACACACACACACACACACACACACACACGCACGCACGCACCCCAGCAACACACACACACACACACACACACACACACACACACACACACACACACACAACACACACACTAACACACACACACACACACACACACACACCAAACACACACACACAAACACACACACACACCACACACACACACACACACAACACACAACACACACACACACAAACACACAACACACACACACACACACACACACACACACACACACACACACACACACACACACACACACACACAAGCAACACACACACACACACACACACACACACACACACACACACACACACACACACACACAACACACACACACACGCACGCACGCACGCACACACACGCACACGCATACACACACCTACAACCCCCTACCCCTCTAGCAACACACACACACACACACACACACACACACACACACACACACACACACACACACACACACACCAACCCCACTAGCTCCCTACCCCACCACCCCCCCACCCTCCACACACAACACACACACACACCCTACTCCCGGCAATCCCCCTCCCCCCCACCACCAAAAGAAATCGCTTACACGTAACTACCCATCTTTAAAAAAACTGAAAAAGAACCCCAAACTGCCAATTTCGTTTCCAAACAAGTGACAAAATGTAATTGACGTCTCGGTCTCTGGAGAACTAACCTTTTCCTTGCCACAAGATGGGACAGCTTCCGGTCCAACGTCATCGCGGAGCAGGCAGCTGAATTTGAACCTCCAGGGATGGAGGTGACAGGAAGAGGCAGGGTATCGTCCGCTGGGCCCCTTGCGGGTCACACCGCTGCCGGGGTTCGTGTCCCCGCCAGGGTGGTGGAGTTTGCTCTCCGAGGGATGGAGGCGAAAGAAAGAGGAAGTGCCTTGTCCGTTGATACCGCGCAGGGGTCACACTCTGTGGGGTGGTCCTGTCCGCTCCATCTGTTTGTTCTGTGTGGTGTGCACTGTAGTGTAGTGTAGTGTGTGTGTGTGTGTGTGTGTGTGTGTGTGTGTGTGTGTGTGTGTGTGTGTGTGTGTACGTGTGTGTGTGTGTGTGTGTGTGTGTTGTGTTGTGTGTGTGTGTGTGTGTGTGTGTGTGTGGTGTGTGATGTGTCCATGTGTGTTGATGTGTGTGTGTGTGTGTGTGGTGTGTGTGGTGTGTGTGTTTGTGTGTATGTGGCATGTTTTGTGTGCGTGCGTGGTGTGTGTGTGTGTGTGTGTGTGTGTGTGTGTGTGTGTGTGTGTGTGTGTGTGTGTGTGTGTGTGTTTAAAACGATCACAGATTGGCACGACCAGTGAATTTAATGCTCCCCATAGTCAAGGATACAGTCAAATGGAGGCACAGATTGGCACGACCAGTGAATTTAATGCTCCCCATAGTCAAGGATACAGTCAAATGGAGGATGGCACCGCTAGCTATACGGCCAGTGCTTAACATTCCCATTTGGCAACAGCTTTAGAAGCCCTATTATATGACTGGAAGGAAAGCGAAGTACAAAACTGAACCAGTACCTACACTGGTGTGCGTACTGGTTCGCTGTGGCCCAGCAGAAAGGCCATAATCAGGCGGCGGCTGCAGCGGACGACGAGGGTTCGATTCCCAGCTTCGGCTCTCCTGCCGCTTGAAAAGTTGTGGTTTGTGGACAATGCCTTCGAAAATTGGGTACTCTGCCCCTCACAGTTAATGAAGCATTACAATGGCTCTCTTCGCTGCCCATCTTAATGCAGAAATCCTACTGGTGGTGACAGTGAAGCGTTAAGTAGAGTTGCCGACTCCATCCCTTCACCCACCCACCCAGACACACACCCAGACACACACACACACCACACACACACACACACACACACACACACACCCCACGCACACGACACACTCACACACACACACACACACACTACACACACACACACACACACACACACACACACACACACACACACACACACACTACACACACACACACACTACACACACACACAAAACACACACACACACACACACACACACACACACACACACACACACTACACGCACACTACACTACACTACACACACACACACACACACACACACACACACACACCACACACACACACACACACACACACACACACACACGCCCCCAGAACCGCACCTCCTGGGAACTTGCTTCCCCCTCCCTTCCCCCCCCCCCCCCCCCCCCCCCCCCACTCCCCCTCCCCCTCCACCCATCCCAGTACCTCTACGGAGACAACTCAGCCGATGCACGAACTCTAACAACAATTAAGTCTAACACAAGAACTTTCCTGGTCCATGGACGGCCCCGGAAAACACCCTCTCAATCGCCTCCTCCCCCCCCCCCCCCCCCACCACCATCACCCACCCACCCACACACAGACACAGACACCCCGCCCCCAACCGACTCATACAACACCAAGATTCAACTTGGCACATCATCCAACCCCAACGTCCAGCGCCGTCTCCAAACGAAAACGTCCCGTCATTAAATTGTGCAGTTAGAAACAGACCAGGTTCCGCCCAGAGACCGAACGCGAAGGCAGCGGGAGGCCGTTTTGACATAATAACGTTTAAAATTTACATACGAACCCCCCCCCCCCCCCCCCCCCTTCCCCATCCCTCTTCCTACCCCACCCCTTTCCACCCGCCCTTCCCTGAAAAGAGATGCATCACGGTGCCAGGCGTGTGTCCAATCGCTAAGCCTTGCCGGGCCTCAAGTTGTCGAGAAGGTGAGCACGGGCCATTGATCGCCAAACGCTGATGAGATTAGTGCTACCCTGGGCTGACCGGGTGATAAACACCAGAGTCTGGAACCACCGCCACCACCGCCACCACCGCTACCACCACCGCCACCACCGCCGCCGCCGCCGCCGCCGCGGCACTGGCATCGGCAGAGAAAAGAAATTGGTGATCGAATTACCCACCGCCAGGCGTCCGAGGGGTGTTCCCTTTTGCTGGATCGCTTCAACAGACAAAGCGGCGTGCACGCAGTGAATTATATTCCCCAAAAATTAACCCACAAAGGAATCCAGCTTTCTTCGAGGGTCCGGGACCCCCTTCTGCAAGGAAACGAAGATTTCACACGTTTAAGGGGTTAATCACAATTTGTTAGACATCGCCAAAATGACTGCTCCCTCGGGGACCCACCAACAAGCGCCAGGAATATGCAAGCTCTTGGGGATTCACATTTTCTGTCAGTTCCCTCCCCACCTTCCCCCCCCCCCCCCCCCCCTGTTTTTTTTTTCTTCTATTTTTTTCTCCCCCTTCTTAAGTGAGAAGTAATTAACAAATGGCGATCGGTGAATAATCAGCTTGTGCGTGCTTTTTTTTTTTTTTTTTTGTCTTTTTAATGGGGTGGTGGGGTGGTGGAAGTGTTACAAATGAGCTGACTAGCCGATAGTGTCGCGATCAAAAGGCTGTTTTGCATGGCAGTTTGGCAGCGAATCCATCACTGAAACTCTCGAAAGATTATATTATGAGCTCCTTCATACAATGCTTCTCTCTCTCTCTCTCTCTCTCTCTCTCTCTCTCTCTCTCTCTCTCTCTCTCTCTCTCTCTCTCTCTCTCCGTTTAATGCCGGGAAATGTGTCCCTGACTGTCGGTGGCTGAATGTCTTCCAGAAACAGTCCCCCGGAGAAAAATGCAGACAAAAAGCAAAAGGACCGCTGTCCTCTTGTGAGTCTGAGCCGCTTTAGCTTTAGCCGGTAAGGCTGGTTTAAAAATATATTTAAAAAAAGGGGTATTCAGAAGGACCTCGGTTCGATTCCGCTCCGGCTCCCCTTTCTCTTCAAAAAGTTGTGTTCTGTGCATGGTCACTGTCTTTGTGACTTTGTCCCTCGCAATGGATGAAACATTAAAATCGCTGCCCATCTTAATGCAGGAGTCATTCTGATGGTGGCAGTGTAGCGTTAGGTATAGTCTCCCTTTTCGTTAAAACATTAAAGTGGCACCCATCGCTGCCCATCTTAATGCAGGAGTCATTCTGGTGGTGACGGTGTAGCAGTTAGGTATAGTCTCCCGTTAAGGTCTGGTGCCGAGTTTAAGTTAGAGTTGTGCACGAGAACCTTTCTATGATTTGCATTATGTTCAATCAAGTAGAGACCTGTAAGTTGGAAGTCAGATGGTCCACATCCGGTGTGGGCACGTCCGTTGTTTGCTGGTGCCATTCAGTCAACGCAGATCGGAAATAAGTTCCAAATTGCTCGTGACGAGAGAGAGACACACAGAGAGACAGAAACAGAGACAGATGTACAGCGAGACAGAGAGACAGACAAAGAGGCCGAACATCTGGTCAGTTCTCATTCATTAAGGCGCCATCGCTACGACAAAAGAATATCGATAATCCTCAACTGAGACGCAGAAAAGACGGAGAGGAAATGATATATCACTTTAAAGCGTGCGATTTGATACACCTCCATATGGCCGGCATGTCGACCGGCGGTCTGTCGAGGAGCGTGGCCAGTGTCCACGCCAACCTCTGGACGTCCACTGAACGTACTCACAGAAAATGCATCACCAGCCGACAAACGTCTCCAGCACACTGCATACCAGCTCGCCGAGGACCCACGGACGACCCGCAACTCTGGCCGTACCGCCCCTCCCAAGGGCCGTAACTCCACGACCCGCCGCTCTTGCCCATGCCGGGAAATTTATCGTCCAGTCTGTGCGGCTTTACGGGGTGAGGCCGTGGGGACAGTCGTAGTTGGGGTTTGGGGACTCGTTGGAGCAGCCTTGAGCAATTGCCCGGCTTTGTCCGAACAAGCTTTCCTTTACACCCAATCAAACTGCGACGGGTGGGTCCGGTCAGACTGGCGACTGAAAAAGAATGTAAATTGACGAGCAAAACTCTGAACGGGTCCGGGATGACTAAGAAGAACATGGCCGGCGGGTTGAGCTTGCTAGCCAACAAAGGAGCCGTTAAACTTAAAGGCCCGCTACACGGTGGTGGCGGCGGTGGCGATGGAGATGGAGAAGATCGAGGTTAAGGGTCCGGCTGGTGAAGTCACGTAACTTCAAGTGATGGTCGCTCAGTTTCTGGAACAGGGGTGTGTGACATAAAAACGCAATCTGTGTGTGTGTGATGGTGATGGCGGTAATGGAGAAGATCGATGTTAAGGGTCCGGCTGGTGAAGTCACGTAACTTGACGGTCGCTCGGTTTCTGGAACAGGGGGGTGTGACATAAAAACACAATCTGTGTAAAAAAAAATGTCTGCGACTCGGTGGAACTGCTAGCATTGAAAGTGCCATTATGGCTCTCCTGGCTGCAGACGAAAAGAGAGATGAGAGATGATGCGCACAAAGAACCTGCACGAGAACTCGGCAGTTCCACCCCGTGCCATAAACG
>JABMCL010002483.1:200000-245000 GCA_018857735.1 Alviniconcha marisindica
CTTTTCTAAAAACCTTTCCCTTCAAGTTTCCATATTTGGAAAATGAACCCCTTACGAAATACCACCCCCTCCCCATGTAAGACCATTCTACCCAAATTTCAGGGTGTTCTTAAAATGAGGGGTTCCTCCATCTCACCCATATGCAGGTGCAATGTACAATGCAGGTTTGCTCTTCTCTTCTGGTAACAAGTTGACAACTGGACTGAACCAAACAATTATAAACCCATTTCTAGAGCAAGTACGCAAAGCGCACGTTGAACGAAGAATCAAAAGCCCCACCCATCCCTTCTTGAGATCTACGACAGCAGTTTGCTGACTTGCTCCGGGGTACGAGGGACTATGGCCTGAGTGTCCTTGTATTCATGCTTGGGGTCCGTGACGGCCGCGTAAATCTGCTGGTAGGCTTGGCAAATCAGCTCCACTGACCTCCCCTTCAACGTCTCTCTGGAAAGGGCGAAGCACAGACATGTGTGACAACGTTCCCCTGTTTCGATGATGACGTACCTCTGGTGGAGTTTTATGCACCCTGTATTTGCTTGCACGCCGGGTGAGAGAGTCATTGCAGGTGACTCAGGTCTATTGCAGGTGACTCAGGTCTATTGCAGGTGACGCAGGTCTGTGTTGTTGTATTTGTGTGACATCTTTTGGGCCCTAATTAACTCCCTTGTTTGTCGACTCTGTTTTGACGGAAGTTACGAGTATTTAAAGACCAGTCATTACCATGCAGTTTTCTGAAGCAGGGGGCTACAAAATGATACTGCTACTTGGACAGGTGTGCATGCACTGACCTGACAAGAGTTCCCAGGAGCAAACCGCACTGGGGAAGGCTGAGACTGTCAGGATTGGCCAGGTAACTGTCAAACTTGTTCTGCAACACCACACACAGAAATACTTCAGTTCCACCATACCACATACAGCAACACTTCAGTTCCACCATACCACATACAGCAACACTTCAGTTCCACCATACCACATACAGCAATACTTCAGTTCCACCATACCACATACAGCAATACTTCAGTTCCACCATACCACAAACAGCAATACTTCAGTTCCACCATACCACATACAGCAATGCTTCAGTTCCACCACACTGCATACAGCAATGCTTCAGTTCCACCATACCACATACAGCAACACTTCAGGTTCCACCATACCACATACAGCAATACTTCAGTTCCACCATATCACATACAGCAATGCTTCAGTTCCACTACACCACATACAGCAATACTTCAGTTCCACCATACCACATACAGCAATACTTCAGTTCCACCATACCACATACAGCAATACTTCAGTTCCACCACACTGCATACAGCAATACTTCAGTTCTACAACATCATACCCCATCCCTCTCTCCCTCCCTCCCTCTCCCTACTGCTTGTAGGTATGAGGGTTACCAGGTCAACCTGAAGGTGTTTTTTTCATTTGTTTACATGCACCCCCCCCCCCCCCACACACACACACCCCCACCCCTTGAGGTCAAGACTTCCTGTGTTACTTACAAGATTCATCAGAAGAAAAATAAGATTTTGACTCAGTGGATGGGCCTTTTATAAAATAAATAACAGATGAAATGCTTTGGACTGATACAGTTTTAGAAAGGTAAGACCATATAACATATATATTTTTAGAAAGGTAAGACCATATATATAAATAACAGAGAAAAGTTAACATTGCATACCTTATTCTGTCACCACAGTAATAAAACACCCAATCCAATGCAAAATAATGAAGTTTTTATTGTTTGTTGTCCAACAGCTTTTAAAAAACAACATGACAAATACACAAGTTCTTTGGTAAGATTCACAAGCTTATGTATATATATATATGTCAACAGATCCTCAAGAAAGTTGGGAGAACACTCATTGCTGTATAGCTGCTACTTATTTAAAAGTCTGAACTTATCATGGCAGAAACGAAAGACATCACTGTCAATGACACGATATGATGTGTGACATTTGTCCCGACATAACCGTCATGGTTGACTTGATGTTAAAACCCAATTACCTATCCATCTGTATGACGTGAGACAGCGTTGGAATAATACCTAGTAGTTTTGCAGTATAAGAGAAGCAACTCTGTATAGAAAATCGAAGACAGTTCGTCGCATTGTTGTCTCCCTTGGATCTACGAACCCCCATCCTAGGCAAACAATAATTATTGTAAGCCACCAATGAGTTAATCTGTGGTGTGACTGCAAAAACATGATGCAGAATTTCTTTCCTTGCATGTTCAGATTGACTGTGGCCAAGTGTGCGAGGCACAAGCAGCAGGCCAGTTACGCTCCACTCACCATCGCTGATTTCACAGTGATCCCATCCAGATCTGGAACTTGTGACAAAGGGCCCTGAAAATGAAAATGTTCTGCATCATACACAGGAAATGCTCACGAATGGCCACCCTATAAATGCTTCTAGCAATTTATTAGTCACTACAAACCATGTACAGTTTACCTTGCATTTTTTAATTTATCGGAGGTGTCAGAGAATGCAAACTTTTCGACATCACACACAGGAAATGCTCATGAATGACCATCCTAAATGCTTCTGGCAATTTATTAGTTACTACAAACCATGCACAGTTTGCAATTTTTTTTATTGGCGGTGTCAGCGCATACAAAATAATTTCTCAGAGCAGATACTTCAGCTGTCTACCTGTATTTCTGCCTGTTGTTGCACCGTGTTGTACAGGAACGTCAAACCAACACGGTTCAAGATGTAGGCTGCCTGTTCACTGGTCAGTGTGTCCACGTGAGCATCCGTCTGAAACACACCAACGTTTTGGTTTGTGTGATGTCAAGTGGCTCTTGAAGGGAAGGAGGGGTGTGAATTAAAGCAAAAATCCAACCTGGCCTTGCACTTGTAGCAAGCGATCTATGGGTATCTTGGGCCTTGTGAACCGGTAGAGGGTTAGCATGGACAGGGTGAAACAGATGCAGCTGATCATGTAATCACAGTAATGCAACCAAACCTGAGTGTGCTGTGCTGTGTTCCCCAAGGTGTGTTGCTAGTGAACAGGTGGAAGATAAGCACAGAAAGGATTAATCACTGTGTACACCGCTGCTGGGATCATTGTGTACTCTTTACTGTTGGGATCATTGCGTGCTCTTTACTGCTGGCATCACTGTGTACTCTTTACCACTGGGATCACTGTGTGCTCTTTACCACTGGGATCATTGTGTGCTCTTTACCACTGGGATCATTGCATGCTCTTTACTGCTGGCATCACTGTGTACTCTTTACCACAGGGATCATTGTGTGCTCTTTACCACTGGGATCATTGTGTACTCTTTACCAGTGGGATCATTGTGTGCTCTTTACTGTGATCATTGTGTGCTCTTTACTGTTGGGATCATTGTGTGTGCTTTACCACTGGGCTCATTGTGTGCTCTTTACCACTGGGAGCATTGTGTACTCTTTACAGTTGGGGGCAGTGTGTGCTCTTTACTGTTGGGATCATTGTGTGCTCTTTACTGCTGGGATCATTGTGTGCTCTTTACCACTGGGATCATTGTGTGCTCTTTACTGCTGGGATCACTGTGTCCTCTTTACCACTGGGATCATTGTGTGCTCTTTACCACTGGGATCATTGTGTATGCTTTACCACTGGGCTCATCGTGTACTCTTTACTGTTGGGATCATTGTGTGCTCTTTACTGCTGGGATCATTGTGTGTGCTTTACCACTGGGACCATTGTGTACTCTTTACCACTGGGATCATTGTGTGCTCTTTACCACTGGGACCATTGTGTGCTCTTTACTGCTGGGATCATTGTGTGCTCTTTACTGCTGGGAGCTTGTACTGTAGCATCTTAACAGAACGCATGGAGCGCATAAAACAGACATTCGTCACATGCTCTTTACTCACATGGGCGTTACAGCATGACAAGGCTCTGCCAGTCAATAAAATTATAGAGTAGAGCTACTATTGATGAGACAGACGGTTCAGTGTGTACTGCACATCATACCTCAGCTTGCAGCACCTCTTGGCAGGTGCCAGTGAACAGGTAGAGCAACTTAGCAGACACAGTGAAGCATAAGCTGAATGTGCCTTGCATGTGTCATTACAGGGCCTGAGCTTGCAGCACCTCCAGGCAGGTGCCCCTGAACAGGTCAAGGGCTTGAGCAGACACCGTGAGACGTACAGCTAAATGTGCATTGAATATGTCATTACATCAGCTTGCACAATCTCCAAGCCAGTGTCCATGAACAGATAGAGCACTTCAGCACACACAGTGAGACATACCGCTGAATGCATATTGAACATGTCATTACCTCAGCTTGCAGCATCCCCAGGCAGGTGCCAATGAACAGGTAGAGGGCTTGAGCAGACACGGTGGCACATACAGCTAAATGTGTATCGTATATGCCATCACCTGAGCTTGCAGCATCTCCAGACAGGTGCCAGTGAACAGGTAGAACAACTGAACAGACACGGTGTCACATGCAGTTGAATGTGTATTGAATATGCCATCACCTGAGCTTGCAGCATCTCCATACAGGTGCCAGTGAACAGTTAGAACAACTGAACAGACACAGTGGCACATACAGCTAAATGTGTATCAAACATGTCATCACCTGAGCTTGCAGCATCTCCAGACAGGTGCCAGTGAACAGGTAGAGCAACTGAACAGACACAGTGGCACATGCAGCAGAATGTGCATTGCACCTGTCATTACCTGAGCTTGCAGCATCTCCAGGCGTGTGTCCGTGAACTGGTAGAGGGCCAGCGTGGACTGGATGAGATAGATACAGTTGATCATGTAGGCGGCCATGTCCACCGTGTTGAGGCGGCTGGCCGACATGGAGCACATCTGCAGCAAGGGATCGATCACGCAGGACAGAATCTGCATGGCGAACACACAGAAGGCATCAGTAGCATGATAACGAAACGCAGGTGCACTGGTCGTCTTTCGCGTACTTGTCTATGGTTGCGAGTAAAAGGCAAATCCTGACAGCAGCTTCATAATACAGTGCTACAAAACATGTTTAACCCTGTCACCAGTGCTTGTGAATGACTGGACATGAACTGTCTGGTCGTAAATGCACGACACAAACTTCCCTTCGCTTCCTCTTCCTATGCAGGGCAACAACTCCCATTCTTACAAAGTTAAAAATGCTGCTTTCTTTTTTCTTCTTTTTGGTGAAGAATTTCACCCCGAGGTCCAACATCTTGTGCTAAAAGGACACAAGTCATTCTGAATCACACATGATGTAATATTATAGTCTTTTACCAAGAAAGTGTTCTGGTAACTTGCAAAATGCCACTGTCGTGCTGACTTGAGTTCCTCTTGGAATAGGTAAAGGCTTTCGGTCTTGAAATAAATGTTTATTGTCTATAAATTATGCTCTTCGAGAACCAAAAGCAGTCGCAGCAAAACCGTTTCACACCCAAGTTCCCTCAAGCAAAACGTGCCACACACCTGTTTGTAATCTTGTTTCTTGTCGTCAACTGGCACGACGGAGGCATCGTGACATGCTAAGACATCGCGCAGCAGCTGCAGCGTCTGGGTCAAGGACGATGTGGGGCCAAGGTCAGGTGGGGGCAGATCCACCTACACCACAGTGAATAAGTCAAAATTTATGTACGGTTGTATAAAAAAACTTCCACACAAAACCTTGCGTGTTCACAGCGCCAGATACACACAGTGCACACATGTGAAGAACAGTGAAGCAAGGACTAAAAAAAAAAAAAATGAACCACCAAAGTATTCGTAGCCTGTATTCTGTTAGGAATGTTTTCCTGTTTGAAGAGGGTCAAAGCACTCATATGCAGTAGGAATTAAAGAGTACACACTGAATTAAAGAGTACACACACAGAGAAACACACACACAAAGAAGAAATAAATAAAGAAGAAAAAAAGATTGGGGGGAGAAAGGAGAAAAAACTTAAAGCTGAAAATGTCACAGCTGGACTGATTGACAGAGTTCTGAGCATTTTGTCTTGAATGGGTTAACTTGCTTCATATCAGTAATGCTCATATCTGGTCAGTGGACATCTGCGGAACATCCAACTAGCTTAGTGAGAAGGAAAAGAAAGCTGAAAACAGCATGCACAGCCATGCACTTCCACATTCGACTTGCAGTATGAGAGAAGCAGCTGTTGTATTGGTGATCAACGCTTTGTCATCAGGTTGCTTTTGGAGAGCAAATTTCATCCACCTTTACAAGAATGTTAGGTTGAAGAGTAGAAAAAACAAGCAAGTAGTTAATTGTTGAGGCATTATATTTAGATCTGGAAGACTTTAAACAGAGTAATTCAGATGGGGATTGTTTTTTAATTGAGAGACAGAAAGTCATATTCCCTTTATAAAGAGCCTACTGGATGCATCAGTCCCCCCCGGAACCAAATCCGATGTTTGGCCCACAATGCCAAGCAGAGAGCAGAGAGGTTATCAAAAATCTGATCCTGGTGGGGATCATTATTATGTTGGTTGCCTTGGTCAGACAGGTGTTTCACTACCTGAGTAGCTCATCAGTGACCTTCACAAGAATGTGTGAGTCTGAAAGGGGAAAAAAAAAGGGGGGGTGGGGGGAGGGAAGAGAAATAGAAGAAGAGGCTGACGTGTAATTACCTTGTCTAAGAGCCTGTTTGCGTGGCAGGAAAGGCTATTGAAGAACATGCGGTGACTCAGGTCCTGGACCTCTGCAATGGTCAGCAGCAGCACAGACTCTGCTGCCACTATTTGTCTGCACAGAAAGGGGAAGGGGGAAAGTAAGGTACCATTTCTACACAATGTAAGCTAACTAAAATGGGTCTAATGCGAATAAACTCATGAAGATCATCACATTTTCTTTCAGCAGTCAATCAAGTTAAGTTAAGCAAACCAGAAGCTGTTTACTCAAACTTACCTAGTTTTTTTTTCTTCTCCTGTGAAGCAGGAAAATAAAACTGATTAGCAGCAACACACGCAAAACAACAACACAAACCAGCAGACCTGCAAGTACAAATACTTACACACCAGCAAACCGTTATGTGTTCATGTAGGACATCACACAGACAAATGCGCGCACACACACACACTCTCTCTCTGTGTCTGTGTCTCACTCTCTCTCTCTCACTCTCTCTCTGTCTCTCTCTCTCTCTCACACACACACACACACACCACTCACACACACACACACACACACACACACACACACACACACACACACACCACCATTCACACACACACACACACCATTCACACACACACACACACACACCGACACACACACACGATTACACACACACTTACGAGATGGTGTTATGGTAGAACTTGAGCAGGTTATCCAGTTTGTACAGTGTGACAGCTTCCTGTTCTGACACCAACACCTGTTCCACTCTCACCTACACACAGAACACATCACATCACTCTGTAACCCTGTCGGTTCTGGAGTGGGGGACTCAGAGCAGGTCCTTGTGCCCCCAAAAGATGTGCTTTTCAAAGCCCAAGTAAGGTAATGCAAAGGAGTATTTATAAAGCACTTGCACCTAACATCAGCCTTAAGCGCACAATTCAAAAACAACAGGGTTGACAAATCCTGACAGAACCAAGAGCAAGAGGAAAACCTACTAATTATATTAACAAATACACAGTGATCACTTCCAACACATGCACAAACACAGATGCATGTGCAAGCACACACACATACTGCACACACACACGCACGCACGCAGCCACATGTGTGCGCAAGTAATCCTTGTAAAAGAGTGAAAATACCGGTGGACAATGATTACCTTGAAAGGCCTGCATATTCCTTCAGTGATGTGGCCCAGGATTTCCTCCAGTGATGTGTTAGAGGCTGGAACAATACAAGCGAAGCAGCGCTTTAGATACAATGAGAAGAATCAAATCAGTGGCACAGCCATGGGAAATATCCAATTTGCAATTGATAAATATACTACTTATAGACTCTTGTTTGTTTTTCTGTCACATAAGTGTGGCAGCACTGCATCCAGTAAAGAAAACTCTGAGACAAAGATTATGACACACAGTTTTATATTTGTGTCATCCCCACCCTTTCCTCACACACACACACACACACACACACACACACACACACAATACATTCTGAACTAATTCACAACCCATGTGATCAGGCAGGTGGCCTGAAATCATTAAAAAGTTGTAACTGCCAGGCCAATTTCACAAAACTTCAGCAATGTTTGGACACATTCTGTTTCATTCTTTTTGGCAGATTGGTGCATCACCATCACCCCAACTCCATGTATAAATAGTTCAAAACTTCTCTTAAAACTTCCGTCCCGTCCCTAATAAGCCCTACGGTTTCTGCCTATTCTGAGCTACTCTAACCCTATCACAGGCATTGGATGCTGTACTTGATTTGATCTTGAATTTGCTGTTGACATCTTCACTGGCCGACTGATGTTTTTGTTGTTGTTGTTTTATTGTTGTTAGGTGTGTTTGTTTGTTTTTTGGGGTGGGGGGTGGGGTGGGGGGCAGAGACTGGGAGAGAGAGGGGGAAGTGAGAGGTTGCAAGATTGTGGGTATGTGGGTGTGCATGTGTGCAGTGTGGGTGTGTGGGTGGAGGGGAGGGGGATGGATAGAGTGAAATATGTAATGCATTATTAAGTTAGATTGTGTATTGTTGCAATGTTTCATGTATGGCGCTTTGAGCCTCACACACGTATAGTCATGAGAGGGATTCGGTGCATTGGAAATGCATTTATTATCATTATTATTATCCATACCCCCCCCCCCCACACACACGCATGCACACACACACACACAACACACAAACAGACAAGACTACCTTCACACAGCTTAAGCAGAGTCTGAAGATACTCCTTCTCAGAGGCGGTGGCCTGATGCACCCAGGCCAGCATGTCTCCTGTGTAGCGCAGCGGGTCGTGAGAGTGAAGCTCTATGGGGCGGGGAGTGCCGCCGGGACCTGCAACACCACCACTCGCCAGTCAGCAAAAAGTGCAGCCTAAGGGAAATAATTCTGTTGGGCAACACAAGCCATACACTTTGCCTTGCTGCTCTCCCTTGCGCTGGTCACGGGGAAATAATTCTGTTGGGCAACTCTTTGCCTCGCTACTCTCCCTTGAGCTGGTCACGGGAAATAATTATGTTGGGCAACTCAAGCGATACCCTTTGCCTCGCTGCTCTCCCTTGAGCTGGTCACGGGGAAATAATTATGTTGGGCAACTCAAGCCATACACTTTGCCTCGCTGCTCTCCCTTGAGCTGGTCACGGCTCCTGAGCCTTCCAAACCACTTTTGGGTTGTTCACTTGTGATCAGTATGTTCACCATCAGTCTGAACTGTTGTTAGTATGTTCACCATCAGTCTGAACTGTTGTTAGTATGTTCACCATCAGCCTGAACTGTTGTTGTACGGTATGTTTGTTCAGCTTGGGTTTCCCTGTGGAAATTTAGTCCTGCATCCGATATTGCTGATGGGGAGAGGAGAGGGAGGTGGGTGGGGGCGGAGGGAACAGTACACAGTAATCAAGACAAAAGTGAACAATCCTGCAACAGAAAAAACAGAAGAGAAAAAAGTACAAGGTCAACAACAGCAAAAAGTACAAGTGAATCCTTGTTTTGCTTTACAAAAAAACAAAAAAACTAGTCATGTGTCAGCAGTGGAGTTCTTTATCAGTACATGTAAGTATTCCAAGGTGTGTTCTGCTAATGCTACAAATCCACAATTTAAAAAAAAAAATCAAATATACTTCCTTTCATGCCACTTTCAGACAAGTTTTACAGCCTTGAAATGTATGAAGCAGCTCACAACTACCCTAACGTTCACCCTGCTGTGTTTTTCTGTGTCCAATACATACCTCCTCTCGTCAAGGCGTCTATAAACCCCCGCACTACAGCACTTCTGCGTGCTGTTCCATATTCATCCAGAGAGTACCTGTGGATGATATAAAACAACAATAGTAGGCACACAAGTTATGACAAGAGAAGCTCCCCATACCTGCCACACACACACACACACACATGCATGCATGCACACGCACGCACGCACACACACACACACACACATGCATGTATATATACAAGTACACACACTAAAATGCACGCACGCACACACGCATGCACACACACACACACACACACACACACACAAAATCAACACATCAGTTTGTATTCCTGCTGCATTGCAGTAGTGCATTTACAGTGACAATAGCAGACATTTAAAGTGAGGTCAACCTGTATACTTGCAACAAAGAAGCATAGGCCAGAAGGCATGGAAGCATAGACAAGCAAGGGGGGGACACAGAGACAGACCATTCACACAGAATAAGAGAGAGCTAGACAAACAGAGAGCTAGTGACAGCCAGAAAGAATAATAGTGACAGCCAGAAAGAATGAAAGAGACAGACAGAGAGAGAGACAAAGAAAGACACAGAGAGAGACACAAACAGACACAAACAGACAGGGACAGTCAGAAAGAATAAGAGAAAGATGGAGAGAGAGAGAGCCACAAAGAGTAAGACAGAGCTGGAGAGACAGGCAGGGAGAGACAGACTGACTTGAAGAGCACAGGTCTGTCCTGAAGAGCTTCCAGAGCCTGACACAGCACTGGTGAAACGTCTGGCGAGTCACTGGTCAGAATGCGACACTCATCTGGAAACAAACACAAATTTCCTTTGATTTACACTCCCAAGTTCCAGACTTACTGGGCTTACTTACACACATCACAGACTTGCATAATTTTTTGGACGAGACAAGGAAAATAAATTGTGAATGCACAGTCACTTCAAGCAACTATGTAATCTTTAAGCAAATGCAAATTATAAAAAAATATCCACCTCTTCAAAAATTGATGCTTCTAGACACTCAAACTTATTTACACTAACCACTGCTGACCATTAATGTTCTAGAGAAACTTGTAACATTCTAACAGGCTCTCTGTCTTTCTTTTTCACGTCACTGGCGGAGAAAAACTTCACGCCAGGGTCAGGTGGATGGTGTGGCATAGGCTGAGGTGAAATGAACTTCATCTACATTCAACAACCACAAAGTGACCTTCACTGTCACCCACACACAAATTCAGGTCCTTACTTTGCGTCCAGCGGTACAGGCGCTCGTATGCCGACTCCAGCTGCAGTGCCATTGCCTCCATGATTTCCAACCTGACAAAGTCAGATGACTGAATGCAATAGCAATTAATTTAAAAGATTTTTTTTTTTTTTTTTTAATACACATACATAAAAAAATGAGTGAAACATTCTCAACTTGTAGTACAGAACCTGATCTGAGCAGCTGTGCCCCCTCACCACCACCCCCCCCCCCCCCCCCCCCCCCCCCTCCAACCCTCCCTCCTCCCTGCCCCATCTATATATATAGAGAGAATCGCTTCTTCTTTTTTATACACAGAAGCAGTCCTGTGTCAAACAAAGAAGGTCTGACCATAGTTTTTTAGCTTTGTCATTGCATAATTTATAAAGAGTTACTCCACAGTTCTTTCTGCCATTTTTTCTGCATGTCTGTAATCAATGCTTTACATATTTTCAAAGTTATTACTGTCAATTTATTTTTCAAGTAACATATGTTCATAATACAGAAAACATCACTTCAAAATGCCCAACACTCCACCCCCCACCATCACACACACACACACACACACACACACACACACACACACACACACACACACACACAAACCCACCTAAAAATGCATTTATTATGAATAATAAAGTTCTTTTGTGTTTGTATTGAAAAACAAAACAAAACAACACACCTTCCCTTAAGAACAGGATATGACAAGAAGTACAGCATCTGAACCACAGTTTGAGAAAGAGAGAGAGAGCAGAATGAGGCAAGCCCTACCCACCCTGCAGTCTGCTGGTTGGTTCTGAGCAACACTTTACAGTCGGAGTGGATCTGTTTCACTCTGGCCAGGGCCTTGAAGAAATCCTGCAACACAGACAGTCGCACATGGACCCCCCCTTTACTGAACAAGTAGGCAGAAGAAAACTGGCTATCAGCTAAATATATTAAACAATCTCACAAATGAATACGCTCAGGCAAAAGTTATAGATGAACAACAGAGTCAAACTGTTTACTGACTGTTATTATAAAAACAATTTATATATAAAATAAAACAAAAGAAAAAAGTCAACATTCTGGAGGAGACTGCACACCAACACCTTCATATCCACACATCTTCACAGACCCAGCTTGGAAGCCTTCGCTTCAGTGCCTGCACCAACAAACCCTTTCAGCCTCGCGCAGCATAGCATTAGCACCATCCCAACCATCACTGGGGTCATAAAAGCTCGAGACAAACTTCCCTACATGACATAGCTGTGAACCACCCACAACAACAGCAGCAAATAATGCCTTGGCATCCTGCTTCAGTCCACACCCACCCTCACACACTCCTACACCAAGGACCTGCATCAACAAAGAATGTCCACTGAGGACACACAGGATCTTGTCAGAGGATCATCACCCACCCACACATTCCTACACCAAGGACCTGCATCAACAAAGAATGTCCACTGAGGACACACAGGATCTTGTCAGAGGATCTTGACCCACCCACACACTCCTACACCAAGGACCTGCATTAACAAAGAATGTCCACTGAGGACACACAGGATCTTGTCAGAGGATCTTGACCCACCCACACACTCCTACACCAAGGACCTGCATCAACAAAGAATGTCCACTGAGGACACACAGGATCTTGTCAGAGGATCTTGACCCGCCCACACACTCCTACACCAAGGACCTGCATTAACAAAGAATGTCCACTGAGGACACACAGGATCTTGTCAGAGGATCTTGACCCACCCACACACTTCTACACCAAGGACCTGCATTAACAAAGAATGTCCACTGAGGACACACAGGATCTTGTCAGAGGATCTTCACCCGCCCACACACTCTACACCAAGGACCTGCATTAACAAAGAATGTCCACTGAGGACACACAGGATCTTGTCAGAGGATCTTCACCCGCCCACACACTCCTACACCAAGGACCTGCATTAACAAAGAATGTCCACTGAGGACACACAGGATCTTGTCAGAGGATCTTGACCCGCCCACACACTCCTACACCAAGGACCTGCATTAACAAAGAATGTCCACTGAGGACACACATGATCTTGTCAGAGGATCTTGGCCCACCCACACACTCCTACACCAGGACCTACGTCAAAGAAGAATGCCTTGGCATCCTGCTTCAGCCCACCCACCCTGTCACCCACCCTCACACACTCCTACACCAAGGACCTGCATCAACAAAGAATGCCCACTAAGGACACACAGGATCTTGTCAGAGGATCTTGGCCCACCCACACACTCCTACACCAGGAACTGCGTCAAAGAAAAATGCCTTGGCATCCTGCTTCAGCCCACCCACCCTGTCACCCACCCTCACACACTCATCCTCCAGGGACCTGAAGCAACAAAGAATGCCATAACATCCTGCTTCAGCCTGCACACTCTGTTACCCATCCTAACACTCAAACACCAAGACCTGCATCAACAGAGGATGCCCAAGGAAAAAACCTCAGGAGATGCAGGATCTTGCATCACCCACACATTCCTTCACTAGGACCTGCATCAACAAAGCCTGCCCACCTCATGAAGAACACCCCAGGACTCCCAGGATCTTGACATCCTTCTTTAGCCCACACACCCTGTGACCCACCCACACACTCCTACACCAAGGTCAGCATCAACAAAGAATACCCAAGAAGAATACCTCAGGACACACAGGATCTTGTCTGAGGATCTTGACCCACCCACGCAATCCTACGCAAGCCATGACAAGGGCCTGCATCAACAAAGCCTACCCAATTCAATGAAGAATACCCCAGAACACCCAGGATCTTGACACCCTGCTTCAGCCCACGCACCCTGCGACCCACCCACACACTCCTACACAAAGGCCTTCATCAATGAAGAATGCTCAAGAAGAATACTCCAGGACAAAGGATCACAGGATCTTGACCCACCCATACACTCCTACACGGGGGCCCGCAATCACCAAAACCTGCCCACCTCATGAAGAATACCTCAGGACACACAGGACCTTGTACTGCTTCAGCTGAAACTTGCGCACACACCCCATGACCCACTCACCCACTCCTACACAAGGGCCTGCATCAACGAAGAATGCTCAAAACGAATACCTCAAGACACACAGGATTGCCTTGTCTTCATGTACCAGCTGAAACTTGCCTATTATATACACACCCTGTGACCCCCCCCCCGCCCAAACACCCACCTACCCACCCAAATGTCCTCACCAGTGCCGGCATCAGCCAAGCCAGCCCACCTCATGAAGAGCTCCATCCCTTGGGCTACACAGGATCTTTATCTCCTCCAGCTTCAGCTGAAACTTGCCTACACATTCTATGACCCCAGCCCCCCCCCCCCCCCCCCCCCCCAGCTTCCACACCAGTGCCAGCATCAGCCAAGCCTGCCCACCTCATGCAGAGCACCGTCCCTTGGGCCATGCAGGATCTTTATCTCCTCCAGCTTCAGCTGAAACTTGCCTATACATTCTATGACCCCCCCCCCCCCAAACTTCCACACCAGTGCCAAGCCTGCCCACCTCATGCAGAGCACCGTCCCTTGGGCCACGCAGGATCTTTATCTCCTCCAGCTTCAGCTGAAACTTGTCCAGGAAGGCACTGGCCACCTGCTGCTTCATCTGAAGGGTTTGACTGCAAGGCACAGGCACACAGCAACGGGTGCAAATTTCCATGCAAAACATTCAGTATTATTACTTCTGTTCTGAAGTACTGTAATGGTAACTTGTCTTGTATTAGTGTAGTTTATTAAGTATGCATTATGTGTTTGCTTGTTATATGTTAGTAAATGTAAATGGTATATATTATGTACATGTATGTGAACAAGCGCAGTGAGCTCACTCAGCGGGGAATAGCACTATAGAAAATGTATGTATTTTCATTATTATTAATGGGATGTTTTGTATGTGCACTCTTTCGCACGACTGTATGATATTATTACTTCTGTTCTGAAGTACCGTAAAGGGATGTTTTGTGTGCGCACTCTTTTGCAGGACTGGTTCAGTGCATTACAGGTAAGTTCCTACACAACTGCATTCGTGTTCAGTGGCACAGATACACAGCCAAGGCTGCTCATAATTCTAAATAGCTGCATCAGTGATGCTACCTGAACAAAATAAACACTGAGCAGGTAGGAGCAGGGACATTTACCAAAATACTCCATCCATTTCAAAAATACACTCTATCCATAATTAATATTATAAAACTTTATAAGCCAAGAAAAGACTGAATCACACACACACACACACACACACACACACACACACACACACACACATCACATATATGTATACACACACACACACACACACACACACACACACACACACACACACACACACACACAACCTAACCATACAAGTCATGATGGGGGGGGGGCAGGAAGCTGGAAATAATAATGAACTCCCCACTTTTCCACACCAACCTTTCAGCATGCAGCTTGGTCGTCTGGCTTATCAAGTGGTGGGTTTTCGCCTTAGCAGCCTGTTTACACAGAATTCATAAATCATCTGAGATCAAACCAAGCATTCCATTTCCAGAATTAAAAAAATGCAACAACAAAATCACATCAGCTTAAATTGTGGTGTACACTGGGCAATGGTGTCATCGCTCATTGTAGTGTCTGTTATACATATTGTAAATTAATATTTATCTCAGTTTTAGCTGCATCTTTTTGTAGATGATATTTTTTACCCTGGAAAAGAACTCAATGGTAAAGGGATGCTGGGGGGGGGGTCTTGGGGGGTCATATAGGTCATGGCCATGTAGGTCACATCAGGATTTTAGAAAACATTAACAGGTAAGAGGCAAAAATACACAAAATTAAACATCCCAACCAAAACACATAAACCTCTAGTCTTACAAAATAATACAGCATTTAAGGGGGGGGGAACAAGGGAAGGGGAGGGGTTAGTACTGTAATTTCCAGTGGATCTTGCACTTGGCTGTGCAATAAAAAGCAGACAAAAATGTATGTGCTGATGTGGTGAAAGGACCGTGAGCTAGTCTAACAAAAACAACAGCCTCACCTTCAGCCTGTTTGTCATGTCCGTGCAACAGTCATTCATGGCCTTGACATCTCCGTACACACTGTCAAGTTGCTGTAACAGTCATAGCACAATAGCTGGGCACTCCTCTTGGTCAGTTGTTATTCATAACCAGCGCACCCAAAATCTGTGCTTGGCCTCAACCCAGCATGGGGAGGAAAAACACACCAAAAAAACCTAAAAACGGCTGCTGCTAGCCCAGTGAGCCAGCTTCACTGGTGTGTGTACGTGTGTGTGTGTGTGTGTGTGTGTGTGTGTGTGTGTGTACATGCATGTGTGCATGTATATGTGTGTGTGTGTGTGTGTGTGGTGCATACGGACATCTATGGACAAGATTTTGCACTTTACAAATACTTTGATTATTATTATTAGATTAAATGCATTCAAATGGTTACTTCCTCTCCACAACAGTGTTTTACTCTAGTTTCCTTAGTGTTATTTATGTATACATGTGTGATAACCACCTAAATTTTCTAAAACTGAAGCCTGATCAAAACAGGTCTTGTATTACTGTAAACTGCAACCAGTGAACTGGTCTATGCCAAGTTTGGACAGCTGTATCTGTCAGTGGTGACTTTGCTGGCTCCACAAGAGACATGAGTCCTGATGTACAGAACACCAGTAAAATAGCTGTTCTGGTGCAATATAATCAGTTTTACTTTTAGAAAGAAACTACCATGTTCATGCATTATAACTGACTAACTCTAAATCTAAGAACATAATTTATTCAAATGTACACAGGTTTGAGGTAGATGACAAAATTTCCAACTGACCCATTATTTAGCTGTTTTAACACACATGCTGATTATCTATTGTAAGATTTCATAATACTGTCCTGCTTCTGCTCTCTCCAAACTGCAACCAGTGAACTGGAAACACAAGAACTTGTTCAGCATCATAGCTGTACAACTGATGTAAATGGTAACAGACATCTGTCTTAAGTGAGGGCCACACAACAGTGATACACAACAGTAATAAACAACAGTGATACACACACACACACACACACACACACACACACACACACACACACACACACACACAACATTCATATATATGCATGCAAGCACACATGCATGCACACACATACAACATGATAGATGATACACACACATGCACACACACACACACACACACACACACACACACACACACACACACGCACACACACACACACACATGTGCATGCATGTATGCAAGCACACATGCATGCACACACATACAACATTATAGATGATACACAAATACACACACACACACACACACACACACACACACACACACCACACACATTATGTATTTAGTCACCTCTTTAACAGCCTGAAAAGCACTGAGAAACTCTTCATTGATGCCAAGGCTTCTTTTTTCAATGTCACTTCGCAAATTCCTGCGGCTGCGGAGGCTATTTTCAGTGAAGAAGCCGGACAGAGCCTTAAGTGCTTCAAGCATATCCTGAAATTGGAAAATGAAAACTCTTTATAAAATGATTATCTGAACTCATAAATAATTTTAATTAAATATGCCCCCCCCCCCTTTTTAAAAATATTTTTTAAGTACCGTAATCTATAGATGACTTTAGCCTAGTGTAGGGTTCAAATGTAATTCCCGAGAGGCTTATCCTGTGACAATATAGTGCTTCCAGATGTGGAACATCAACCTTGAACTTCTAAAATGTGAAACTGTTTTTGTTTCACTTTGATTTTATTAAAGTTCGCAGGTAACTTTACTTACTTCATGTTTCACTTTCAGAAGAAGAAAAAAAGAAAAAAAAGAATGCATTAAATCTAGATCAGAATTCTTATTTAGAATATTATCTGTGGCATCCTTTGTTTGCCAAACTTTTGAGCTTCCTACTCACCTTCATTGGTTCAGTGGTTCAGTGTTTTATTTTTATTTTTATAAATTACTTTCTTAATTTTATTGCAGTAATGTTACATCCCTTGGTGACATATAAATACACAGTTGTTCAATTATAAGCTTGTTCTCGGGCTGTCCCTTAAACACACACACACACACACACACACACACACACACACACACACAGAGTAATATTACATCCCTTTGTGACATATAAATACAGCTTGTTCTCGGGCGGCCCCCCCCCCCCCCCCCCCCCACACACACACACTCAGCAATAACAGCTGAACTGGCTACTCTGCCAAAATAAAACAAACGTAAAAATTACTAAAATATCCTCGGTGAAACTGAACGGTTACTTTCACACCGTCCGGCGTCGTCTGCTTTAGTGATTAACCAGTCTTTCGGTGCCCACTTCAGACATTGTTCGCAATGAATCCCAACCCAGATCACCACATTATTGTAAACTTTTTCACAAACCTTATCATTATCAAGTCTAGATTCCAAAATCTTGTTCAGCTTCCTTGAAAGCGGGTTGTTCTGTTGCGACGACACGTCGCTGTGCTCCTTGTCAGCCATTTTGCTTCTGAATCGTTTATTCCCCTTCCGCTGGAAGGGAAACAACTCAAAACGCAACCCTAGTGCGTAACCCGCCATTACAGGTGTGCGCACATGGTCACAGTGTAGTTTTGTTTGTTTATTGTTTATGTTTGTTTCGCTTTGTTTTGTTTTGTTTTGAGAAGAATATCCAAGGAGGCGGTTAGAAATTCTTGGGACATTTTAAACTCCATTTCGGGTCGCAAATATCATTAGAATCATCCAAACAGTCATACCAATAATCAATAAGGACAAAATTCGAAACCGAAATGCGACTAGTCTTCACGTTTCCAGTTTGTTTCACTGTTTCGGGGCATGCGTACATCAAAGTACATTTCGCCGCCATTGGTGGTTGATCTAAAAGTTCCGAATAACGACGCAACAATGGATTGTGTACTGACTACTGAGTCACCTTTTACTGAGTTTTAGTCTTTTACAGACTGTGAGTCAGGTAACTGACCAAACTCACTTTTGCTGCAAATTTTGGCTGGATTCGCTAGATCTAGATTTCGTTTTCATTATTTCAATGATATTGGTGATCCAAAATGGTGTTTAAAATGTTCCAGGAATTTCCGACCACCTCAGTCGTGGATGGTGTTGTTCGCGTTTGTGCATATCGGCACTGTGACGGTCAAAATGTATCCGTCGTCTTTTTTTTTCTGTCTTTTTTTCCGGGGGGGGGGGGTGTAAGACTGAGTTGGTCTGGCCAATAACACACACTCACACACACACATACAACCATACTGGAACTTTAAATTGGTTTATTTTGCACACAAAAAACTCAGACAAACATTAGAGTGAACAGTGGCAAATATACCGCATCCACTGAACAAATTAATGAACAGCCACTTTGATAATGGAACATGGATAAAGTTAAAAGACATGGCCAAGATCTGAGTGCAGAGATGGGTGAAAATGCTAATTTCCATGAGAAAAATGGCTAGACTAAATCTAGGTAGGTAGGTAGTGTTGCTTAATGTCCTCAGATGTCAGTTGACATATTTGGGCCAAGCTGAGACCAATGCCGAAGCATGGTTCAGTATAGCTTTACGTCCACGGAAACCAGAAGGCTCGTTAGGACGCGGGACAGCCCAGGACGGCCACCTCGACTCTCACACAGCTCCTGAACTATGAAGATTAAATCTGATGATGATGATGTGGGGCTTCATGTCCTCGGATGTCGGGTTGACATATTAGGGACAAACTGTAAGAGACTAAATCTAGGTAGGTAGGTAGGTAGGTAGTGTTGCTTAATGTCCTCAGATGTCAGTTGACATATTAGGGACAAGCTGAGACCAATGCCGAAGCATGGTTCAATATAGCTTTACGTCCACGGAAACCAAAAGGCTCGTTAGGACGGACAGCCCAGGACGGCCACTTCGACTCTCACACAGCTCCTGAACTATAAGACTAATTCTTTGGGGTTCCTGACGCTTAAGAGAAGGGAACAAACATAAAGGGGTGGTGTGTGTGTGGGAGGGGGTGGGGTGAAAATTGATGAAAGTTTTATCAAAGCCTAGGCTTTGGAGTGATGCTCCAGAGCCTCCGCTAGACCAGCATGTGCTGGTTTTTGCCGGTAAATGTTTCCCTAGTACCGGTGAAAAATAAAGTCGCCGGTACCAAGTACCGGCTGAAACTGAGCGCTTTGTGTGACTTGTTGGAGATACTCTGTGCACTGGGTCCAGAAGCAAGTGGAAGCTCCGGATAAACAAGATCGCTTCCGGTGTTGATCAGCAAGCAAAACCATGAACGCTCAGTCACACCAGAAGCCGTACGTATCGCATGCTAGAAGCTCAAATTCCAAAGAAAGAGTGCTGACTACAAGATAGCTACCAGACCGTTTCTTTTCTGTTTGGATAAAGCAGCTGTGCTGAACGATTTTTCCCGCTCCGCTTTCATTCTGGATCGAACTGCGTCAGTATGGCGTAACGAAGCAAACAGTTGTTTGTTTTGTTCTTGTTTTGTTTCTCTCGCCCATCCGGACCAAATTGACCACTTCAAACGAAGAATTCATTGAAACAGAGGAGAAAACCATCAAAGCCACCAGCTATATAGCGAATGAAGCCAAAATTGGCAACAAAACTGAGTTTGATTACAGTCTGTAAAGGCTACAAGATCGATTGTTTTGCCAACATCAGCGGCACTGAGGAAGGTGAACATCGTTACTTGGAAACTAGATCTAGATCAAACGTCAGTGGCGCATACACGTACTGAAAGAAACAAATGTGATAAAACTCGCGGGCACACTGTAATATTAGGCCTAGGCAATGTTGACTGTACCGGCTGACTGAGGGTTGGTACCGAATTTTTAAATTAATTTTTTATTGCCGGTACCGCCGTACCGATAGTCTCAACAGTCTAGCGGAGGCTCTGTGCTCAAAGGTTGAGGGGGGTGGGTGGGGGGGGGGGGGGGGGGATCCTCTCAGTCCACTGATAAATTGAACAAAGAGGCCATGCAAAAGCAGAGATCATGTGTGGAGATCTGGGACTATGTGTGGTGATTTGGAGGAACACCCTTTCCCAAAACACCCTCACCCTCTCACGATTACACACTTCCCAAGATTGTTAGGTCAGGAGAGCTGGGTGAAACAGGGAAATGAAATCAGTGATTGTAAGACTTCCACACTGACAGACTTTCAGTGTAATTTACTGAAATATGTTGTTATCTTAATAATCATCAAATCAGTCCAGTATCACTTACAAGTGTAAAAAGACTAAAAAGGATGAAACACTGACAGCCGTTAACCTCTTTCCATGACCTGTACCTTTGGTAAATTCATGAAAAAACAAAAATAATAATCTTGACTACATAACAACATGATACCTTTTTATTCATGTTATGCATGCATGAATTTGTTTCACAGTTGATGGCTCTTTTGTGTAATTGTACACAGGTGTAACTTTCAATGTAATGAAAGGATCATGAAATTTGTGATATGTTTCAACCGGTTGGCCTTTTCAGCATGTTCAGTACAATAAACATGTGCATAAGACACACACATAAACTGGTAAAAATCACACAAAAATCTCTTAGCATGAGAACCTAATCAAAATTTTACACAGCTTACAAAAATAGCTTTAAGTCAGCCAGGTGATTCCAAGAGTGAAAAATGAAGAGCAAAACAACCAGCTGACTTGCATTAAAAACAAACTTCTTCTTTTTAATATATAATAATATTTATTATAATAATAATATTGGTCATAACATGAATTACCTCCACACATCATTCACAG
This sequence comes from Alviniconcha marisindica, assembly GCA_018857735.1. Lineage (NCBI taxonomy): Eukaryota > Metazoa > Mollusca > Gastropoda > Provannidae > Alviniconcha > Alviniconcha marisindica. The sequence continues at coordinate 221,747 of JABMCL010002483.1, forward strand.
ACACCACTAACATAACACTTCGGATGAACATCTTGGGTGAGGAAGTACATAGTGCCTTGTTGCAAGCAGCTGCCTTGGGCAATACAGATTCATTGCCATGAACAACATATGAGGACACTAACACAGTGTCAATTTATCAGGACTTGGTGGTAGTGCAGACTCAAAAGTCTGTCTCGGTTTGTTGGTGTTGTTGTTTGGGGAGGTGTCTATTAAACCAATGACTTTGAAGCATGGACTAAGTCTTTGCCCACTACCACCAATACTGCTGATTTCTAGTTTCTATCTTCTTCCCTGTTTACACCCATGGTCCACAGACAGATCATTACTACTGTTTTAAGGGTGTGCTGAAGTCAAATAACAACACACATACAAATAAAATCAAGCAAACAACAACACGCCCACAAGTAAAACCAGGAGAGTTGCGAACAGGCCAATCAAAATGTTGATTCAACATATATACAAAGACTTGACAAACTTGTTATGAAGTGTCAAGGGGTGTGGTGGCTTGGACTGTCTCCTGGGGAAAGCTGTTCTGGTTCTTTCAGCTTCACTTTTCCACAGTCCTCCTCAAATGTAGAGATTATGTACATGTATCGTGAACAGTGAATCGGGCTTACACTTGTAATTTAATTGGTTAATAGTAATAATACCCTGATACGTTTGGGAAAATTAAACATAACCATGTTTTTAGTAAACTGTGCTGTTGTTTTGATTAGTTTTTCTTAGTTTAGTAGTTGTTGTTTTTGCTCAGTTGCTAGACATTTGTGGGGTTTTTTTTCTTTTTCTTTTCCTGATCTGTATTAAATCTTTCTCACTCAGTTTCATCCTGATAAAACCTACAAAGTTGACTCAAATTTGTCGCAACCAGACCAAAATGATGTCATCAGTTTATACTCTATAGGCATCTGCAATGACTCAGAACACACTCACACACACACAGACACACACACACACATTCATACTCTCTCTTTGATGCTGCCAAAGACATATCCCCTCTCTCTATGAATTTTGACCAAACAATATATAGATTACATCTTTAGACTTTGCATCCCTTCCAAATCAGGAAACATAATTACCTCCCTTAAAATGATTGCATGACAAATTACTCATCAAAAGCTACCTATGTGAGATCACTTTCATGCATACATTACCAATATCGCATTCATGCATACATTACCAATCATACAAAGTTTTATTTTGATTGAGTAAGAACTTGCTAAAAAAAACAAAAAAAACAATTAATAGCAGTTTTACCATTTTCATGTCCCTCCAACCTTAAAGTGTGGCCATAGTTATCAAGTACAGTAAGTTCTTCAAACCATGCACATTTTGAAAAGAGTTCAATTACACAGTGTTTGAGAAAAATTCATCCAGTGTTAATGTCTGTAAGTCAGGAAGTGTGTCAGATTTCTGACTTGAGTATACACGTGCCAATGCCAACAACAGCATTATAATTTACAGACATAATCTGTCTAGTTCAGGTATTCCACAAATATACAAAGTTTAAAGTCCATCAGGTTAGTGCTTTTAGAGCAATGCAACCGAGGCTGCTGCTGTAACCTTGAAATAAAGTCAAGGTTACTAAAAGGGGTATGAACAGGTGAAATTCAAAGAGTATGCCATGCAAATCTGACACTGATCATGCACACTATATATAGTGTAAAAAAAAAAAATGGTAATGTATAATAACATTTAAGGTTTGTTTGGTGCCACAGCCATCCACTGATACCACATATACTGAAACATTCCTTTGTGGAAGACTAAATCAATCAATATTAACAAAAGGGTGTGACCATCAGACAAAATACTTGTCAACCACATAAGTCTGACTGCGCAGTAAAAATATTTGTCAGCCACATGTCTCATTGAGTAGCAACCTACTTGAGATTGAGCCACAAACACCATACGGTGAATTACACAAGCAGTTCATGATTCACCTCTATGCTAACCAGCTGTATTGCTCAGTTACAACTCTTTGCACACTAAAGGCAGTGGCCATATAATGGTAGATTATAGGTGCACGTCCAGCACACATGAACAGAGCAGAAGTTTAATTCCCTTATGGTTACAACAGACATAGCACACATGAACAGAGCATAAGTCTCATTCCCTTATGGTTACAACAAACAGATTCTGAACACAGAATCTCCCATAATGGAGCTCCTTCCTCTTAAGACTTACACTTACAGCCAGCTCACTGCACCATGAAGTCTGCAGCATAACAAACAAAGGCACCCAAACAGCCAGTCATCGTACAGATATGAACTGCTGGTAAATGTGACAGTGCTAACATTCCAGCCACTAACAAGGCAAGGAGCTGACTACCAGTCCCCAGATTTGCATACTGGGCAAATCAGCAGCGCACATTTTAAAAACACCAAGGTATACACTTTTGCACTCCTCAACACTGGCAGGAAATTTACAGGTAACATAATGCAAGGTTGCTTCAACAAGACCACTTGTATGTATACAACACTCAAGCTGATCTTCCTTAATTCACCAAAGAGATCGCCCCTTCTTGTGACAATTTCCCTTGGAACACTGGCAGGAACATTTGGTAACATTAATACAAGGTAGCTGCTTCAGCAAGACAACCTGTCTGATTCAGTTACATTTATCTTCTTCACCCAGGAGATCAAAAGAAACTGGACAAGATTAAAGGCAAGACGGTAAGTTAACATTATTGTATGTTCTTCTCTGCTTCAAGAGCATGTTCTTTCATGCACGCATTTTACTCGACTTGATTACGCAGAGGTGTCTGCAGACAGACTAGCATGATGAAATCCCAGGCAACTGCGGAGGAGAGGGAGCCTATGCTACTTTAATACAAACATGTTCCAGTTTGCAATATTCATTTAATATGGGCAGTGTGGGTAAAGTCACTAATATTTTTTTAAGTGTCTAAAACGAGCAAGGTTGGGGGGTGGGGGGGGGGGGGGGGGGGGGGGGGGGGAATCAAAAAGGATTCAAAGCTACCAGTTAACTGCAAACAGAACAGGTGTAATGAAGTTCCAGCAAAAAATTACAGCTTTTGTCAGTTCAACCATCTTCTGATCTCTCTTTTTATCTCTCCTTTTCTGTTGTTGTTGTGCATGTTCCATACCACTGCTGCAACAGAGAGGAGCGGCAATTCTTTCAAGCTCTATGAGCTTAAATTGATATACACACAGGGCAACATTTCATGTTACCCAGCATAGTAAAAGCAACAACAGGAGTTAATCAGTGTATGCTCAAAAGATGTCCCACCAACATAACAAAGACCTAGACCGCCTACAGTGTCTACCACCTGCCCTATGAGTAAATACAAGATACGTAAACTCCAATTAAGGTACAGGTATTCTAAAAGGCACATTCAGGATAGTAAAACTAAAAGGGGCGCTTCTTAGTTTATTCTTGGGCTATAAGCATCAGGTCCACAGACAGAGTGGGAGCCATGCTTCGTGTAGTATGCAGTGTCTATTTAGGGTAAATCACAGCTTATGAATATCACCCACAGCAAGTGCAATGGTACAAGACCATATGGCAGCAGCTTCAGGGCATATCAGTGTTATAACCACTGACGTCCCCATTTAACTGCATAGGCACATGCACAGTCTGCTGTTGTGTTGCTTAATGTCCTTGGATGTTGGTTGACATATTAGGGACAAGCTGAGACCAACGCCTGAGCATAGTTCAATATTGCTTTACGTCCACAAAAACCATAAGGCTCATTAGGACGGAAAGCCCAGGACGGCCACCTCGACTTTCACACAGTTCCTGAGCTCTGATGCACAGTCAAGGTGAGACTGATCAATTATGCCAAGGTTGTGGACAAGTGGACATGCACAGTTTTTGTTTTGTCTGGTTTTGCGTCTCTACAGCAATTCGTCCATACATGTTCAGGCAAGACCCTGTATCTGACAAGGCTTGTGAAGGCAGACATGAGGTTCTGTCTGGACGTGGACAAAGCAGAATTCTAGAGTGCTTCATCTCAACCAGTGTGAATACCCTGCTGACGATCTAACAAAATTTACAAGAGGCAGAAAACTGTGCATGAAATGTGAACAACACAGCTAACAAAATCAGCACTCTACATGCAGACATGGGCAAGACAGACAATAAATAACAAAACGCAAGCACTGGGGCATAGCTGAACAACAACAAAGACAAAAACAACCTACAGACACAGGCACAAAAATCAGACAATAAAATCCAAAGACATGGGAACAAATCAATACCACCACAATTCAAAATGCAATCACACATCCTCGCACAAAGCAAACCTACAATAATAATTAGAAATGTCAGAAACAAACAAAAGCAAGCACACTCCCACTCTTGCATCCTAAGAAGCAGAGAAGGAAACCGAACGGTCCATTGCACTGCATTCAGTAATGTCTGTCAAATGACAGGTCATCGTTAGTGCACACAGCGTTATTGCTGTCTGATCCAAGCCGCTGACTGGCTCAGCTGTCCTCATCACTAACCTACATATAGTAACTCTTGCATCCTCAGAAGCAGAGAAGGAAACCAAACGGTCCATTGCACTGCATTCAGTAATGTCTGTCAAATGACAGGTCATCGTTAGTGCACACAGCGTTATTGCTGTCTGATCCAAGCCGCTGACTGGCTCAGCTGTCCTCATCACTAACCTACATGGAATGACACCCAGCAAGTGAAGGAGACACCAACAAGACCTCAACACCTATGCTTCATATTCCAGCTCCAGTCGCAGGGACACTACACATGACCAGGGAACAGTGAAAAAAGAAAGAAAAAAAGAAACGATTGGGTTGTCTGCTAGTGCTAGACTGATATGTGCCCCGGGGGCGGGGATAGCTCAGTGGTTAGAGCGCCAGACTCGTGATTGAAAAGTCGCGGGTTCGAATCCCTGCAGGAGCGGCGGGAGAATTTTCTTCTCCAGGGTCGACTTTCTGTGCTGACTCTTATTTCGGTATCCATTCCACCCCCGTGTTACCACACTAGCACGTAAAAGATCCCAGTCATTCTGCCAAAAGTGCAGGTGGCAGGTTACAGCTAAACACGCATACACCTTACGTATGTGGCTTTGCATGAAGTGACATGGAGCATGGTTGTATAGTGTACACAGACCTTGCGCCAGACGCAGCAGTTTCATGTGGCAACAGCCATGCCAGCGCTGTAAGTACACCACTTCGGTGGATATTCAAAAAAATGCGCTATAAAAAGCTAGTCACTCATGTAGAATTACATGCAAGCGCAGTGAGTCTGCTCAAGAGAGCGGAGAATAGCGCTATATAAGCGATCATCAATCATCAATCAGTCAATATGTCCAGAATGTATTAAATTATCACAAAGATTCCAGTCAAAATCCAACATTAGCACACATCTAACAAAATCAACAATGGAAATGCTCCAAGATTTTTGTACGTGTGGACAGGATAGTTTACAACTTAAAATGTAGCCTAGCCATATGTGCTGCATGCTTTTAACAAATGATATGTAAGCATATCACGAAGAAAATGGAATGGGGTGCTGCTTTTAATGTCACTGGTCCTCAAGTTTTGCAGGTTTACAAAGGGCCTCTTTGTCACAAGTGGAATTGATGAAGTATCTGAATTAGTGTTAAACAAAACAAAAGAAACACTCAGTAAAAAAAAAGTGTCCACATTTTTTTAAAACAAATATTCTGATAACAGATAACAGCAATTCTTTTTTCAGCCCCTGCAGTAATGACTTGATAATGACACTTTCACAACCAAGCTCTGTCAATTAAATGTTACAAAGTTGTGCAACAAGTATCACTGTGTGTGTAGTCTTGAGTTTGTGGATGAGTGGGCTTGGAGGGTGGGGGCAAGGGTAGAGGGGGGTATTGAGTGTGTGTGTGTGTGTGTGTGTGTGTGTGTGTGTGTGTGTGTGTGTGTGTGTGTGTGCATGCACGTGCACATGCAGCTGGGTGCTAGTGAAAGTATCAAGTTTTTAATCTATGTGTGGCCATTTGTTTGCTGGACTTGCTTAATTATATGTGTTCATTTAAATTGCTGTAATTACCATGCAGTCAAAAACAAGTTTCTATAGCTGTGATATATATATAGACAAATTAACTTCTAATGTTTTGAGTTTTATGTCATAGTATTAGCCGCTTAACAGTGTTATCAGCATGATCCAAATTTAGAACCACCATTTGAAAAACACTGAAGTGTTACTTGGATCTTTTTTCTTCTTTCCCTTTCCTACATGTTTGAGAGGATTGAGACAGCTGATATCAGTTCAATTCAGTTCAGTTCAGTTCAGTTCAGTTAGCCCATATGTGCTCCATCCCGTCTCTCAGAAGTTTCCCCAGCGTCACATTTGAAATGGTTCCAATGTTCATGTGATTGATGATGGCCCTCTCTCGACAATTGGTACGTGTATGACAACTGAATCAGTTAGCCATCCATTCAGTCAGTTATACACTGAAATAAATGCCCATATAATAATCAGTTATACACTAAAATATATGCCCAAGTAATAATCAGTCATCAAATCTGATGATAAAAGTAAATGAATTCTGACATAATTCAATTAACCTTGAAACTATAATTACATAACCAAACACTTTTGCAAACACACATTCATTCTTGTGCTTAATGGTCGTTAACAATATCAATCTATTTGTCATCGGATGTCATAGGATAAAAAGCAAACATCAGTAACAATATCTATATATGGACATGCCTTTAGTACAATTAAATATCTATTAAACAGTACACAGATCACAAAATCGATAGATCATTAGATGGAAATGCTCTGAGATTCTTGTACATGTGGACAGGACAATTTCAAGCTTGAAATGCAGCTGATATGCTGCACATTTTAACAAACCCCAATTCATTTGTTCAATAAACCATGTGTGTATTTTGTTTTCGTTTTCATTTTACATTGAACTGTGTGTGTTTTTTGTTTTTGTTTTCATTTAAACATTCTTTCATTCAAGATGGTGGACAAGTGGAGGGCTGTATGCCTTTAAATAAAATAGACCCTGTTCTTCACAATGTTTTCTCTCTCTCTTTCTTAAACAGCAACAAAAAACAGCTTTAAACTAGTACTCTTAAGTCAACTTCCATTCCAGTCAGAAAACAAAATCTGATTTAACTCTTACCGAAAGTATAATGTCAAGGCCACCCAAGCACAGCACTATACAAGTTGTAAAAAAGAAAAAAGCTAATTGTAAGGTCTTTTGTTCTTTTCTTTTTTTCTTGTTTTCTTGTTTTTGTTTGTTTACAAAGCACATAAACAAAAACAAAACAAAACAATGTCTCCCTTAAATACACACCCTGAGTTACTTAAAACAGTATTATCCACAGGCATGGTCATATCTGTATCAGTGTATGTGTAACAATGACACTCTGAAGTCGAATGGGTAACAATCAAAGCCTGAAGTCAACTGTATGAGAAGTTCTCAACGATGCACAACATTTAGTTTCAGTTTCCAGCATCACCGTCAACTGGACTTTGACAAAAGTCAACAAAACTCAGGCATCAAAGTGAGAAGCAGGCTCCAGAAATGTGTCAATCATCATCTTCAAATCAACATCAACATAGGGCCAACATTCTATGTGTGACAATTTTCTTGCAGCGCGAGAAAAGAACTTGCTCAGAAAACACAACTAGTTGTTTTACCCTTTCAACATCACAGCGACTTTCACATTAATGCAAGCTGTCAAAAACTGCTATGAATGTGTACAGCTGTGAAAGATGTTTGTAATAATCATGATCCAAAGTTTGCAGTTCTTGTCTCCAAGTACAAGTCATCCCACCGGCAGGCCCTCACAAACACATGTCATTACACGGCTCAATCATAAATAACAACAACATGATGCGTGCTATTCAAAAGTGTAGAAAAACAAAAAACAAAAACAAAAACATGCCATTGCTACTTTGATGCAGGAACACAAGCCAAGGTAAGTATAATAAAATTCAAAAAATGGTTTAGTTCATTTTGTCTGGTCACAATGAGGTTTCTCAAAGCCCCATCCACACAAAGTTTTAATCCTAAACACTGTTTTTACGCCACTTTACATGAGGTAGTGACCACATTAAAAAAAGAAATTAAAAAAATACAATGTGTAAACCACCCAGAGCACAAATGGTCATGCCCCACATCATGATATGCCCTGAACGAGCCAACTACTTCCCATGATCTTTTTTTCCCCTTTTTTTCTTCTTTTTCTTCCTTTAAAAAAAAAAAAATAAAAAAATTACGTCATTAATCCTTTGCAGGAAATTTGTGTTGCCTTACCCGAGTATGGCTACAGCAGCTGCAAGAGCAGCACTACTCGTTCCTACCAGGGCACGCAGCATATTCCTGTGCCCAAACAATGGTACAGCCAATGTTTCGGATTTTTAATGTGCACACACATGTTGATGCATGCAACTGTGCACAGGGGCTCTACAAACACAGCAAGAGTCCCTGCACTAAAAGTTGACCCTGGACAAAAAATCCTCAACTGCCACATTGCGGAATCAGACCCTGTTAGTACCGCGCCTGGCCTTTCAGGTCCGACGCTCTACTGAGCTATTGAATCTGTTAAGAACTTTATGCTTTCTTTGAGAGTGACTCATACATGGGGATTTATCAAAGAATGATGCATCGTTTCTTTATCATGCTCCGAAGAAAAAAGAGGAAGCTTGGAATCAAACGCATTCATAGACACTTCTTCAGCAAAGATTACTCCCTGTATGTTTGACTATTACCAGTACTATATTCCTTTGACAAACTGCATACATAGCCCTTTTACCTCTACAAAGTAGCCAACTGCGTTTGTAAATGCAATGAGCGACTTTGCTGGCTTGAGCACTGCACTGCCCAAATAGGCCCAGCGCCACCTGGCTAGTGTAGGGGAGATCATTTTCAGCTGACCTGAGCTTTGTCAAAGCCCCAAATATGCCCAGCGCCACCTAGCAGGGTGATCCGCAGCTAAGTCACCCATTCCATGTTAAGTTTTCCCCTGTACAATCATTTAACAAAATCTGAAGGAAGAAAATTATTTTAAAGTTTTGACTGCCAACTTGACATGGAAACAGTCAAAATTGGACCTGCCGGAAACAGAAGTTTTGAAAACAAATGCTCTGAAAACTCCTTGGCTAGGCTGGCGCCTTGTCTGCTACAGCTTGTCTGCTCTTTCACACGATTTGCTCCTCTGCTTCTTCAATGAGATGGAGGGATTTGCTCTGACTGTGGCCTTGATCACCATGTTCACCCCCCAGAGCCTCGATGGTTTTGTTGGGTAGTGGCTGCGTTTTAGGCAGTTGGTCATACATCCTGGAACAGAAGGCCAGATGTACAATTAATATTCACCCATTAAACCTGCATCCTCAAGCATGAAACCATACAATTCACATTAACTTAAAGGAGATCAAAACACACAGATGTTGAAAAAGACTGCTTATTTTAATCAGCGATACAAAACATGTGAAAATGTTCAGGGTAAACCCCTTTTTTCAAGCAAAAAACAAACAGATAATACACACACACACACACACACACACACACACACACCACACACACACACACACACACACACCAAAAACAATTTGAACATCTAAAAGATCTGTACCTAAAAGACACCCCCCAAAAAACAACAACAACAACAACAACAACATCTTCACCAACTGAAAGACAAGTAGATTGAATTGCATTCCATTCACTGTTTGCTTGTGTATCAGTTGTCTGTTTTGTTGCTTCAAAAGGGGGGTTTACCCTGAAAGTTTGCACATGTTTTGTATTGTCTGGTTAAAACCAGCACTCTTCTCAACAACAACCATTTGTACATTTCAATCTGGTTTCATTCAGAGTGCTGGCAGTCAACTTGGTTCCAGACTTCTTCTTTTTTAACTTAAAGGGGAGTTAGCAATTCATTCTTGGATTTTAACACCCCATCAGCTGATTTTAACACTCCATCAGCTGCACAGGGACACCTCAGGACAGAGAGAACCAAAACAGCAAGCTGGCCTGAAATAGAAAATGTTGGCCTGGTGGGGTGGAGGGTGCGTAGGGGAGGGGGGTGCGTGGGGGAGGGGGGGGGGGGGGGGGGCACTGTTCAAACTGTCCATCTGGTCAAAAGAGATCTTCCCAACGTTTACTGACAGTTTTATTGTATGATTTTAATCGAGTGTCCACTGTTGCATCCCTCTGTCTGAAAGTACACTAAAATCCGATTACTGACTAATCAACCATGCCATATCCTACTTAAACTGACCTCATATGGCCTTCGTGGTTGATTGAGCGCTGAATATGTCAAGAATCAATCAACATGGTTGACAGGGTATGGATTATATCAAAAACAGACCAATCGCCAGGATCATAAAATCTTGGCTTTGTCACACAGTGCACACTAACTCCAGGCAACCACACTCAGATGACTGACACCCAAACTTTCACCAATAGGGCAACACTGGGGATGGTGATGCACACACCATCAGAACAAACTGGTGCATTTTGATGACCATGCACAGACCATCTTCAACAGACACACCCTAAAGAATCTGTGAAGTTTACCACACCAAATCAAGGTCCCAGTGAGTTTGCTGATTAAAGCTTTGAGCAAAGCACTCGCAGATCTGTACTCCAAGCAACACAATAAAAATCAGATGCTGGCTTTTGGAGATGCTACTGCATTTGCAACAGAATATCTCTCTCTCTCTCTCTCTCTCTCTCTCCTCTCTCTCTCTCTCTCTCTCTCTCTCCACACCACACACACACACACACACACACACACACACACACACACACACACACACTTAATGTCATGTAACCTGAACTCATCTCAAACCATTACCACACAGGTTGGGACAACAAAGTAATTTGTGAGAAAAAAACATTGAATTAAGTCTAGCCAATGACTAAGAGGTAAAAGACAATTATGACAATAATTTCACATCCCCATTAACTGTTGTTATTGTGTTGCTGTTGTTGTTGTTGTTGTTGTTGTTGTTGTTGTTGTTGTTGTTGTTGTTGTTGTTGTTGTTGTTGTTGTGTGTGTGTGTGTGTGTGTGTGTGTGTGTGTGTGTGTGTGTGTGGATCGTTCTGATATAACCGTAATGGTTGACTGGGCATAAAAGACCAAGTTACTAAGTTGTTGTTGTTCTTTCAAGTAAAAAGTGTTTGTTTCAGTAACAGTGCGCAACCTACTCAAACTGCTCCTGATGATCCACTCAAAGTGTAACCTGGTCAACACTTGTAAGAAAATATGAAAAATGAAAGCATCTGAATGCATGCGCAGCGTGGATTAGGCCAGATTAGAGTTCAGACCATGATTTTTTTTTTAAATGGCATCAACCTTGAGTTGTGCACTGTTTAACCTCATGCACCTATTACAAAAATATGTCATGGTAATCACACTCAGTTGACAATAAAGAGTATTGCGCCTCATATATGACCCTCTCCCACGAAACAAGTCACAACTGTTGATCAGCCCTAGGGACAGAAATAGCCAACAGGGGTCCGTCTGGGTGATCTTCATTTTGTTTACAAAATTACAGTTTTTTTAGGCCTCAAATTGTCAAGCAGTTATGCCTTTGGAAGTGGCACTAAATTGTACAAAACTGCATTCGAATGCCCCTACCCTGGAGCAAAGGACAGTAATGTTATGTGAAATGACCGTTTTAAAGTAAGTAAACATGGTGCTTAACGTCCACAGAAACCATAAGGCCTATTAGGGATGGGGACTGTTTTTCCAAATGAATTGTATTTGTACCCCTACAGAACCCCAACACATCGTCCAGCTTTGCCCAGTTTATTAACATGTAATCATTCAAGATGTCTGGCTAACTCTAAACCTCTGTTGCTAAGGAAAATTAGCAAAATGACGTGTGATCTTTCAGGGCCATTTTCTAAAACTGTTTGTCACAACACTTAGCAACTTCAAACAGCCACAACTTCAAGAATTCTCTTACTACAGTCTTTATTTAAATACCAAAACATTCAGCAGGGGCTGCAGTTTCAAAATTATGTACAGCTCAAAAATACCTGAAATGTAAGTTAAAAAAATGATTTCATGGGAAATGACTCAACATAATAACAATAATGATAATAGTGGGGTCTCAAATGAGCCCTAGGTACATACATTTCACACTCAAGTTAACATTAGCTGACATCATAGTACACAATATTAACATGCACAAACTGGTCATCAAACATCACCCAGACACACATGCAAGCATGCACACACACACACACACACACACACACACACACACACACACACACACACACACACACACACACAGATTTACTCGAGGCAGGCTGGAGACAGCTGGAAGTGTTAGGAGTAAAAGAGAGAAAAGGTGAGTACTGAGCTGTGACCTGAAGGAAGAGAAAGTCTGAGCAGGTCACACAGAGAAAGGGAGACTGCTCCAGGTGGATGGACTAATGAAAAAAAAAGGTGCACTTTACACAGACATAAAGAAGACTGATGTTCACTCTGGACTGCTTCCTTATCACTGGCTTTTGATGAGGACATGGCTGTATTATTTAAGGCACCCAATAATTCTGCAAGAATCCCGCTGAATTTCCAGTAACAAACAACTTCAAAATGTGCTGGTAATGTACAAGTACATGAAACGTAAGCTACAATACATAGTACAGTCAACTATAACATTGTGTTTTTATCAGAATGTTAGTATTATAAAGGGTTCTGTCAGTAAATCAGACAGAATGGTCAACGATGCATCCAGCATGTGTAGCCTTATATGCTTCGTTTGAAGCGGACAAGGATACAGACGATTTGGTCGGCGTGGGCGAGAAAACACACAGATACATACACACACACACACACAACTGTATGCTTCATTGCCCGATATTGATCTAGTTAGATCTACAATGAAAGCGGAGCACAGCTGTCTTATCCAAACAGAAATGAAACAGTCTAGTAGCTATCTTGCAGTCAGCACTCATACTTTGGGACCTGTCCATACTTTGGGACCTGTCCTAGCACGCGACACATATGGCATCTGGTGTGACTGAGCATTCTTTTTTGTTTTGTTTTTTGTTTTCTGCTTGCTGACCAACACCAAAAGCGACCTTGTTTATCCTGAGCTTCCGCTTGCTTCTGGGCCCAGGGTACATACAGAGTATCTCCAGCAAGTCACAAAGCGTTTTTTCAGCCGGTACTTGGCACCAGTGACTTTTTTTTTTATACCTGTCCTAGGGAAACATTTACTGGTAAAAACCATCTCTCGGCCGATTATTAGTTATGCTACATTGTGGCTACGGCTTGGTCACCATAGAAACACTGCCGCTCACAGAGAGACTGGTCTACAGAACCAACAAACCAGTTGAGGGAAAGATTCAGCCCAACGAACGCGCTGTCTGAGGTATTGCAGCAGCTGTGCAACAAACTGGATGAAAGAGGAAACCCCTATCATGGGTGAATTTTCACCCACGCTGTACACCGAAGTAATCTGTTATGTGAAACTCATGGGTGAATTTTCATGAAAATCTTACTATGATAAAGTCATGGGTGAATTTTCACCCACAAAGTTCACCATGCAAGTGTTATTATGTTAAAGTCAAGGGTGAATTTTCACCCACTGTGTACATGGTGTAAGTGATCCTCTTATACAGTATGGGTGAATTTTCACCCACAACGTACTGGAAGGAAGTTTTATAGCGACATACGGCGAAGGTTAAGTGTTGTTTTGTAGCTTGATAAAGGAGATTACCCCGAAAATTTGCATGTTGTGTTTTGTTCTAATAAACAGCGTTTTTCTGGACCTTTCATGAGTTTGAATTTTTGTTGATTAGACTTGAGAAAGTGTTTACATATCAGAAGAGTTCTGAAATGTTCATTTGCTTATGACAGTGTTTGATCATCCTAAGGTGACCCTGTGCAGTTAAGATCCAATTACTTTTTTTTCTTTTTACTTTTTAAATAATACCAAAATACAACAACAACAGTACAATTACACACATACTAATGGAATACAATTACCAGGTCATTAAAGTGACCTTCAGACAAGAAATATTTTTAAAAAGCACTCTCATTACACCCCCACACATATACACAAATTCACTGGTTGGTGGAATGCTATATATCTGACATCAGAGAGAGATTCATATTACACTTTAGACACCAAGTGTCTTGGCGCCATAATGACCAGCAATTTGATCGTGGGCCCTCGATGTGAAGAAGAAGAAACACCAAAGATCAACAAATGACACCCATTGGTCCTCATGCCTTTCCATGCAGTCTGAAGTCGCAGAGCTATATTTCTAACTAACTCTGTGCTGAGCTCTAAACCCCACCGTATCTCTGACAAGCTTTCGATATGACTGCCCTGTGCTACTTGTGGTTGACTGTGGCGACAGGTGGAATGTGTGATGATTCAGAGTCTGATTTAGCATTCAAATAAGTGTATCTTGCCTCATTTGATCGCAGGCGATAGATTTTGTCATCAATGAATTCAATGATTTTGTCATCAGTGGATGTATATTCTTCAGTCTCATTGCCCTGATGTGCAACTGGTGTGTGTGTGTGTGTGTGTGCGCACATGCATGCATGTGCGAGTGTGTGCGTGCGTGCGTGTGTGCATGCATTCATGTTGTATGCATTGAATTTTGACAAATATCTATTTGTAGAGAACGTGTAAGCGCTTAGGGCCTGTGCGGGTTAGGCACTCTAAGTATTCATTATTATTATTATATTATTATGCCATTATGTGCTTTGAAGGTTTAGCTCAGAATCAACCAGTCTTTCATTCTGTTGCTATGCCTTAATAATGTGTGAGGAAAGTGGAGTGTGCTCAGCAGCAAAGTTCCACTGTTTTTTCTGAATGGCTAAAATTTTATTAAAATCTAGGATGATTTACAGACCAGAACCCTTTACATGTTGTTGTTGTTGTTGTATTTAGCCTTTTCTCATATGTCTCACAGAAAATATTAAAAATATCAGCTGTTTTAGCAACGTCTTTCCTCTCCAAATAGCACAAGAGAGAGAGAAAAACGACAACAACATACAGTAGACATAATGAAGGTCGCTAGGTATGCAGGTGGATGGAAAGCAGAAGTTCTTTTTTAAAAGGAAGAAGAATAACAACACTTTTGCATGCAGTTAAACAGAAGAAGAAAAATGCACAACAGAACACAATGCTTCAAGGTAGCACAATTCCAGCAATTAGTGCCTGGGTCAGATTAAAAAACCACTGCCATGTGTGAGTCGCCAACTAGACCGCACAGTTAAGTGCTTCTTTGGATGCTGCACGAAGACTGCATCCATCTTTACATAGGTTGGCACAGACACTGACTCACCTCTCCCACTACCCCCTGTGGATATGTGCTGTCTCCCAGGCAGAAGGTTGGTAATAATTTCCCACTGATATGTCTGTGGGGTCAAACATATCAACAAAGCAAAGCTTCAACAAAGTCCTGCTGACATATCTGCAGCGTTCAAACATGCCAACAACACAAACAATCTGAAACAAGAATGACTGCTAGCATTTTAAAGCAAGATCCAAACACATAAATGGTTAAAAAGAATCCTGTTATTATCACAAAACACAACATGCAAAATTTGCAGGGAAAGACCCTTTCTAAAGATACAGAACAACACTTAAAACACTTAGCGGTGAAAAACGAGATGTCAGATGCTTATCTGCTTTTGGCAGCTGTTTTGCAGTGTTTGTTTCGGTGTCTCCTTTGGGGACAATAAAGCAGCTGCACCGAAAGCAGGTAAGTATTCTACATCTCATTTTTCACTGCTGAATGTTGCTTAGGTGTTGTTTTGTGCCTTGAAAAAGGGAGTTCATGCTTGAAAATGTGCGTGTTGTACACGTGCTTTGTCATAACAAATAGCATTCTTTTTGACCTTTCATGCATTTGGACCAACAAAGCAAAACTTCAGCAAAGTCCTACTGACATATCTGCAGGGTTAAAACATGCCAACAAAGCAAAACTTCAACAAAGTCCTACTGATATGTCAGCAAGGATAAAACGTACCGACAAAGTCCCACTGGCATATGTCTGCAGCGTTGAAACATATGCCAACAAAACAAGACTTTAACACTACTGACTGATATGTCTGCAGGGTCAAAAGGTCAAACAAAGTGAAGCTTCAACTACCAATTTCCCCCAGGGCTGCCACATTTACAGGCCAACCTCACCATAACCTGACACAGCAACACAAGAAAAATTAACACAGCTGAGCCTGAATTTGAGAGTGGCATGATTTTGGTGATACTTTGACGCTTAAGAGAGCATAGTGTTATGCTTACAAAATCATGAAATTGTTCAACAAAGTTTTGACTTCATTTGCTATACTTATAATACATAACTGAAACTGATCAGTGTCGATCCGCACATATGAGATAACTGGTAACCCATGACGATATGGAAAATATACATCTGACAGGATTTGAGACACACAGGTTTGTTTTGCTTATGAACTCACAAAACAGAAACCAACTTGTTTACTCAATGTTATAACTGACACTGAAAACATTAGACACCTGGACACAGCACAAAACAGTTGACTAGATGTTACAAAGCTACTACAATACTGTCCTATCTGGGGACCACAAAGCCAAAAGAACCAAACTTTTTCTCATTGCAGTAGAAGCACTTGAAGGTGAACGACTGCAAGATAGCTGAAAGTGAGGGGGATGGGGGGGGGGGGGGGGGGGGGGGTGTACACACATGCCTGGATGCACATACATATATACAAATATGTGTATGCTTATGCAAGCATGTGTGTACATGTGTGCACATGCACATGCATATATGTGTGTGTGTGCATGGACACACATGCATATAATTATATATCTGCATGTGATGGCATGCATGTGTGCATGCATATATGCACACAAGCATGCACGCATGTATATTCATGTATATGTATGCGGGCACATGCACGTGCCTGCATGAAAGAGTGTGTGTGTGTGTGTGTGTGTGTGTGTGTGTGTGTGTGTGTGTGTGGTGTGTGTGTTTCTGTGTATCTCTGTGTGTGTGTTCAAAAAAAAGGGAAGGGGAGGGATGTCACAATCTAAGAATAAATAAAATATGAGATAAACACCAAAGGAAAGAAGTAAACAAAAGAAAATGAAATACAAAAACCAGAGTTCATCCAAGTAGATTCAGACATAAAATCAGCCTATGAAAAGGAAAAAAATAAGCATGCTCTGATCTTTCTGTCACTATCAGTGTTAGAAGTTAGTCAAATAATGCAGTCTAAGTATGCTCCAATCAAGTTTTTGTTTTGTTTTCTTTTTAATCACAAGACAAGGCAATCAGTCTAACTATGCTCAAATCAAGCTTAAAAAATAATAATCACAAGACAATGCAATCAGTCTAACTGTTCTCAAATCAAGCTTTCAAAAAATCAAAAAATCACAAGACAACTAATTCAAACAACTGGCACATTCACTGTTAGATGTGTGGTTCAGTTTTATTTAGACACAACAGAGGTAAGAGAGATTTAACAGTAAATATTTGTATGCACAGCAATTGGCAGCCTAACATTAATCTAAAACAGGTTCATAAATGGTCTTCATGCATACTGGAGAAATATACTACCTCTTTCTAGAGAACTATTTGCCAGTTCAGCTCTTTTTCGACTTTTTCGCTTTATGCTCAAGGGTTGTGCTGTTGAAAATGGATGAAGTTTAAATTTGATTTACTCAGTGATGTCACATGCACAGTGTACCTTAAGATAGACATGAAAATAAAACTGTCTTATGAAATTATGTTTAACCCTTAAAAAAAAATCTCATTTAGACTCAGAGTTTAAGAGAAGGAATTATGAAAGGAAACTGTAAAGCAAAACTGCATTTATTTTCATCTACACTTGCAAGTATTATACCAAATTTATAACAACTGAAAGTATTACGCAAAATTTATAACAAACTTAGCCCTGATGATTTCTAAAAACAGTGTCTTAATGTGGCTTGAAGATTTTATTCAATATTAATCCCAAAATGCCTAACTTTTCTACTCAAAAGGGGTACCCAGCATGCAAAGACACAAAATGGCATTAACAACAACAAAAAAACAAAAAAGTGCACACATCTTCATTCGCCGGCTTCATTATGTTCTCTTACCACCAGAGGTGCTTTTTGGCTTCAAATCTGAGCAGCCATGTTTATTAACTCTTTACCAATGAAAAGCAGAAGGGAAAGAAAAAAAAAGAAGGTTGGCTCATGATGTCACAGACACAGACTGCTAACAGTGCTATACATGCCAGACACAAAATGGAAGTGCTCACTCCCATGTTTTCAAGACTTTCAAACATTGATTAACTAACTGGACTGACAACTCTTCAGCCCGTTTTGCTGGGGTGACTGGGCGGGGAGGGGGTGTCTTTTTCTTTGTTTCTTTTTGTTGTTCTTTTCTTTTCTTTTCCTTTTGTTGTAGTCTTTTTCTTATTCCATTCCAATTATTTCATGTCCATGATGTATCTTTGCCTGGGGGCCCCTTTAAAGATAAAGGACTGTAACTCTCAATTTGCCCATGGGGCTCAACTGCATGAGCACAGTTCGAACCTTCCCCTTGAAGAAAGGAAGTAAAGAACATGACAAAAACAGCACGCACAAGTTACATTACACACACATACAGTTGATACACACGCATACACACGCACACACCCACACCCACACACACACACACACACACAAATAACATGGATACTTCACAAAGGCTGGAATGCTGCAGTGAAATAGCCATAATATTAATTTTCATTGTGTACAATTCTCTCTCTCTCTCTCTCTGTTGTCGCACACACACACACACACACGCACACACACACACACAAATAACATGGATACTTCACAAAGGCTGGAATGCTGCAGTGAAATAGCCATAATATTAATTTTCACTGTGTACAATTCTCTCTCTCTCTCTCTGTCTCTCTCTGTCTCTCTCTCTGTGTTGTGTGTGTGTGTGTCTGTGTGTGCATGTTCATTGTTTTTTTGTTGTTGTTTGTTTGTTGTTGGGTTGTGTGTGTGTGTGTGTGTGTGTGTGTGTGTGTGTGTGTGTGTGTGTGTGTGTGTGTGTGTGTGTGTGTGTGTGTGTAATCTAGTGTGTTTTTGTTTGTTTGTTGTTGTTTTCTGTTTTCTTTTTTTGTTGTTTCATTTTTTTCTTTTTCTTAGGGGGGAGGGTATGCTGTAATTTTTCAGGAAATGGCCCAACTGCTGAAACTGTGATTTTTCCAAACTGAGGTTTACACAGGATCTACAGTTTTATACTTTGTACTAAACCCTGCCACAACTTTTACATTAGCTGCACAACTACAACAACAACTATTGATATAAGTGAAAGAGCTGTTTATATATAGAAATACTAAGGCTCTAATTGTATATGTGTGTATGTCGGCGAAAGCAAAACACAATCACCTGGAATGCCTCTTTAAAGACTACAACATCATCAACAACAACAACAACAACAACAACAACAACAACAACAACAACAACAACAACAACAACAACAACAACAACAACAACAACAACAACAACAACAGAGAAAGAAAAAGAGTTCTCTGCCAAAAGAAAGACTAATAAAGCACTCTAAGAAGCGTTTCTGACGAACAGCTGACAGCACCCTAACAAGGGAGGAGAAACGCTTTCAGATACTTGTCTCTGAAAGAGGTGTGATGCAAAGCGGTCCACCATCACGCTCAGGCCAGACGGAGGAGAGGCCACAACCCTGCCCTCCATCACACCTCTACCCAGCTGGTCATGAACTCACTGGGGGAACTCCCTGGGGCGCTCCCTGGGGGAACTCCCTGGGGCGCTCCCTGGGACCCTCTTTAGGGAACTACCTGGGGCCCTCTTTGGGGAACTGCCTGGGGCACTCCCTGGGACCCTCTTTGGGGAACTACCTGGGGCACTCCCTGGGGCCCTCTTTGGGGAACTCCTGTGGGCACTCCCTGGGACCCTCTTTGGGGAACTACCTGGGGCACTCCCTGGGACCCTCTTTGGGGAACTACCTGGGGCACTCCCCGGGACCCTCTTTGGGGAACTACCTGGGGCACTCTCTGGGGAATTCCATGGGGCCCTCTTTGTGGAACCCCTGGGGCTCTCTTGGGGGAACTACCTTGGGAACTCCCTGGGGCCCTCTTTGGGGAACTACCTTGGGAACTCCCTGGGGCCCTCTTTGGGGTACTACTTGGGGCACTCTCTGGGGAATCCCCTGGGGCACTCTTTGTGGAACTACCTTGGGAACTCCCTGGGGCCCTCTTTGGGGAACGTCCTGGGGCACTCCCTGGGACCCTCTTTGGGGAACTACCTTGGGAATTCCCTGGAGCCCTCTTTGGGGAACTACCTGGGGCACTCTCTAAGGAATTCCCTGGGGCACTCTTTGTGGAACTACCTTGGGAACTCGCTGGGGCCCTCTTTGGGGAACTACCTTGGGAACTTCCTGGGGCCTTCTTTGGGGAACTACCTGGGAAATTCCCAGGGCAACTCCTTGGGGCCCTCCCTAGGAAACTCCTTAGGGCACTCCTTAGGGAACTACCTGGGGAACTCCCTGGGGCACTACCTGTGGAACTCCCTGGGGCACTACCTGTGGAACCCCCTGGGAAACTCCCTGAAAGTCAATGCTAGGAGTAAGCACGGCCCCCTTGTAAGGGTGGTTTCTGGTCAAAAGGTCTATTCTCAATGCAAATTAAAAAATATATAAAAATTAAAAGGCCAACATAATGCAGCAGGAAAATAAAGCTCCAGAAAACCACAGGTATGTTCCAGCAGAACTCTGGGATATAGTCTTACCTGTACAGCCAGTGCTGCAGTGCTGTGGCCAGGATCAGGAAAAACACACAGCACTGGAATATGATGGCCATCGGCAGATTCTGAGAGGGGGAAAAACACTATGTTAAAGGAAAAGGAAAGGGAACAAGAGATTCTCACCTGCATCATCCATAATTCAGCAATAACGTTGCTGAGAAGAAGGAAGATACACACACACACACACACACAACACACACACACACACACACACACACACACACACACAACCTTCTTTCCCTGCACAGTCAGATACTGAAACAAACTCCCCCCAGATGCAGTTCAGTCGCCCACCCATCACACCTTCAAGTCAATGGTGTCATCCCCCTCCCAATAAATTCCAAAACTCTTCTTTTTTGTCTTTTCTTTCTTTTCTTCTTCTTTCTGCCTGCATCACTATTATTTAAAGTTGTATTGATAAGTAATCTTAATCTCTCCATTTTGAGCTACTTGTACTATATGTGCTTATGATTAATAAATTTCATGTAGCATTTCTACTATTAACGCTGCGCAGTACCCTAAAATGACAGTAATGGCCAGCTTTGTGGCCGACTGTCGTTAACGGAAGAAGACGAAGACACGCATGCACAAGAACACACATGATGAAATGCAGCTGCCTCCCTCATAAGAATGCACAGAACAATGCCTGCTTACCATAGCACCCAGCCCTAGCACTATGACCTATCCTACCAGGTTGACCCTAAATCCCAAGTCAAAACATTTTGTTACCATGCATTTACCACAAAAATATTTTCAAAGCTTCTTATTTCAATTTAAAAAATCTGAACGCCTTAGAATTACAAAGCATATAACAATAACACTGAAACACCCCAGATATTTCTGAAATGAACAGAAGAGGTTAAAGAAGAAGAACTAAATAATCCCACAGAAATACTGAAAAACTGTTCAATCTCACCTGGAGCAGTATGAGAACAACAATGAAATTCAGGGGAATACGGAAAATGTTCATGGTCGTCGCTCGCGCTGCAACAGAGCCAAACACTTCCTTATAAATGAACCACAGAACAAAGCAAAATTAATTACACAAGTATCAAGATTCACTGAAGTGTGGTTCACTCTTAGTCTTACAACTACTAAAATAAACAGCGGACATTTCCATCACACATTAAAGCATATTATTCCTCACACATTAAAACATGTCATGCCTCACACATTAAGACCTGTTACGCATAAGGACATTTATCTGCTTTTGGTCAAGCTGTTTTGGAAACACAGCTCAGCCAAAAGCAGATAAGTTTCCTACACCTCATTTCTCACCATTGAAGTGTTGTTTTGTAGCTTGAAAAAGGGGCTTACCCCCAAAATTAGCATGTTGTGTTTTGTCATAATAAATGGCATTCCTTTTTAACCATTTACGTATTTGTATCTTCCACACAAAGTCTGGACACACAGACAGATGGACACAATGATTCCAAGACACATCCCTGAACTGATTTTACAGAGGGTATAATAATATAGTGGCCATTTATTGCATCTCATCTGCAATAGCCCTAAGTGTTAATAAATTCTTCATATATACATACATGTACACATAATATATATTTTGATGACAAAGATTCAAATGCACACACACACACACACACACACACACACACACACACACACACACACACACACACACACCACACACACACACATGCATGCACACAACACACACACACACACACACACACACACACACACACACACACACACACACACACACATGCACACACACACACATACACACATGCTCTCTGTGTCTCTCACACACACAAACACACACACACACACACACACACACACACACACACACACACACATATGCACATACACACTCGCACACATTCTCTCTCTCTCTCTCTCTCTCTCTCTCTCTCTCTCTTCTCTCTCTCTCTCTCTCTCTCACACACACATGCGTGCATGCACACACACACACACATACACACACGTATATTCTGAGCTCTTACTTTCTTCTGGCACGTATTTTCCTCGCATGGTGCTGAGTGAGGGCCAGAAGATTCCCACACATATTTCAAACACCAGGAATCCGCTGAAGACCACCAGCTGATTCTGTACACAGTGTCCCCAAAACGGCAAGTGTCATTCAGCCCAGCGGGCTCTATACACAATCAGTCCACTTCTTTTCTTTCTTCTTTTTTAACTGATGGGAATTGCATTGATGTGTTTGCATTCTTACTTCTATGGACAAAATCTGATCATTTTAAGCAGTCTCCTCGGGGCCTTATGGAGATGCACACACACACACACACACACACACCACACACACACACACACACACACACATATAATATATACATATATATATATATATATATATATATATATATATATATATATATATATAATATACATACATACACAGAGAGAGAGAGAATCTATTTTTCTACCAGCCCATGACCAGTAATGCATGCATTTGTAGTGTGTGTGTGTGTGTGTGTGTGTGTGTGTGTGTGTGTGTGTGTGTGTGTGTGTGTGTGTGTGTGTGTGTGTGTGTGTGTGTGTGTGTGTGTGTGTGTGTGTG
>JABMCL010002483.1:250000-255000 GCA_018857735.1 Alviniconcha marisindica
TCAATGAAATATTAGTGTGTAGTTGGTGCAACGTTTTGTTCTTCTATAATGCATTTTATGGCAGACCACATAAATTCTGCAATGGATTAACAGTGGTCTTCTATCTTGTATTTTGTGTCAGTTACAAAATATGGGACACATCTTGAAAACTGCTCCGGTGATCAACAGTACAGTTGCAACAGACGAACCCTACAAAGGCAGCCACTGCTTTAAATGAGGTGTCCTCACCATGAACGCTGAGAAGATGTGGCCGTGAGGGATGACCCCACGGTGTCCATCATCTGTCATTTTAGTATCTGTGGTTGTGGCAACAGGGGTCAGAGCTGGGGTCCATTCCAAAACGAAGACGTACATGGAGCCTTCAAACAGGGACTGTATCAACCCCAGGCAAAGAATCTTGTGGTCTGAAAGAGACAAAAATTTAATATCAAACTGAATAAACAGACAAAACATTCATCATTTTTCTTTGAAAAATGTATGTGTGTGTCTACACTGGGAGGGGGTGGGGGCTGATGTTTGATGACAAATTTGTGTATGCTAATACTGTGTGTTTTGATGACTTTGTTGTTGTTGGTGTTGTTGTTTTTATCAGTCCCAGGCAAAGAATCTTGTAGTCAGAAAGAAACAAAATATCAAAGTGAATAAACAAACAAAACATTGATCATTTTTCTTTGGAAAATGTATGTGTATCTATACTTGGAGGTGGGGAGGGTGGGGGGGGGGGGGGCGGGGGGGGCTGATGTTTGATGACAAATTTGTGAATGTTAAAATTATGATTTTTTAAATTTTATTTAAAAAAATTAAATTCAGTATGACAAGTGTATGCCTATGGCTTATTTGAGAAAGGGCACTTTCAGACCCCAGTGTTATTACATGCACCACATGTTAACATGTCTCACATGTTTCACAGCATCAAACAGTAGCTGCCTTTTTTGTTGTGGTTGTTGTTCAGCTTGCTGACATTTTACAGGTTTTTTCAGGCAAAATGCTCCAGGTTGCGTTCTGCTTAGTCTCTTCTACAAATGGCAATGAGGCAAAACGCAGTACCTCAATGGTGAGAACTCAGTCAGAAAAAGACTGATTTTCACAAATGGAAGTGGGGGGGTGGGGGGGTGGGGGGGGGGGCAGACAGACAGAGAGGCAGCTGAGAGAGAGCAAAATAATAAGTTAACCTCAGCAATAATTAAAAGGAGGATCAAACTTCAAAGATCCTGTATCTGATCCATACCCACACACCTACCACTATTCTCTCACATCACCACCACCAACTCTTCCACAAAGAAAAAAGAAAAGAAAAAGAGAAACAAATCACTGGCACTCTTCTGGGCATAGCAAACTAGTATTCAGAGGTAGATGAGACGTTCATAGTTCAGGAGCTGTGTGAGAGTCGAGGTGGCCATCCTGGCTGTCTCTCCTAACAAGCCTAATGGTTTCCGTGGACGTAAAGCTATATTGAACCATGCTTCGGCATTGGTCTCAGCTTGTCCCTAATATGTCAACTGACATCTGAGGACATTAAGCAACACTTCATCATCATCATCACCTACCCCTATCCTCTCACATCACCACCAACTCTTCCACAAAGAAAACAAAAAGAAAAAGAGAAACAATTCACTGGCACTCTTCTGGGCATAGCAAACTAAACTATTATTCAGGGGTAGATGAGATGCTGCTGTAACCGCTGACTCATACCTGTGCGAATAGCAGTGATGGAAGCCATGAAGGACTTCCTGAAGTTGCTGGTTTTGTCTCCATAGTTCTCTGGCCATGTCATGATTATCACCAGCACCATGATTCCCAGCACTGTCATTGAAACATCAAACGGTGCCCTGAAACAGTGAAAAGGTACACAATGGGTTGTTCTTCAGGGCTGGTGATTGAATCTCATACTGTTCTACTGAAATGAACAAAAACTGTTACAACAAAACCAAAAACTCAAAAATAGAATCTGGAACAGTGAAAAGGTATATAATGGGGTGTTCTTCAGGGCTGGTGATTCAATCTCATACTGTTCTATGGAAACGAACAAAAACTGTTACAACAAAACCAAAAACCAAATAAACAGAATCTGAAACAAGAATGACTGCTAGCATTCTAAAACAAGATCCACATAAAAACTTAAAAAGGAGATTATTTATTAGGACCAATTATCTGTGTTTTGTCCTAATGAATAGCGTTCTTTTCAACCTTTTATGTGTTTGGATATTTTTGTCCTAATACATAACCTCCTTTTTGACCCTTTTATGTGTTTGGATATTTTTGTCCTAATAAATAACCTCCTTTTTGACCCTTTTATGTGTTTGGATACTGTTAAAACAGTTTGTTTTCCACTGGCCTGTTGTGTTCTGTCCTGCACCGATTCAGGAAGCAGTATGAGCAATAGAAAGGAAGATGAGAAGGGTACTGTCATTGTTATTTTAGACTAATAACCATGTGTCATGCAAAACTGGTTGACAAAAATGGAATTTTCACACTCTTGATGGGCTCACAACACAGCAGTCAGGAGAAATCAGCACAATTTTTGGCGTTAAAGTTTGTACAGGGAGGATAAAACTAGTCTTTTATTGAAGACACACAAGGGCTCATTTAAATGCTGCACGTGTTCAAGCCAGGCAAAACTGCGGGAACACTTGGGACAGTGTGTGTTACACCCTGTCCCAAGTGTTCCCTTTCATCTGCAATCAATGCATGTTCTTCAAACTTGGTAAACATGTGTGCTATAAATAGTTTAACTGCATTCAGCTAGTTAGCAAGCTGTGTACCAAAGCTAGTCATATTTTTGAAGGTTTTCTTCGCTTGTTAATTTACTCTACATTTGTTCTCAGAAAACACTTCATTACGTGCATTTCTCCTAAACCCCACCCCACCCCTTCTTTTTTTTCTCACACTAAACCTACAACAATCATATTAACCATTTTCCTGCCCATATGACATCATATATGACACCCTTGGAAAAGTGTTTCCCATCTGCCAGAAATATGTCAAAGGGAGGCCTACTCCGATGTCCTTTAGCATCTGTGGACATTAAACAAAAACAGAACAAACGAACCTGCTCTAATTCCAGCTGTTCTATTATGCATGCTCAGAAGAAACCAATGTTTCTGTTTGGCTTAACTTAACCTGTCTATGACTGTGGAAGGAACTGTAGCAGCAGATGAAATTCTTTGGCAGCAAAAGGGTTAAACGTCATAGCACATTTAAATACCACCAACATGAGCACTGAACTATCGTTAAGCATTGTGTCTGTACACCTCCCCCCCCCCCACCCCCACACCCCTTCCTTTCCATCCCCGTATCAAAATTCATCCAATTTACAAAAAAGTGAGCCAATGTAAAGGGACTTACACAAATCCAAACACGTCAGCAAACTTCTGAGCTACCAAGCCAGAAAAGATGGCAACCATGGAGTTGCCAAGAACAGCATGACTGAAGATGTTTCCCAGCAAGTCAGAATCAAAGCCTCGCTGAAAATCAACACCAAACACACACACACACACACACACACACACACACACACACACACACACACACACACACACACACACATGTAACTCGTGATATTTAACTGATATCAGTATCTTTCAGTTTGATACGCTCAGTCACTGGGTTACAAAAACTAAGTTTTCATGTGTCAGCTAGGCTAAAGAAATGAATGGTGATTTGTCACTATCTGAAACGAACAAATATGGACACACTTGTATGCTAGATACACATGCCATTTATTAACAAGCCTTTAAGTTGTGTACTCATATGTTTAAGTGAATTAACATTCTTGGCATTTTGCCCAAGAGGTTCATGACACTGGCTCTGTCCTTCTCCAAAACTCCACCCCTACTCCAACACACACCAAACAAGGATGCAGTAAGCAGGAGTTGGATCTAAAGTTACTAAGTACTGACAGCAGCAGCAGCCTTGCATGTATACAACAACTCACAAATAATTAAATAAGAAGAAGTATTTGTGCACTGCACACACACACACACACACACACACACACACACACACACACACACACACACACACACACACGCACACACACACACACACACACACACACACACACATATGCATGCATGCCCCACACACACACACACGCACACACACACACAGATGCGCGCACGCAAACACACACACACACACAGATGCACACACACACCTTACCTGATTGTGTTCATAAATGAGCCATGACTCAAAGGCACTGTAAAGGATGGAGGTTGCCATTCCCCCCAGCAAGCGTCCAATCATCAACACCCAAAAGTTGGGAAAATGCTGTGCAAAAACACAGAAAAACACGTTTCTGTATTAACTAGACTCGGTGAGTTCTCCTTCAAAGGCACAAATAAAATAAAAGCAACTGGCAATACATCTACTCACTAACTCAGAAATACAACTTTCGATTTCATTTGTTGCATACCACCATGACTTTGACATTAGGCCAAAGTCAAAATCCCATAAACATAAATCCCATAAATCCCATGAGGCCATAAAACATCGGGTGCTCCCCCCTTGTCCGCTGAGGCTATACCTAAGCTTGGGTCCTGTCAACGTATCGCACTTACACTAGTTGTAGTGCGCATCAAGATCAAGATAATAACTGGCATTGTGGTGTAAAACTCAAAAGATATTAGCACTCATTGCTGTGCACAGTCTGAAAGACCTGACATTAAGAAGTCTCCACCTGAAACAAAGCTAATGCCCATAGAGTGCCGTATGGAGGCAAGCTGCACATACCACCTACCAGCCATCATCTCCTAGCTGCTCAACAAGAACCATACAAAAAAGCCTAAAACAAAATGCACAAAACAGAATCTGAGGCACAAAAACAATGATGGCATACATCAAATTAACACGACACACTGACAGAAACATAAGAACCCAGACTCTCATGAACGAGTGTCCCTGTTCATTACGCCACTTTTTGTTGTTGTTGTTGTTGTTTTGTAGTTGTTGTTTTTTTGTAACCTCATCTCTTTATGTTTCTGTAAGAACAGGTGGCACTT
>JABMCL010002483.1:260000-295000 GCA_018857735.1 Alviniconcha marisindica
GGGCAAGAAGGCATAATTATTTATGTGCTTCCTATTAGTATTACTGAGCATGGCATGAAGGCATAATATATATATATATATATATATGTGTGTGTGTGTGTGCTTTCTGTTACTGGGCATGGCAAGAAGGCATAATTATCTATGAGCTTCCTATTACTGGGCAAGAAGGCATCATTATCTATGTGCTTCCTATTACTGGCAAAACATATTACTAGGATCATATTACGGCAAGAAGGCATAATTATCTATGTGCTTCTTATTCCTGGGCAAGAAGGCATAAGTATCTATGTGCTTCTTATTCTTGGGCAAGAAGGCATAATTATCTATGAGCTTCCTATTACTGGGCAAGAAGGCATCATTATCTATGTGATTCATATTACTGAGCAAGAAGGCATAATTATCTATGTGCTTCTTATTCCTGGGCAAGAAGGCATAATTATCTATGTGCTTCCTATTACTGGGCAAGAAGGCATCATTATCTATGTGATTCATATTACTGGGCAAGAAGGCATAATTATCTATGTGATTCATATTACTGGGCAAGAAGGCATAATTATCTATGTGCTTCTTATTCCTGGGCAAGAAGGCATAAGTATCTATGTGCTTCCTATTACTGGGCAAGAAGGCATCATTATCTATGTGATTCATATTACTGGGCAAGAAGGCATAATTATCTATGTGCTTCTTATTACTGGGCAAGAAGGCATCATCTAATGATCTATGTGCTTCCTATTACTGGGCAAGAAGGCATTATCTCTGGGCTTCGTATTACTGGGCGAGAAGGCATAATTATCTATGTGATTCATAGTACTGGGCAAGAAGGCATCATCATGTGCTTCCTGTTAGTATTACTGGGCCAGAAGGTATAATTATCTATGTGCTTCCTATTACTGGGCAAGAAGGCATAATTATTTATGTGCTTCCTATTACTGAGCATGGCAAGAAGGCATAATTATCTATGTGCTTCCTATTCCTGGGCAAGAAGGCATAATTATCTATGTGCTTCCTATTACTGGGCAAGAAGGCATTATCTCTGTGCTTTGTATTACTGGGCAAGAAGGAATAATTATCTATATGCTTCATATTACTGGGCAAGAAGGCATTATCTATGTGCTTCGTATTACTGGGCAAAAAGGTATTATCTCTGGGCTTCGTATTACTGGGCAAAAAGGTAATATCTCTGGGCTTCGTATTACTGGGCAAGATGGGACCATCTCATTCTTCTTCTTTCTTTTTTAATCTCTGTGCATCATGTTACTGGACAAGCTGGTGCACACATTTGTGATGCTAACACTAACACTGGGGATGTATAATCTCCAGATATAACAGCTGTCCTGTTATGGTAGCACAACTGGTGGGTCCTTTAATATTGATTACTCTCGCTCTCTCAGTATAGTGTTTTATGTGCCAGTGCCTATTTTAGTATATAGTATTCATTAGTGTGTGTGTGTATGTGTGTGTGTGTGTGTGTCGTGTGTGCGTGCATGTGTGTGTGTGTGTGTGTGTGTGTGTGTGTGTGTGTGTGTGTGTGTGTGTGTGTGTGTGTGTGTGTGTGTGTGTGCATGCATGCATGGCGTGTGTGTGTGTGTGTGTGTGTGTGTGTGTGTGTGTGTGTGTGTGTGTGTGTGTGTGTGTATGCATGTAGTATTTTAACACTACAAACAAACACATACAGCACTTCTAAACACAGTGCTTTACATGTATCTACTATAGTAGTGGCACAGCCCTCATCTCTGTCACTGGTTTTAGAAGCTGTAACTCCTGAATAGAAAGTCACAAACAGTATTCCAACCCAACATTACATTACTTCATTACTTAACACACACACACACACACACACACACACACACACACACACACACACACACATATATATATATATATATATATATATATATATATATATATATAATATACACACACATCTATCACATAATAAACAAACTTGGACACACTCTCTCTAGCCACATGGCTAGTCTCTGTATGGTCAGTCAGTTTCCTCTTTTCAACCCTCTCTATTTGGGGCACTGCCACAGATCTGGTGTGATTCTCTGGCTCACTTGCCAGTGACAGTGACATACATATATATATATATTATATATTTCTATTTCTATCTCTCTCATCTTCTATATCTATATATATATATATATATATATATATATATATATATATATAATAGAAGTAAAGAGATACGAGAGAGAGAGTAGAGATGAGATAGTATATACATATAGATATATAGATATTATATGTCACTGTAGATATATATATATATATATATATATATATATATATATATATATATATATATATATATATATAATATATAGATATAGATATAGACAGATATAGATATATATGAATGTGAAACTTGTCCATCAGTCACTGTCACAGTTTACTGTGAACAGTAACAGTATTGTACGCATACATGTAAACAAGGTGAAGAAATCTGTGACTGAAATTGTGAAGAAGAAGAAAATCTCCTCATATACATTCAATCTATAATCAATTGTTAATCAATACTCCTGACAACAGTTACAGTTTACATGTAGTTAGATGATTGATTTTTACTGACCACTCAACCATTGTGGTCCCAATGAAATAAAGTGAAATGTATTTGGTGGTGCCAGGCATGGACAAAAACTTGAGCATTCAGAGCACATTTTTTTAATTATCTGTTTCATAATGTGCATTCTGTACATCATTTACAAATTGCTGTGAACATGCAAGGTTTTGTGTGGAAGTTTTGTTTTAATTAACTAAATAATTAATAATGTACATTTACCATGCGCTCATCAATGCCCTGAGCACTCACATGATACATATTAACCTAAATACAATATTCTGTACACATGTAGAAGACAGTCCTAGTCCTACCAAAACAATTTGCATAAGGCATTGTATGCACACACACACACACACACACACACACACACGCATACACACACACGATGACTGTAGCAGAAACTGGGTACCGATATTAGTTGGGGTGAAAATACTGTGAGAAGAGGAAAGTTTTCAGTTTGGCTTTAAAAGATGACAGGGTTGAGCAGTGTCTAAGGTCTTGTGGGAGTGAATTCCAAATGTGGGGTCCAAAGCAAGAGAAAGTGCGCTATTATACATTTTCATTCACTGATTCAGTCATTCAGTCATTCATACATCATGTATGTACATCAATGTAAGCATGTTGTACAGATGTACACAACTGCATATTATATATATTCCACAGGAAACACTGCAATCACACATATATATGGGTTCTTCTTCAGTGCTGGTCCTAGTTAGGGGGAATCAGAGGTCAAAATTGAAATAGCTTGCAGCTTATCCCAATTAGGCTTGTTGTGTTCCACATACATCCTATTTTAAGGCACAATTAAAAGAAAAGCAGTTAGGACCCCGACTGCAGGTTAGGGTGGCTTCGAACATGTCCAAGTGGAGAGCATAACGCATATTTCGGTGTGGCACAAAAGTATCATTATGTAACATTTAGAACAAGAACCTTATTATTTCATAGAAAAGTTTTGAATAACAATCATTAGGAGTAACTAAGTGCAATTTTTAAGAGGGTTCATCCACTTGAGAGTAGAACAGCCTACCTGCAAAATTGTGACACCGAAACATGCGTGACATGGGAAGAAAAGTTTTTCCTTCAAGATCAAACAAACACCATGGATCATGAACAAGTATTTATGCTTGTTAGTTTTTGATGCCGTGGACAGATTTCAAAGTAATATTGGAACACTTCCTCAACTTCGGATGTTCTTTGAATTGTAACGCATGTTTCACATGACATGTGACGTATGTTTCATGTGACATTCAGTAATCACTCAGGTTGAAAACTGTTAAAAGCATGTAGAAAATGTATTTTTCTGAATATCTGTATACATTACATGTATGTAAGCATTTTTTATTTATTTTTAGTTTGACATGTTTTTTTGAGTTTGACAAGTTTTGCTTAGGTAAAATATCAAATTTAAAAAAAGAAGTGGTGAGTAGTACTAGTAATGTTTACATAATTGACTGAAACTTAATTTGAAAATTTAATCAGTCATCTGTTCTCATGCAAAACAATGACAACTTCAAGCAACTTTTATTCTGTAAAACAAAACAAAAAAACAGCTGTATTTGACACCGGTCTGTAGTGGCTTAGTTTTGTAAGCTGATCAGCAGGCACCCAAGGGATGTCATCAGTTGCAGGGAACGAGAAGCTGCTCTGATTTTCACGCAGGAACTTTATCTGCACTTCTCCAGATGAAGCCTTGTAGTCTAGAACCTAGATTTAACAGAGCCAACAAGTGAAATCACAGCACAAGCTGCAGTCCACAAGACATCACATTCAGAGACAGCAATCAAAGTTGGAGGAAATGGAAAAAACAAGATGTAGTAAACTAGTACATATATAGTTAATAGTATGCTGCCTCAGACCCCTGTCTTTTCATGAATGCTAATGCACCCCCCACCCCCAACCCCAGGAACCAAACAAAAACAAAACAAAAATCATGAATAAGAAAAAAGAAAAAGAAAAAAAAGTACAGTTCTACTCAGTATATTGATATTATTATAGTTGAATTCTTTCCAGCTTAAAAGAAAAGTAATTACTAAAAATGAACAAAACAAAAACAAAAAAACTCTGCAAGCACACCATGTCACTACTAAAACAGGACAGAAGAAACAACAATAAAAATTCCAAACAAAAACTGCAAGCACACCATGTCGCGTGCGACGTACATTATTTACATTAAGTTCTATCGTTTCTAGTCCGATAGAAAATGGCAAAGTTAAATCAAAAGAATCTCAAAGTTACATCATCATTAATACTATATAGCACAATCTCCATTTCACACAGAAATCAAAATAGAGTCAGGAAGATTTCTTTAATACACATTCTGCAACATAATGATTATGTTTACATGTACAACACATGTTTTGTGTGACAGAATCAACTTCTGTCCGGTTCCATGTCGCCAGAAATGAACATTATGTTTTGACCAATTCTTCTCTCCTTATTCATGGACTGAGAAATAATTTGAAATGACTGCAACCATTACTAAACATGTTTAATTTTGATCCTACATATGCCTACTTTTCGGTAAATAATGATTCGGCAAGAAACGTACGTTTGATGCAATTTAACGGAGATGAGCCTGCAAGAGAGTGCATCAAACACATTGAACACTGTATTTATAAATAAAGAGTGCTACTGTATAAAATACTAGTCTGAAATGATCAAGTAACTATAACTGCTTGGAATTTCACCTACCTGCATCATTGGTAGCCTCCAAATTGGGCGAAATCGTGTGCTAGCAGACAACGACGACAGCCAGTCAACGCATGTTTCTCCTGTGTCAGAGCATGACACGCAGCGGTAAAAGTGCCCAACCACAAATTCCGTGTTTATCACGAGACACGACGCCATCAATGTGTGTGTAGATGCCCATGGTACATTTGAAAATCACGGTTAGATTTTTTCCCCTTTGTTGGATTTGTTTGGCAAATTTTTGTTGTTGCCCTAGGCCTAACGGACGTTTCACCTGTGACGCAAAATTTTCATTGCACTTTTAATGCATTTTAGAAAATAATACAGCAACTTTCGTGTTCAGATCTCGGCATCTATAGTGCTTTGTTATTTATAGCAGCAATGTTTTCCCCGGTTCGCATTGTTGATCTTGAGCAAGTTGGAAGTGAACGCGTGTTTCATGACGTGACGTGTCATGAAACGTGCGTTATGCCCACTTTCAACCATTATTGTTGTACACAGACATATTCAGAAGTCCTGAAATTAGCTTCCTGGTGCTTTTGCATGTTTGATGTTGCAACTTTGCAAACAAATTAGATATGTCTGAATATTTTCATCTGGTATGAAGTAGCTTCCAAGTCCAACACAAGCAGCAGGGTATCGCCATTTCCATTTTTGGCCACCATTTTTGCATGACATGGGAATATATTTTGCTAATCAAAAATAAACAAAACATTTTTTTTCAACTGCATTGCTCTCATTGCTTTTTGGGTGTATAACAAAGGGAATTTTCTCCATTTGTTGTGAAAAAAAGGAACTAATTTACAACAAAACTGTTGCAATGTGAGTGACTACCAATTAGGACCAGCACTGAAGAAGAACCTCTGGTATATATATACTGCAATCACACATATATATATAAGTGATGTCTGTGTATTAACTTTAAATGTTATAGGCAGTACTTACTATCGATCAGCAAAAGAGCCGACAATGGTCCCAAAGACCATGCTGGAGCCAAAGCCAGCCACAAACAGCACCTCAATCTGGTGGGCAGTCATCCCATAGCTGTCATACAGTGCATAGACATGGGGGCCCTGCAGCCAGTCGCCCGCTGAAACACAATTTTAATTTTCACCTGCTACAAACCTCTCAAGCTGCACAGCTACCCCACAGTCCATAGACAGACACACACACACACACACACACACACACACACACACACACAGTGACACACACACACACACACACACACAGGCACCCGCACACACGAGCATACTGACTACACAAAGCTTAATTTACACAACTTAAAACGGACGTAAGCTAAACAACTTTTTACTGAGATGAAAGTTAAACGCTGCATACCCATCGCCAGCAGGTACACAAGCAGGTACGATCTCTGGAATTGGGTAAAACCTGCGGCTGCCGGGGCTGGAAGCGCCGCCCGTGTGACAAAATACATCATGGCACATACGGCCGATAGGAACCAAAATCCTCCCAAGAATATATTCATCTTGATCGTGATCAGTTTCCTTGGTCTTGACAGAATGCGTAGTTCGTCTCCTCTCGTGCAGTGAACCGAGTCACTGACTGCTACCGACTTCCTCGCGAAAGTTTTGCATCGCTGAGACTTGTCACTTGCAGGTTAGACTACTCGGAAATGAAATCCGGCAATTTCCGCCATTACCTCCCCTGTTGTTGTCCAAAGATCATACCTGCTTAGGTCTATCAAGCATCATGGCAGAGCTGGAAAGTGGAGCGAGAGAATCCTTCTTCACAAATGCAGACGGCAAAAGAATATTCTGTCGCTATTGGTGCGAAGACATGAAGGATCCAAAGTACGTTGTTTTTCTTGCATTCAGTTTTTTTCTCTCCCTTTTTTTGGTTTTGTTTTGGTCTTCTTTACTTCTTCATGACTTACTGATCAGTCTGATGCAAGTTTCTTAGTTTGCAAACTTTTTGTGGCAGCTCCGGTTTGTTTTCGTTCACAACAAGTGCTCAGCGATCTCGGTGCTTTTGTACATCCATTCATCAGTGTTCTGAGCAGGGTATTTTTATTCGTTGCATTGATAAGTTATGGAAGTGTGTGAGTCTGTGACGTTTTGTTTTTGTTTTTTTAAACATTTCTCGTGCAGTGTAAGTGGTCACTTGGCATTAACTTTCAGTTTCAGAATAAGTCTTCATAAATCCAAGTTTATAAACTGATCCACAGATGCAGATCAATATAGGGAATGCACACACACACACACACACACACACACACACACACACACACACACACACACACACACACACACACACACACGTTAGTAGTTTTGCCAGGATGATTCATTGATTGTCATTGACTCTGTAATTTTAAAAACAAAGTTGTCCAGAAAGAAACTAGAATTAACAGAAAGTCTAATAAAATGGACTACATCACTTATATCAGTTCACAAAACTTGTCAATTTGATGACCTACAAATCACAGTACTACAGTGCTAGTACTACTGTTTGTATTACAATGTTTTTGCACTTTGTAACTTATGTTTACAAGTGAACTGTGAACATATACTGATATAGAGACTTTAAGTTAATAACAGCAGATCCAGTGTAGTGATCGTGGAAAGTATTATTATTATTTATTTTAATATGAGCATAGTAATTATTATAATAATAATTATGAATTATAATGACTTCCAACTGTAAGTGTAATATAATATATATACAGATTACTGATCATTCAATACTGTTAGTGGTAATACTGATCTGGCTAGGTATGATTGATACCTAGTCAGAACAGTATTAATATATATTATGCTATTATTATTAATATTGTTATAAATTTATTATCAGATCAGTACTAACTACTAATACTATACTGTACAGTTGGAAATTTCCCTCTCTAAAGACTACTGTATGTGTAATTAATTATATAATACTAATAATATAAATCAAGCAAAAATAGTCTGAAAAGAGGGCTTATTCTCGGTCAGGGGTTTATTAAATATTGTATAAGTTTTCTGGAAATTTTAAAATTAAAGCAAAGGTTTCAGAAAAACTATTTAAAAAAAGTTATCTGTTTATATTAATTCATTATTATTTCTCATTCAAAGTAATAAAAAGAAGTGTGTGTGGTCTCTCAGTTTCATCGGGGTGGTCTGTCATCACAGGTTCCACTGTACTGTTCCCTGCTGCCACTTGTTACTTGCTCAAGTGCTCTTGGTACTGATGCTGAGATAATTTGTCAGTTGTAATAGTTTGTATACATGTATACATTATGCATAATATGATAATACATTATTGCATCAGCTAGATTTTATTTCTAAGTTCTTATTCATATTTTACTTCCTTGTTCCATCTTTTGGTTGAAGTGGATGGACAGTTAAGTGAATTGTCAATGTCAATCATCCATGTATGTAGTTGTGCTACCACTGTACCAGAACTTTATATAATTTAATATCACATTATAATCTGAGTCACATAATGGTCAAGTCAGGCTGTTACTTCTGTTATTGCAGACTGATTCATTGACTTTGATTTTAATATATTTTTTAAATTACGTATTAACTATTATACATATATAAATTTTATGTTTAAAATTTGAGTCGGTTGAAAATCAGTTACCACCTTGCACCCCCTACCCACCCCGTCTTTAACATTTTTTTAGACTGATGTTGTAATACATCATACATGTCTGCAAACTTGTCTTTCATTCCTTCCTTTTGATAGTAATACTAATAGTAATACTAGTAATACTAATAGTAATAATAATTAAAATTATATAATTATAATGTGCAAAATCTTGTCTGTACTGTAGCAACTATTCTAACATATTTAAGCACATGTATACATGTGCAGATACATGCACCCAGAAGCACTCACATACACAAGTATACTGACTATACAAAACATAAATTAAGACATATAACTTAAATGGACAACAGACTACAGAGACTTGAAGCGGAGGAAGATGCCAGTGCGGAATGGAAAACATGGCAGGTCTATTGTTTTGGAAAAAGAAATGTCTTGAGCCAAGTTGAGGGAAGCATGAGTGGCACAGATAAAACAAATGGAACCAATTACAGACCATTCATTAAGAAAAGAAAGAAGAAGAAAGGTCTACCTGACTGAAGACGGGAAGTCTTTGACCGATGCTTTGGCAGACTAACTGTTCACAGACGATTATTTGCATCCAGGAAAAAGGCCTGGAGTTAAAGTAATAATGGTCTATTGTTATGTTTATCATGTTAGTCTTAGACTAAAGTGGTTGTGTACATCATTTAGTATCATTCCAGATTGTATGGTACAACCATTTGCACTCATAGAACTTGTAGACTGCTAATGCAACATTTTACATGTGTATAATATATATATATAATATATAATATTATATATATATGTTCTGCATGTGCAGCATTATTTTGAGGTTGACCTGTACTGATGTTTTCTGCATCCTCCCCAGGGCCCTGGTGATGATCAGCCATGGAGCAGGGGAGCACTGCCTGTGGTACACCCCCCTGGCCCTCATGCTGAAAGAGGCTGGCTGTTACGTCTTTGCACATGACCATGGTAACATATTTTTAATTTAACAGAACTAGTTCACCTTCCCAAAACACATTTTGTGTGGTCCAAGACTGTCCTTCCTTCAGCGGGTAAACTGAAAGTAACACTAGTAACAGAGATCAGAATAGAAACTTATTATAATCATTGAATCAAGGATTTTGTTTTAAAATGGCAAATGCTGTTCTGGTCTTACTCTCACTGTACTAGTCTCAGTATAGGATTAGGACCCTGTTACAAGTGCCAGTGACCTTTACTGATTAATTTTTAAGCAGTTTTTTTCTTTCTTTCCCTGTTGGATAAAACATGTGTGAAGTAAGCTAGCTCCTTTATTCTGACTTTACCATTTCAACTCCCTTTGCTTCTGACACGTTATAATTATGGAGGGTCAGAAAGCCCAGGAAGCTGTCAACGTAAATTGGCTTCAAAACCACTTTATACCATGTGTGTCAGACTGTTTTTTGTTGTTGTTGTTGTTTTGTTGTTGTTGTTGTTGTTTGGTTGATTGGCTAGTTGGTTTGGAGTTTGTTTGGGAGAGAGCCTCATTTTGCTGTCTGTATTATGAATTATATATTATATATTATTATGTATTACATTTGCAGTGGGTCATGGGCAAAGTGAAGGGGACCGTGTCCATGTGGAGGACTTCCATGAGTACATCCGAGACACTTTTCAGCACTTTGACAGCATAGCCCAGCAGTTCCCAAAACTCCCCAGGTTCATTATTGGACACTCCATGGTATTGTTGGATTCTGTTCTGACTCAGCCTGTCATAGCTGACATTGCACCGATTTGAGTTAATCTTAATTGTTGGTGTTATATATATATATATATGTGGGACTTTTGTGAGTTCGAAGATGTCTGAATCACTGCAAAATATGTGGCATCAAATCTGCCATATGAGTAAGCAGCACAAACATGTTTCTCCATCTAATAACCATCAGCCAGCCTCTACCAAGTCAGTCTATGGCAGAAAACACTGTTCTCGTTACTGATATTTTACTGTCTTGTCATTCCTCTTTGTTAGACTCTCCTGAGTGAGAAATGCTTTGTGCATAACTTGGTGACCTGCACGTGGAATTTTCTTCTTCTTTTTGTCGTTGTTGTTGGTACCCCTCTCCAAACAGTTACTACAGCAAGATCTAACACTTTGCAACAGTTTTTCTTCTTCTTTTCGTAAACTTAAGAATGCTTAGACTTTATGTAATCTCTTAGACTTTACCTGTAATCTGAGCACCTTTCGTGTATGTGTGTGACAGTGTGTGTGTGAGAGAGAGAGAGAGTGTGTGTGTGTGTGTGTGTGTGTGTGTGTGTGTGTGTGGTGTGTGTGTGTGTGTGTGTGTGTGTGTGTGTGTGTGTGTGTGTGTGTGTGTGTGTTACTTATAATAAATCAAATGCAAAATGTCTTACATGTTCTGATGGGTACAATTTGCAACTATGTAAAGTCCTCATGTAACAATTTTATGTTTGCGACCAAAGCATTTTATTTTTAACCTGGATTTGCCCAGCAAAGGCATCTGCAAAAAGGCACATGTATGTGTTCTGTTCTAGAAAACTGCTCTTTGAACAGTTAACTAAATCAGTGAATGGTGCGGTTCTCAAAAACAACTTGCAAGTGTGTGTCACTGTCACTGTCAGTAATGCAGTCTGTTCATACACAGCACACCCAGTGCACTCCCATTTTCATTTCTTTGTGAAGGGTGGAACCATTGCTATCATATCTGCCATGGAGAAGCCGGAATATTTCTCCGGCATTGTCTTGATCGGACCTGCTGTCATTCCTGATCCCACCACAGTTACATCTGTCAGGGTAACTCTCTACAGCCTTTTCTTCTTCTTCTTTTTTTTTCTTTCTTTTTTAAAAATCTTTATTTTCAGATTTAAGTATTTAGTTGTCTAGTCAGTGTTTGTTTTGTTGAATTTTGTGATCGTTGTTTTTGTTCTCTACTGGTCTGTCCCCTATATTTGAAAGTATTCATACAGCCACTTTGGTTTCTTTGGTTTCTTTTGCTGTGTATACTTCTCGGGGTAATTTGGTCTTGTTTTGTTGGTACAGTGGAATGGATAAGCATTTAAAACCATTCTGAAGACCCATCTGTGTAAAATCTACTACTGCTAGCAAATTCTCTAATACCTCGCCCCCAAATTGTTTTTAACTTATTTCAGTTGACCAGTGTGCTGTGTGTGTGTGTGTGTGTGTGTGTGTGTGTGTGTGTGTGTGTATGTGTGCGTGTGCATGCACACACACACACAGTCACACACAGAGTCATATGCACTCGCACACATGCACACACACACACACACACACACACACACACACACACACACACGGTGTGTGTTGTGTGTGTGTGTGTGTGTGTGTGTGTGATGTAGGTCTTGTCTATTTAGCTTGCTGTGATTTGAATTGCTTGTAGTCATTGTTATTGTAATTTTCCACTTGAGATGTCTCAACATGGATACACGTTGTTTAGATTTAAATTCTGTAGAGTGTGCCAAGCTCAGTTTTTATGTTAGAGGTTCATGCTTTAGAAATATTATATTGTTAATGTTATTATGTTTATATTTGACCGTTGTGATTTCTTCCTACTGTAACTGTGCTCTGAACTGGCCATGCACTTGCACACTCATGAAGGAAAGTGGCTCAAGTAAAAAGAGTGTTTCCCAGTCAAACAAATGCATTATAAACCCACCAATGATTTGTTCAGTATTTTTCCCTCACTTTCATAATTTGGCGGGGATTTTGTTTTGCAGCTCATCAGTACATCATTGTTTTGCAGCTCATCCGTACATCTTCCAAGCTGTAACAGGGATCAGAGGAAGATCTGGAAGTCTTGAATATTCCAGATCTGCAATGTTACATGTAGGGAACCTCACTGTTGTGATGATGATTAATGTCATGAGCTGGCGTCTGCCCCATCCGTCTGTATTTTGTGACTGTGACGCAAGACTTATAGTGTATGAATGTAGATATAATTATATGCATGCTCTCACACATTGACTCAGTGTCTTTTTAAAGGCATGCAAGACTGGGAGTGTTCAGAGGTTGAATACAGCTTGTTGGCAGACATTTTGTGAAGTAATCAATGGTTGTTGTTGCAGATATTTTTTGGCAAAATCGCTGCAAGGATTTTCCCCCAAGCTCCAGTTCTTTACATAAAGCCAGATTACCTATGTCGTGACAAAGCTGTGGTAAATTATGCAAGAGTTTTAGTGGATTTTTTTTTTCTTTCTTCCTGCTCTGCTTTCGAAGTTCATTTCAGCATTCTGCATCATCTTACCACATCACTGAAGTTTTTTTTAGTTTTTTTTAATCTCCACTAAAAATATAACATTATATACCTCAGTTCTCAGCGCTTTTTCATTTAGCTACAACTTTGTGGTACTGTTTTGGGCTTGTGCTTCCATTTACATTTTTATCACCACTAAAAACATAGCATTATATATATAACTCAGTTCTCAGTGCTTTTCCAATTTAGCTAACACTTTGTAGTGCTGTTTTGTGTTTTTACTACCATTTACTTTACTCATACACTTTAGTAATGTGTGGTTGTGTATTAACATGCATGCAAGGAAGAGGATTTTTATTTTTTTATTTTTATAAAGCTAAAAAAGAAAAAAGAAAAAAAAGGGGTTTAAAAATTTAAAGCTAAGTTAAACTTTCACACAATAAGAAACCGATGATGTTCACAAGTGATGTGTGTGCTGATTTGCTTTTCACAATTTTGAAGAAGAAAAA
This sequence comes from Alviniconcha marisindica, assembly GCA_018857735.1. Lineage (NCBI taxonomy): Eukaryota > Metazoa > Mollusca > Gastropoda > Provannidae > Alviniconcha > Alviniconcha marisindica. Next base: position 273,509 of record JABMCL010002483.1, read on the forward strand.
AATTAAGCTGCAGGATAGCTTTGGTTGTTGGATTTTTGTTTGTAGCTGACAGGTTGTTTTAGTTATTTTTAGTTTTTTTGTTTTTTGGGTGTTCTTTCTTGAGAGGGGAGCAGGGCACACATTAATTTGTACTGATGAACACTAGTAGGGTAGTACTAGTAGGTACTAGGTAGTGTTGGGTACCCTCGAGACACACCCTTTTGACAAGTTTATTTTGGAACAAAGTGTGAAACATTACACTTTACAGCCCAGTGTAGACATTCAGCAGAGGTGACGTACAATGTTGAGAGTTTGCCTACATGGCCCACCTTCTGTGAACAGGCAACGAAACCACTAGAATGATTGCTAGAGGTGAGAGCGTGTCCTGGGGTTTATTTTATCATATCAGTGCTCCTGAATTTGATATACATGTACGTAATTGGTAGAAAATATCTCCTTTCTTCAGCCGCACGAGTCATAGACTCGTACTGTTTGTGTTTATTATTTACCCAGTTCGGGGCCTGTCATTAGATTACCAAAAATCACTTTGACATCGGTCCAGCGCAATGCTTTTTTCAAAATGGTCTCTGTGGTACCACCAGCCCTACTCAACCACCTTACTCTGAGTCTGAGAGTCCAGCACTACACTGGTGAGTGCATGCACTGAGTCATTAAACTGTAAGCTAAATTAAACTGTAGGCTATCAGACTGACTCATAGATTGCTGCACTTTCTGGTGGTATGATTAACAGAATGATGCCCAATTAATTTAATTTTCACTCCGTCGTTAACTGTTAAGATTTGTTGTTGTTGTTTTTGTTTTTTGTTGTTGTTGTTGTTGTTGCTTTTGGGGGGAGGGGGGTTGTTGTTGTGTTTTTGTTTTTGTGGGCTTTGTGTGTAAAAGTCCAGCACTTTATGCTAGATCAGGATTTAAACGTGATTTACAATAAAAGTGCACCTTTGTCACATTTGTTATTCATAATTTCTATCCCACAGGATTGATTGCAACTTGCTTTTTGTCACTGTCACTGTATCAGCATTTAGACCTGCTGCGATTTTAGTAGACTCCTTGCTCGAAGTGTAGTAGTCAGCGCTGTTTGCCACCATGTATGATGTATGTAGCCCTTAGAATTTAGGTCAGTAGCTCTATGTTAAGTCTCAGTTGTGGTTACATAGTTTGGTACAGTTATGCTGGGGTTCCTGTTGGTGGTGGTGTGGTTGTTGGTGTTTTAGTTTTTCTCAGTTTAATGTATTAACCTTTTTTGTTATTTTGAGGTTGTGGTGGTGGGAGCTAGGGCATGGTATTCACAAAAACTGGGGGCAGAGGAGGACGGATACAAACTTGTTTTAGGATCATTATTAAATGGAAGCTGGTAACCTTTAAAAAAAAAAGAGGTCCAAAACAAGAATGACTGTTGCGTTCTAAAACAAGATCCAAACACGTAAAAGGTACAAAATAATGCTATTTATTGTGTTTTGTCCTAATATATACAGTTATTTTGAACCTTTCGTGTGTTCGGATCTGGTAACCTTTAGTTTAAACGCAGCAGAAATGAACTTTTCCCAAGTGCACACCAGTGCTCTGCACGATAAGAGTAAGCATCCCTGATTAATTTACAGTTGTTAGTTGTGTGTCAGCTCTGTGCTTTGCATGGTAAGAGTAAGTGTCCCTGATTAATTTGCAGTTGTTCCTGGCATGTCAGCTTGCTCGGATGTTTCCTCAGTTACCGTTGACATGGATGAACCCATGGCTGATCACGCGAAACAGACTCATGGTGCTCTGAGTGTTGTGCCGCAGTGCTACCGCTCCCTCCCTCCTTTCCCTGGGTTTGTTAGCAATATGCAGATGAGCACATGTATGATTATGCTAATACCTCGCCCCATCCCCACCCCCACCCCCACCCCTACCCCCACCCCCGCCTCAGAGACTGCAAAAGGTCTGTCGGTTTGCGATCCATGAGTGTCGAAATGTACATTAAAACTTTTACACAGTATTTGCAATTGTAAAAGTTATTTTATATACATGCATGTATATATGTGCGTGGGTCTCAGATTTTAAGAAAATCGTTGCGTCGCTTAAACTGACTTGAAACTGGGGGGGGGGGGGGGGGTCTTTCCCTTTTTTTTGTTTGTTTTGTTTTTCCACTGCAGAAGAAAGATTTATGACCTGCAAAACATGTACACGTGCTCAGACTAGAAGACATTACAGTGTAAAATGTCACTGAAGTTTTGTAGTCAGTCTCCCTTGCTGATGAGAAACGTTTTCTCTCAACACTAGTGATGCTCTGTCACTTATGTATCTTGAATTGATAAAGTATGGACGTGGAGTGAAGAAAAAGAAGAAACCTATTGGATTCAGGCCAGTCAGGGACTAACACTTACAAAACAGTGGCAAGGCCGCTGTCACAAGATAACTGACAAAACAGTGACATTGTTGGAATTTCTATGGGGAATCAGGTCTGTCATATTCTCACTGAGCATGGCCCACAGTGAGCCATTGTTTACTTTCAACTGCATAGCTGTATTTGAAGTGAGAAAATCCCACCTTGTCCTCAGCACTGTAACCCGGCTTTTAGCTACCTTCTCAAAATGCCTTAAATGGCTGCGTCTTATTTCAAGAAGCCATCACATCACTGATTGCTGTGCACAGGCTCCCAGCTGCTTTAAAATTAAAGCTTACTTACTATCACTATTGTGTTGGAGAATTCCCAGATTGTCACCATTGTTCCCACCATTCACATACTATCTGCAAACTTTAGAGCAGTGAACGGAGCAAGTAATACACTAACAATGCTTATTTCCATTTGTCTAATTTCAAGCTCTGCCAGTTAAGCTTCTAACAGTAATAGTATGGCTTGCACACATGCGCACAAGCGCTGCATTTAATCAAGCAGGAGGATGTGTCGTCATTTGTCTGACATGAGACTGTGTGGAAAATGAAAGTCTGCAAGCGCTTCTGTTATTGTATAAAATAAAAAGGATGCTACAGAATTTCGGACTCTGTAATACCATGTCTGAGGATTCACACGCAGTCAGGCCTCTAAAATGATTTTTTAAATTTTATTTTATGACTGTGGTGTAAGTGTTTGTGTTGAGAAGATCATGGAGTGACTAAACTGCAAATTGGGTCCGACCCCATATAACCTGGCATGAACATAATAAATAATAAACGTATGAAAAATAACGCCTTCTGCTGTCAGATAGTCCTACTGCTTCTGAAATTCAGTGTATTGATAACTGGCATGATTTGAGCAGTATTCACTGTTATACTCAAGGATTTGGTTGGCTTAAAAGGATGACTGTGAAGTTTTGCTTATTATTTAAGAGGTTTAAGTAATATTATACCTAAATGTACAGGCTGAATAATTGATTTTCTTAAAGTGCCTACCCTGCGGCTTAAAATGCTGAACAATATTATGCGACACATATTATGTACACTGACATAAAGATTATGGTCAAATTAGCACACAACAAACAACAAATGATGTATGCATCAGTTAACAAAGATTCAAACATAAATGACTGTGTGCAACACATAACACACTCTAGCGTGCATGCACATGTTCACACACACACTTACATGCACAGATGTGCACTGTCCATTGATACATCATACCAACTAATAAACACTACAGTGGAACCCCACGGAGATGCAGTGATTCAAACAGTCCAGATAGTACTTCTTTTTGACAGATAATTTAGAGAAATGTTTTTTTTTTGTTTAGGTTGAAGTATAGAAAAAAACAAGCAAGTAGTTAATTGTTGAGGCATTATATTTAGATCTGGAAGACTTTTAACAGAGTAAATCTGATGGGGAAAAAATGGAGAGACAGACAGTCATTGAAATTAGTTAAGTTAGAAAAACGTGTGTCTTGTTAAAGCCCATCTAGGTAGCCACAACATCCATATATGAAAAATACACTGGCGCCCCTCCCACTGAAGATTTTGCTTTGAGCTTCCTCTGCACTTAATTCAACCTTGTCTATACTGTCATGCTTTTATGTATGTTCACAACATGTAAATCACTCATCCAGCAACATACATATATACACAACTGCATTGTTTGCCTGCCACTTGCCACTAATGTGTATACGCTGCTTTTTGTATGTTGGTCTGTTTATGCTTGTTTAAAGTCCTCAGCCACCAAAGGCGTATACAGGACTAAATATGTGGGTGTAGCCCTCTTGCTTTCGTGTTACATTGGACTGATTTAATTTTATTGGGTAGATAATACTCTTCTGTTTGACAATTGAAATTTACATTTTATATGACAGATGTAAGTGGAGTTTAGTCAACAGTACATGTATGATATGAGTTAATTCTCCTGGTGTGGCATTTTCTAGGTGAATGTTTTGTTGCTTGCACTGATTCACTGGAAGTTAATTTTCAGATTGTTTTCGTTTGACAAAACTGTTACTGTAAACTCCAAACCTTTTTTTCATTTTCACAATTTTAATTTATCAGGTATATTTATTGATACCAAAAAAAAGTGTTTTTAATTCTGGAAGCCTCAGAATTATTACCAGTTCAATTGCTGTGTTATATTTTAGTATTCACAACAAAAAGCATGAAACTGAAAGTCAGATACAGTCAGTAAACTTTGCCAGTAAATGAACTCATCCTTTTACTTCACAAATGAATATTTGCTTGAAAACATAAAAAGAGGGAGGGATCAGTTTCTTGTGAATAATTATGTGTAATACAGTGTTAACACTTGCACTGCTTCTTGCAGCCATCCAATGAAAGACAAAGTTATATTTGAGGTTTTCGTGTCAATAGGTGCTGCGCTACCAAGATGATCCACTTGTCCATCACGGAGGGCTGAAAGCCAGGTAAAGTTTATTGAAGGGGGGCCAAAGCAAGACTGTAAATATTCCCATCGGCAGTCATCAGTAGGTGGTTCTGTCATTAGTTACACCACATAAGTACTTTTGTTACTTTAAATTTGAGGACTTCTGGGTGCAGCGTGTTGTTTTGCTCTTTACTGAGGAAGAGCAGAAACGCCACATAAGTCATTTCTGAAGTGGCTGCAGTGGGTAGGGAAGACCATGATTGCCTGAGATGACAGTCGTTTTACATAATTGTGGGGCTAGAGACTGCTGACAGCTGTCATTGGATTTCACTCATTCTGTACCCTGCAGTCGGGGATGGGGGGTTGGGGAGGGGGGGGGGGGGGGGGGAGCGGAGGTGAGCGGACATGAGGCTGGGATTCCTAATGTGGCAGCAGTGGGTAGGGAAGACCACAGTTTGATGCGACATGCAGGGCTCGAAGAGATTCCTGACTGCTGCCATGTTGTATCTCTCACTCATTCTGCGTCATGCAGATGAGGGACATGATTTCTAATGTGGCAGCAATGGGTAGGGCAGACCACAGTTTGATGCAGCATGCAGGGCTAGAAGAGATTTCTGACTGCTGCCATGTTAGATCTCTCACTCATTCTGCATCCTGCAGATGAGGGACATGATTTCTAATGTGGCTGCAGTGGGTAGGGCAGACCACAGTTTGATGCAACATGCAGGGCTAGAAGAGATTCCTGACTGCAGCCATGTTGGATCTCTCACTCATTCTGCATCCTGCAGTGCAGATGAGGGACATGATTTCTAATGTGGCTGCAGTGGGTAGGGCAGACCACAGTTTGATGCAACATGCAGGGCTAGAAGAGATTCCTGACTGCTGCCATGTTAGATCTCTCACTCATTCTGCATCCTGCAGATGGGGGGCATCATTTATGAAGTGGCTGCAGTGGGAAGGGCAGACCACAGTTTGATGTGACATTCAGGGCTAGAAGAGATTCCTGACTGCTGCCATGTTAGATCTCTCACTCATTCTGCATCCTGCAGATGGGGGGCATCATTTCTGAAGTGGCTGCAGTGGCTGGAGGACCACATGCATGACCTGAAGTGCCCCCTCTTGACGCTGCACGGCACGGCGGACAAACTCACCCATTGCGACGGATCCCGCATGCTGGTAGACAAAGCTTCTAGCAAGGACAAAACGCTCAAGGTGAGAATAATGCTTTTGTGTGCTCGTAGGCTGATCCAAACACATGAAAGGTTCAAAGTTATGCTGTTTATTAGAACAAAGCACAACATGCAAATTTTCAGGGTCATCGCCTTTATCAAGCTACAAAACTCTATAAAAAAAAGAAGCTACAAAAGGCTCTTAGGCTGAGTTGTAGGTATGTAATATTGGTAATTTCAATTTCCTTTGACCAACAAAAAAATTTAAACTCTCAGAAACACATCACTGTCGGAGAAAATGTTACGCATTTTAATTTTGTACTCAATACATCTTCAGGAATCTGCCTGGGAAGTATCTCTCTCTTTTGCAATAAAGTGAAATGCAAATCTTGAGATATAGGCTATAGTTATGGACTGTTTTGACTTGGTTGTGTTTGTTATTGATTGTGTTTCACACAGAATTGTGAGCCAGCTTTTTGCTTGTGTTTTGATGGCTTGCATTTGACGTGATACGGAGTAACTGTGAGTATGTAATTCATCCTGACGTTGCCCCCTGTGGTTGACAGGATGTAAACAATCCAAAAACTATAACCAACCTTGTTGTTTGTGCAAGTAGATTTTGAAAATGAATGCTAGCATCTTGTTTGTATCTTTATATGTTGACAGATTTACACAGGGTACTATCATCAGCTGCACTATGAACCAGGCGAAGATGGTGCCGGAATCAGGAATGAAATTGTGGACTGGATCTCCTCACGGTTCAGATCTGCATAAGGCTCAGCCACAAAACTGCACCAGCAACACTATCGTAGTAAAGTTGACGTTGAATCAATCGCAAAGCCATGCCATGCCTTGCCTTTTTTGTTTGTTTGTTTGTTTGTTTGTTGCTTTCTGCACATGACATGGTGCTGTCATGATATTTTGGGTGGATTATTGGCTGACAAAGAAACATTCATTTGGGGGTAAAGTTAATGTTAAAACAATCATAAAACCATTGTCATGCCTTGCCTTTTATTGTAGGCACACAACATGGTGCTGTGTTGATATTTGGGGTCGATTATTGAACAAGAAAGAAATGTTCATTCAGGAAATCAGTGTTCAGTGGTTTCTTTCTTCCCCAACTAGTTTAGAAGGGGGAAAAAAAGTGTTCTTGTTTCATGTCTTGGTCAGTGTTGCGTACCCAACTTTCTGTACATGACCCATCACAGGTATGTTTGGCAAGTTTTGTAGGCTATGGTGATGTTTTTGCTTTGTCATCAGTGTTTGTCCTGATGGACATTTGAGACAGGTGTATTATATTTTACAGTATTTATTCAGTCAGTGATGGAAATTATTTGCTGAGTTTTTGAGTTTTCTGTAATACCTGTGAACAATGATCATGTTAAAAAATAATATTTAAAAAAAGGAAAATATTTATGCTGCCCACCATGTGTTTGGCAGTTTGGGTCTGACAGATGAGGGTGATTTTAACTTGTCAACAATGCTTCTCCAGCAAGGCAGTTGCCACGTGTATTAAATGTACTGTATTGTTCAATCAGAGATGGGAAGTATATGCTGATTTGATGAATTTAGTGGATGCATAATTACATCTGCGTTCTTTGTATTCAATGTTCATTTCCATACTGCAGGAGGAAATATGCTGTGGTTTTGTTCACTTTTTTGCTGGGTTTTGCCACCAGACTGCACCAGATTGTGCAGACCATTTTGGAAAATGGGAGGGGAGGTGCCTGATAGCACATGCATTCCTGGTTTCATCATTCATGTGTATGCAGTATCAAACCTCTTATTTTGCTTTAGTCAGTTAGTTGGAAGTTCTGTTCAGATAAGTATTTGCTGTGTGCAGTGTAACCATGCGACAGTGCAGTGTTAAAAATGTACAACCAGACCAGCTGTGAGGGACCACCCACATGGGACGCAACAAATGAGATGGTATTTTTGAATTACAGAAAGTCTTTTACATGCCTTATAAACACTGTATATAGTAGTGAGAATTTTATATGTAAATGAGACTAACACTACAGATACTTGGGTTGCTCCATATCAACAAACAGAGTTATGAGCCCTGGACAATCAAGCGCTGTTAACTCCCTTAGTTTATTTTTCTGCACAAGTGCTGCAAGCATTCAAAGTTTATTTTTCCGTTTATTTTTTCCATACTGTATTGTTCAGTCAGAGATGGGAAGTATATACTGATTTGATGAATTTAGCGGATGTATAATTATATCTGCGTTCTTTGTGTTCAGTGCTTATTTCCACATTGCAGGAGGAAATATACTGTGGTTTTGTTCACCTTTGTGCAGGGTTTTGCCACGAAACTGCACCAGATTGTGCAGAACCTTTTGGAAAATGGGAGGGGAGGTGCCTGTTAGCACATGCATTCCTGGTTTCACTATTCATGTGTATGCAGTATCAAACCTCTTATTTTGCCTTAGTCAGTCAGTTGGAAGTCCTGTTCTGATGAGTATTTGCTGTGTGCAGTATAATCATGCTACAGTGCAATGTTAAAAATGTACAACCAGACCAGCTGAGGGACCACCCACATGGGACACAACAAATGAGATGGTATTTTTGAATTATAGAAAGTCTTTTACATGCCTTATAAACACTGTATGTAGTAGTGAGAATTTTATATGTAAATGAGACTAACACTACAGATACTTGGGTTGCTCCATATCAACAAACAAAGGGAGTTATGAGCCCTGGACAATCGAGCGCTGTTAACTCCCTTAGTTTATTTTTCCGCACAAGTGCTGCAAGCATTTAAAGTTGTTGTTTTCTGCACAAGTGCTGCAAGCATTCAAAGTTGTTGTTTTCTGCACAAGTGCTGCAAGCATTCAAAGTTTATTTTTCCTCACAAGTGCTGCAAGCATTCAAAGTTTATTTTTCCTCACAAGTGCTGCAAGCATTCAAAGTTTATTTTTCTGCGCTAGTGCTGCAAACATTCAAAGTTTATTTTTCAGATTACTGTTCCTTTTGGTTCCATATAGTGCTCATCTTCAGCACTTCAAACAGTCTGACACTTGTGGTGTGCATGCCGGTTTATTTTGGTGTTTCTAAAGTCCACCAGACTCCGACATGGAGTACAGGATCCTTAATGTGCATAATTATGCGATCCTTCTGCATGCATTCATTGTCTCATCAAAGGCTTTTGTCAAGTTGGCACAGAAACTGACTCTGGCATAATCTCTTGGTGTGTGCAAAGCCAGCACATACCGGTCGCCTGTCCATTTGGTGACCACACTTAATCATGCTCAGCTTTCGGCTTTGTAGAGCAAGTGCCATCTCTCCTGTTTGACTGTGTGTTCTTGGGGTTTAGTCACTTTGCTTTGTGTTTGTGGGGTGTTTTTGTTTTGTTTTGGTATGTGTATGTGTGTGTGGTGTGTGTGTGTGTGTGTGCGTGTTAACAAAATCTTGTAAACCCCCTTTGCTGTATTAATCAGTTGGGGTTTTTTGGTTTTTGTTTGTTTGTTGTGTGTGTGTGTTGATTTGGTTTGGTATTGGTTCTTCTTTTTTCTTCTTTTTTAAAATTTTGTCACTTCAGAATTGTTTTGATATTTTTTTTCAGATTTCCTCTAGTAAGCTGTTTTTTGTTGTGTTCGTTAAGACACATTTTTCTTGTTTTTGTTTGCTTGCACGTGAATTTGGACAGTATCATGAAATTTTGACAGGAATGCAATCGTACTGTATGCATGGGATCAACAGCTAGAGTGTATGCACATCAGGACACTCCATGAGATGTGATGATCAGGTTGCATTATAACAGCTAGCTGTACAGCCGTTAAACTCATTTTAGTTCAGTGGTACATTTTGTTGACACTCAGGGAGAGTTGCATTACTTATCAGGGGTTTCGTTACAGGTTATCAGTGTTTCCCTCATTTCCATTTTGTTGTTTGTGTCAGGATTTAAATAGCATATACCTTGTTTGCCTGCAACTTAAAATAATTATAAGAAAATTAAAAAATACCACATACGACGGACCTGCTGTCATTCATGTGGCTTCTTACCCCAAGGGGGATTCCATATGCATCGCATAAACATTTTTATTTTGTTTATTGTGGTTGGATCAACCGTTGGTGGGACTGTAAGCTTGTATGTGTTCATGCTTGGTTCATATCACATTTTGTATTGGATGATGGTGGCCATAGCAGTTGTCAGTGCTTGAGCTTCAGCCTGGTACTCTTTTGCTGCTGTTTCTGATGTGTACTCACCTATAAGACCGTTTTTGTTGTGTTTTATTTTTTATAAATAAGCTGTTTCTGATGCTTATAAAAATTAATTATAATCCAGTTGGGTAAACTGATTAACAACCACTGTGAGAAGTAGGTGAAAATGGACAACTTTGGAGTAAGCTGGCTTTTGATTTACTGCATGCAGTGCTTTGAACGGCTGGTGCCTAGTACAGCACAAAGCAAGCCTAGGGGAGGTCATCTGTGGCTGACCCGCACTCTGTTAACCCTTTCAGTGCCAAAGAATGTGCACTGCTGGTTCCCATGACAGGTTAAGCCAACCAGAAATCTTATTTTTTTCTTTTTTCTTTTTTTAGAACTTGGTACGCTATTTTTATCAGTTGTTCATAATCATTGTCACATGTGATTGTATTACCTAGATCCTTTTTTTATTTATTTTATATTTTATTTTATGCATATATGCATGTATTTCTTAACTATATATATATATTATGAGACTGATGTGATGTGTGCTAGCCCTGATATAACCCCAGGTGGTTGACTGGGCTCAGAGCACCAGCTAACTAACTGCTGTACTGTGTGTGGAACTCATGTTTAGAACCGGGACAGGCGAATTATCAATAGAATTTGTTAACAAATTTGTTATTAGCTTGGCTTTTCCGGACATTGCATGAGCCATCAAAATTCAAGCAGGACATCCTATAGATGACATCTTTCTGGCAGATGGTCATCACTATGCCATGGACTTCATAATTTTATGTCATGAGGGCAGGGAAAGTGTTAAAGCCCCAACTGTAATTTAAGTAAAATAACAAATGCAGTGTAGCCAACCGTTGAACCATTGTTGTTGTTGTTTTTTGTTTGTTTATTGTTGTTGTTATTATTTTATTATCATTATTATTATTTGTTCAGTCAAATGATTTGGACAGGCAAGAGAGACAGATAATCAATTTTTAATGCCCAGTCAACCATGACAGTTGGATCAGGACGAAAGGGACGGAAAGCACAGATGAACCTCACCATAACTGTCTTGTTTGAACTAACAGCATTGGTTTGGCACATTGTGTTACTGTAATAGTGTAAATAAATCAGGGATGACTTTTTTCCCCTGTTCTCTCTCTCTCTCTCTCTCTCTCTCTCTCTCTCTCTCTCTCTCTCTCTCTCTCTCTCTCTCTCTCTCTCTCTCTCTAACAAAATAGCTGTGACTTTAACTGTAGTGGCTGTGTATAAAAAATTCTGGACTTGGCTCCTCCACCTGAGAGCTATGATTAATAATTTTAATTTTTTTAAATAATAATAGTGGGGTATTAGAGCACCATTTTTCAAATGAGCCCTAAGTGTGTATTTTCATACTCAAGTTAAAAACAACCAACAACAAAACACACACTATTAACGTACCCAAATTTGTCGTCATTAATGAGCCGTTTTGCAGGATGGAAATTTTACAAATTTTTCGTAATTTCCCCCTTACAATTTACATGGCTACAGTGTCTGCTGCTGGCCCCAGAATTATACAACTGTCTCTTTATTACAGCTCAGTATTCCAGCGTGGTTTGTTGTGTTTAAATCCACAATTTGTGGCATTGTATTGAGGTACAAACTGTCCGATTTTATTGACCATTTATTTGCCTGTTCATTTGAATACGTGTTATGGCTGTTTCCTCGTATTTATTCATGTGGTCAACAAATCAAAGCAAAATATCAGTGGAAAGGTTTATACTGAATGTTTGTTTGTTTTGTAATGTCTGCTTACTGTTAACAGCAGTCTGCATTGCACAATGATCAAAAACAACTTGTAGACACCATTTTGTGTGTATTTTGTGTGCTTGAAATAAGAGCAGTAATTATGAATTGGTTTTTGCATAGTGCATTTTTGCCATGCACACATTGTATATATACTTATGATTTTTGTACAATGACTTCTTTTTTCACAGAGTGTATATTATGCTTATGATTTTTGTACTATGAGTATGACTTTTTTTTTTCATGTTTGCTCCCAAGGTGGCAATATTGCCTCTGACCAATAAAGATTAGTTGATGTGTTTTCTCCTAGCAAAAACTTAGTGTTGGCATTTTCTGAGGTGCCGCTGAAATGCAAAAGTCCTCTGTAAATTATACACATTCGTACCAGATTAGGTGACTGATTTGCAAGGTCACAAGAGGTTTGAAAAAGCGATTTTGTAAAAATAAATTTTTATCTTTTTGTTTTTTTTAATGAGAATGGCTGAGCATTTTTTCTGTTTGTATTTACTTCCAATTTTATGTTTTTGTTTTTGTTATTGTTTATTGAAATTTCTATGAGAATATGAGGTAGCTTGCTTACTAGTTCACATAAGGGACCAACAGCAAACTTGGTAAATTTATCCTCACCAATTTGCAATAATACCAACTAGTTATTATTTGCACTGTATATAAATACTTTATTTATTTATTGCAAATTTTTAAATTTGTTGCAAAATATGATTTAAAAATAGTGTATGTCCAATGTGATTGGTGTCTTTCATGAAATTTATTGGTGAATGCCATAGTAAATTTATCACTGAAAAAAAAAAATCAAGGTACGGTTTTTGTCCAAAATTGCTTGATCTAAATTGTTGATACGTGATGGGGGTGAGGTAACGAAAGATCCAGTGGTCATTGACATTTAAACTTTGTCACTTTTTTTTCTTTCTCCTCCCCCAACTGCTTGTAATATAAAGATGTACCAGGAATGATGGAACTTAAGAAATACACATTGTCCAAATGGAGAAGGAAAAGAAACATAACCTGCGTCATCTGAGTGTTTTGGTCATACTGTTTTTGTTTGTATTTTGTATACTTGGTCGTGCCAAATTGAGATTAATTTGGGTCACTTCCACGAGAAAGCCAATCTACTGCAGACAAAGCGTGTAAAGTGCACACATCTCAGAGCACAGGACTTTGCTTTTTCATCTGATGATAGGCAGTGTAAACTTTCACCTCGACAGACATGCTGGAATGACACATTTTTTCAGATATCAGATAATGCACATATCAGATACTTTTTCTCTCACCAGGGATTTTATTCAGGATCAAAAGGCTGTGTTGGCATGAATCCCAGTAAGCTTTTCCGCCTTTACCTTATGTATAAGCCACGTGTGGCTTTGCAATCCATGGTTTTCACAACTTGTGGTCAGCCAGGCACTGGATTCACAGCCTGGTTGGTCTCAGCATGGTAAGCCACGCTGTTCTTTCCACTTGCTTGGCACTCGACTAACCAGCTGTTTACGCCAAGTCAGTTCAGAAGGCCATTGCTTTGATTTTGCATCACCCCAAATAGAGAAAATGGTGTCCTGTATGGTGACAGATTCACTCTGAGAGTGAGGATGAACTGCTTCTCCTCACTGCCATCATAGTGAGTTTGGAATGTGTGTAGCAAAGGCAAACAAAAGAACAGAAGATGTTGAAATCAAAGAGGCCGCGATTTTGTTTGACTTTTTTTCAGATGATCTTTTCACTGTCAGTAGCCTTAGATGCACTAGACAATCTTTTCACTGACAGTAGCCTATGCACTGGACAATCTTTTCACTGACAGTAGCCTATGCACTAGTGGATCTTTTCACTGTCAGTAGCCTATATGCACTAGTGGATCTTTTCACTGTCCATAGCTATATGCACTAGTGGATCTTTTCACTGTCAGTAGCTTATGCACTAGTGGATCTTTTCACTGTCCATAGCTTATGCACTAGTGGATCTTTTCACTGTCAGTAGCCTATGCACTAGTGGGTCTTTTCACTGTCCATAGCTTATGCACTAGTGGATCTTTTCACTGTCGCCTAGTGCATTTTAGTCGAGTTTCTTTTCACTGCAGTACCTATGCATTTATTTGGGATCTTTTAACTGTCAGTAGCTTATGCACTAGTCGATCTTTTCACTGTCAGTAGCTTATGCACTAGTCGATCTTTTCACTGTCAGTAGCTTATGCACTAGTCGATCTTTTCACTGTCACTAGTGTCAGTAGCCTATGCACTAGTCTATCTTTTCACTGTCAGTGGCCTATGCACTAGTTGATCTTTTCACTGCCTATGCTCTAGTCTTATCTTTTCACTGTCAGTAGCCTATGCACTAGTCAATCTGATTGGTCTGCAGTCTACGCTGCATGCTTTGCATCTGCAGACTCCTTCACTAGAATAGAACATGCTTTAAAATTCTGCGACATGCTTTCAGCCTGCGGAAGAAAAATCTGAGAACATGTCACACGCTGCAATTTCAACCATATGACAACATCGCGTCATCAAAAACACCATGTGGCTTAGACTTTCGTTGGAGGGTGGGTGTGATGGTATGGGTGGGGGGGAGGGGGGGGGGCAGTACCCAGTCCTTCATATGAAATGTGAAACAGAGATCTAACTGCAGTGCATGCTACGCTTACCATCTTCGCTGCAACTAAGAAGTACCTGGGCAAAAGACTCAATTCTGTTCTTTGTCTTCTTCTTTTGTCTTTTAGGGGAGTTGTGTGTGTGTGTGAGAGAGAGAGAGAGAGAGATTGTTTGTTATTTTGCCCTTTGGTAACAATTTTTATATATCTGAACTTCCAACTTTGCATGAACTTGATGAGCATCTATGACAAAATCAAATATAGCACGAGTAGGCAATCAAGCTATTTTTTTCCCTTTAACTTCATAATTATGATATTATATATATATATATATATATATATACTCATATATTTGCTCCTTTTTTTCAGACACTTTAAGATCTTTTAAACTGCATGGTGGTGAATTCTGTTGAGCTTTGCCTGTTCATTCTACTTTGTGTTGATGACCTTGTCCCTTTTGCGCAAACCTGAGAGTGTCCAACGGACTGAGCAGACAGTCTCCTCTCTTTCCCACCTCAGTTTTTGATGTTGTTTTCATTGTCATTTTGAATTTGGATTGACTGAACATTAAAAAGTTTCACCTTATTGTTGGCGTTGTCTTTTTAGTCGAGCAAGAGTGAAAGCTGTCTCCTAACTAATCCTACATTAAAACAAGAGGTGTTGTTTTTGACTGAGGTTCTTCCCCTGCTGACAATGTTTGGGTCAAATAATATTCATAGCCTTCAGGTGTTGTTTGCATTTTTCTGCGAACCTGTGTTTAAATTTTTATAAAATAGTTTGTGAACTTTTCATGTGTTTTACCCCCCGGATCTACACAATGGTGCTGTCCCCAGACTAAACACCCACTGAGCCCATTGCCCCCCCCCCCCCCCCCCCCCTACACACACACACACACACACACACACACACCACCTTCCCTCTTTAGTTTTTAGATTTTCAAAATAGCCCACTTTCGGGCACCATTTTCATCGAGCTGTGAGTAAAATGTCCACACAAGGGAGTTAACTAGCGCTCGGAAGACGTCACACATCAACAAAGACCTGAGTTGCCTACGGTAACGCTCACCTAGCATACGAGTAAACACAAAGGTGTATAAACACCACCAGAGGTAGAGTTTATATGCCTTGTATTTGCTCAGGTCTTTTTTTGTGTGTGTGTGTGTGTGTGTGTGTGACGGTATTTCGAGTGCTAATTAACTCCCTTGTGTATTGATTCTGTACATGCGCCCAGGGCCTCGTTCTAGTTCAGATTGTGAGTAAATGTCTTCGCAGCATTTGTAATTCTGGCGTATGTACTCACTGTAGCCCGCACATTCGCTGTGATAACAGTCTGGATCAGTGCCCAAACGCTATAAATACATAAATCACGCCGTTAGCCACGTGTATACTGTATGCATCGTTGGTCGCTTTATTTGACTATTTCCTCTACACTTTCATCGATACCTGGTCAATCCTTCCACGAAGGCCGGCGGACGCGAGAAAACCTGTCATACATGCTGTTGTTCCAGCTGGAGATGGCTTTGGTCAGTGTCTCGAATTCACCACCACTTTGCTGCTTCATTTTCCGGCAGGACTCTTTCATCATGGCGGCTGAGAGTGGTTTCACCGGCTCCTCGTAACGTTCTTCGTCGTCTGTTTCTTCGCTGTCTTCTTCGTCGTTTGAATCTTCGCTGTCTTCCTCGTTGTCGTCTTTGTCGTTTGCATCTTCGCTGTCTTCCTCGTTGTCTTCTTCGTCGTTTGCAGATTTGCTGTCTTTGTTTTCTTCGTCGTTGTTTGAAACTTTGCTGTCTTCTTCGTTTTTTTCTTCGTCGTTTGCATCTTTGACGTCTTCGTTTTCCTCTTCGTCGTTTACATCTTTGCTGTCTTCTTTGTTTTCCTCAGTATTGTCCTCCTCCTCCTCCTCTTCTTCGGATTCTTCGCTTTCCAAAGTGCTACTGCTGTTCCAACTGGTGATGGGCGAGACCGACATCGAGCTAAAAATCTTCACCAACTGCTCATCGTAAAAGTCATTGTAAAGGGCACTGTTCGAGAACAGGTTAAAATACGTCTTCCTTCCGCGGGAGTCCTCGGCATCGGCTGCAGCTGGGGGGTTCTTGTCCGTCTCCATCGCTACCACCTTCCCAGCACCGCCGTAACCGGCATGGCTGGCGATGGCCTTGAGCTTCCTCAAGGCAGCGCTGAGTGGACGGTTCGAAGCGTTCGGCTTCGTCACCCCTTTGCCAACGTCGTCGACGGCGCGACTCACCCCGACCTTCCAGATCCTCGCACCATCAGACCAGGCGCCGAGTCCGTTCGAGTCCGTCTTCGTCAGCACGTCAGACGCAGACCGAACAGCGCGGTCCGGGTTTGGTCGAGGGGGGGTACCTGCACCCTTCGCCGCGTTCATTTTCGGCTCGGGCTTTGCGGGCCTCTCTTGGGCCGCTGCCTGATGGCTGGTCCGCTGCGACCACCGCGCTTTCTTGGCTAAGGTTTCGGGGTTTGAGAGAGAGCCGGAGACTTGAGGCGGGGACTCCCTTTCTCGCCGGCTGTTTTCCCGGCGGTGATAGGTTTTTGGTTTCATGGTTTGAAGGAGAGACGCCGACTGAACCGGAGACTCCTTTTTTCGATGTCTGTTTCCCCCGTGGCGATACATTTTTGGTTTCAGGGTTTGAGGGAGAGCCGACGACTGAAACGGGGACTCCTTTTCTCGCTGTCTTTTTCTCCGGCGGCAATACTTTTTTGGTTTCAGGGTTTGAGAGAGAGCCGACGAGTGAACCGGGGACTCCTTTTTGGGGTGTCTGTTTTCCCGACGGCGATCGGTTTTGGGTAGTCGTTGTGGAAGGGATGCGCTGCCTGCTGCCTTTAGGCTGCCCCGGGACGCCTGTGACTGTGGGTTGTGGGGCCTGCGGCGACTTTTTCGTGAGAGTTTTTCTGGCGGCAACGTCCACCTTGCTGCAGAAGTCTTTCCCAATTCCGTGGACAATGAACAGCCCCGAGGGCTCCGCGAGGTTGTTGCGGCCTTTCAGTTTGCCCGCCAGCAAACGGCTGAGCTTCTCCCTGGCCTCTTGGGCTCTGAAAACGTCTCCGTAGGAAGGATCTTCAAACTTGCCGCATCTAAACCGGGCCGGCTCTTGTATCGTCGCGTCTCGGGACGGGCGGTGGTTGGTGCGTTTCGCCACCCAGGCGTTGAGCAGCTTGTTTTCAACCGGGGTGGTGTGAATCTTACCGGGGAAAAAGTCGTAAGTTATTGTAGTGCACCGCCTCGCGGGAACAGGGAACGGCGTTCCCAGCAGCATCATGGTTTCGGAACCGCGCTCGGCTGACGCGGCGGCGACGTTCTTGCCCGGCGGACGGGTGGGGTCCGCTTGTTCTGGGAACTCCGCAAGCACGGGCTTGGACTCCGCCAAAGCAGATCGGCGGATGCTCTTTCCTGTGTCGTCGTCGTCGTTCAGACCCGGTCCTCTGGTCCCGCGGCTAGCGTTGGGGGCTCCGTGAATCCCCGCAGTGTTGTACCTGTAGCGCCCTAGAGCGTTACAGCGCCCCAGAGTGTTACGCTTACCGCGTCTCTGGGTGGGTTTCTGTGGTGTTGTGGGAGGCTGCACAACGGACTCCCCCCGACTCCCGTCTGTAGTGTAGGGCGCGATCGACAGGCCGACACCGGTGCTGAAATCGCCGGCCCGCTCCGCCGCTCTCTCGCTCTGCTGCGCTAGAAGGCTGGGCGTCATCGAATCCTGCCTGGAGAAAAAAGCCGAGTGTGACCCACAGCACTTTCTGCCGGGCACAGCCGCTGGGAGGTCCCTGGGTCTCTCGGCAAAAGCGGCGGCCTCGAGGTGCGCGTCGCTTTTGGCGCTTCGGCTGGGCGTAATCCTCGGGTCGGCGTCGGCGTTCGCGTTCGCGCCCACTTTGCTGAGAATGAAATTCCATTCCCACTTGCGGGCCGTTGAGATCAGCTGGGAGTCTTTCAGGCTCAAAGACTCCGTGTTGGCGGATTCGGCACTCTCGGCCCGGCCCTCATCCTGTTGTTCGCTCGTGCCGGTGCTGGTGCCGGTGCCGGTGCCGCAGTTAACAGATAAGCTGTTGTCGCCCCCTTGCTCAGCTGGGTCTGCCTTGTCCTGCTGATCTGCAACAGGCGTCGCCGGTGACTCGGTGCTGTCATCAGAAGACGCTCCAGCAGCTGTCTGTCCAGGTCCAGGTCGCGGCGAGGTCCTAGTCGGGCTCCGGCCTCTCGGCCGATACTGATGTGCCAGGGGTCGACCGGAGCACCATCCTACCGAGGCCATCTCCGCGTGGCTGTTTCTATGCTCGATTTTAAACCATCTCTTCTGCTTGACAGAAAACCGCTCAGTCCCTTTGCTGTCTTTGACGCCGGCGGGTTTCCGCGGAGGGCTGGACAAGTCGAGTGCAAAGTCCTGCTCCTTAAGCCGCCGGAACGTCGTCGTGGCTGACGACGGCCTCCGTATCCGCTTGCCCAGCACCAGCACCCGAAGCGAGCTCTCCTGGGACGAGGCGGTGCGTGACATGGGGAACCAGCTGGGAACGCCGCGGGCCGGTTTCTGCGGGTCTGGCTTTTCCTTTCTCCCCGCCCCCGCCGCCTCCCCCGCGTCCCCCGCCTTGGCGAGGATGGACCTGTGGCAAAGTCTGCACTGCTCCCAGAACGGTTCCCAGGAACTGGACAACGCCCTGCAAGTCGTGCTGCTGGCCGACGATGAGTGATGGGCCGCGGCGGATGGGTCTCCCGCGCGACTCGTCAACGGCCTGGGGACAGGGGAGCAGCCACTTACACCGGTGACGGTCGAGGCGGAAAGGAGGCAAGAGTGCCACGCAGACTCTTGCCTCGACATGGTGACCGGTGGCTTGGCCCTCGGTTCCACAGCACTTTCGCCACGCCAGCACGGACTGTGACCTAGTGCCCTTTGAACGTCTGCCTCCTCCTCCTCCTCCTCCTCCTCCTCATCGTCTTCTGAGCTCTCGGAATTGAAAGGTTGGCGTTGAATGGTGTCTGATGATCGACTGCTGTCGCTCGCAGCATCTGACCTCAGTTCAGTATCTGAGCTTAGTTCAGCATCTGAGGTCAGTTCAGCATCTGAGCACAGTTCAGCATCTGAGTTCAGTTCATTGTGGCTCCGGAGGGCTGATTTGCTGACAGTCCGGTCCGGACTGTTCGACTCCTGGTAGTCATCTACAATCTCAGGGCTAGATGCTGACAGCTTGCTGATTGAACCGGGAATGTTTGACGTCGACCACGTGTCTTCAGCTGCCTGGGTGTAGCTGGAAATTTGGGTTTCTGGACTCTGGGCGCGTGGCCTTGCCTTGCTAACGTTGTCTTCGGTGTCGACGACCGACCCCGATTTTTCTCGATGAGTGGAGCTTGGCTTTGAGCTGTGACAGCATGATTTGCATACGTCTCTCGCGTTTTTGGAGGTATTCGTTTGGAGGGACAGCTGTCTCACGTCCAGCGAGTCGCAGTACACCAAGCGTTTGGAACCTGTGGAGCCCACAACGGGGATGTATTCGTGTTCTGGACATCACACACACACACACACGCACGCACGCACGCACGCACGCACGCACGCACGCACGCACACACACACACACACACACACACACACACCACACACACACACACACACACACACACACACACACACACACACACACACACACACACACACATTCTGGCGCACGCAGTAAGTGAACTCGAACATAGTACGTCTTGTTAAATGTATACCTTGTAGTTTGTCTAGTTCAAAGATGTCTTCGGGGATTTATAGAGACAATATAATTATGTAGCTTTCTAATTTCCCCCCAGTAGGAACGACCACAAATAAACGACTGGCTGGTGCTTTGTGTGAACTCATCACACAGTTCAGGTTATACAGTTCAGTTCAAGATGGTATGGGAAAGCCCGTAATACGCGTTCCACCCTGTCTCTTAAAGTTTGCACAGTGTTGCTTTTGAAACAGTTCCAGTGCTGATCTAACTGACTGATGGTTCCCTTTCAAGGAAGATCGTCGTCGTCGAGCGCTTCCTCTCTCTACGCCTCTTGCCTCCAGGAATGGTGTGCCGTCCATGGCTTTGGGCCGCGGGTAGTGTCTCAAGCTCCACAACATTTGATATCTTTCGATACCGCAATTAGCCATTTGCGACGGTTGATTTTCCGCCAGCCTGTTTATTCTTGGTCACTCCGGCAGGTCCAAGACAGTACATCCATAATAGTCTTCGTATGTGGATGTCGAAAATTAATTGTTGCTTGTATGCATGTCAGGGGGTGGGGGGGGGGGGGGGGGGGGGGAACTTCCCATTAATACCCATCATACATCCAAACTACATATAGTAAAGGAACCATGCGTCAAAGACCATCACTCTCAGTCATGCACCTGGCGATTTCAATCTAACTTTAGGGGAAGGCAGGGGAAACGGAGGGGAAGGGGGCAGTGGGCGTAGAAAGCGGCCCTGGTTTCAGTGTTGCATTACGTCCACAGAGACCACCAGGCTTATTAAGGACGGGGAGTCCGGGACGGCCACCTCGACTTTCACACAGTTCCTGAGTTCTGTGGCACTGGTAAGTAAACATGATGCTTAACGTCTGATCCTCGGAAACAATAAGGCTTATCAGGGACGGGGAAAGAGGGAGGGAGATTATATAGCTGTCGCTGCAGTGTCACCACCAGAATGACTCCTGCATCAAGATGGGCAGCGACGAGAGCCATTTTAATGTTTTATTAATTGTGTGTGTGTGTGTGTTTGCGTGTGTGTGTGTGCGTGCGTGCGTGCGTGTGTGTGCGTACGTGTGTGTGCGTGTGCGTGTGTGTGTGTGTGTGTGAGGCACCGGGAAGGTGCAATCGGTTATAACCCCCCCCACACTCCCTACGTATACGTACTACGTTCAGATCTCCGTCGACGAAAGTGCCGCTCCGCCCTGAGGTTCACGCTCGGCCAGCGCTGTAGGAAGTAGCCGAACCGGTCCGCCGCGACAGACCCACCGCTCGGCCAACGCCGCTGGCGGTGGCCGCTCGGCCAAGGCTGCTGACAGTGGCGGAGCCGGCGCGCC
>JABMCL010002483.1:300000-305000 GCA_018857735.1 Alviniconcha marisindica
GTCTACGCAGTCGGTCATGATTTGTGTGACGTGAGTCATTCAAGAGTCTAAATCAAGAGGGTGAAATGCAGACCAACACACGTAATCACAAACACTGAACAAACACCCTACAAATATGTCTGGAATCGTTGGAGTCACAAAAACCGCACAACGCAATTTTCAAACTGAAAAGAAGAAAAGAAGAAGAAGAAGAAGAAGAAGAAGAAGAAGAGAGAGAGAGAGAGAAGGGGAAGAGAGAGAGAGAGAGAGAGAGAGAGAGAGAGAGAGAGAGAGAGAGAGAGATCGAATCTAACCACATCTGACCACACTTATAATAATAATAATAAGAAGAATGGACATTTCTATGGCGCATGTTCCCTATCCAAATCTAAGGCACAATGCGACCTTCAAAAGCAACATTTTAACCCCTTCACTGCCACAGCCTGTAAAAGTTCCGGGCTAAAAAGTGCCCGCATAAGCCTGCAAAACGGTACATTTTGTGGTCCTATAACAAATCTATTTTCTATATCGTGCGTTTTGAAGGAAATTCTTTCATACCAATGCTAAAAGGCAAACAGAAAGACTTAAGAATTTCAAATTTCACACTTTCACTCGCCGTTTTCAAGTGACAGAGACGTCGGCAGTGAAAGGGTTAACCGACGTTTGAAACATGCGAAGAAAAAAGCTGATTTCAATTGAATCAAGTTAAATTATGCAGGTAATCTTTTATCTTGTGTTAAAAAACAACAACAACAACAACAAAAGCATTGTGGTTAGTTTACACATCTACACAATAACAGACGGAAATTTGCATATTATGCTATTAATTTCGCCCAAAGCAATGACAGGAAAAGGAAGAAGCGATGATGTACGAAGAAGGATAATGCGGTGCGTTTGGGTTAATCGCAGTCCGAAGACAATACCTGGGGTAGCGTACGTACGTACGTACGGAGGTCGCATCAGACTAAATACTGAATCATTAGTGGTCTGTTTGAGTTTACGGCTTAAACCCGATTTATTATTATTATTATGTTTTTAATTGGAACGTTACTTGTTTGTGTGTGTGTGTGTGTGTGTGTGTGTGTGTGTGTGTGTGTGTGTGTGTGTGTGTGTGTGTGTGTGTGTGTGTGTGTGTGTGTGTGTGTGTTGTTGTTGTTGTTGTTGTTGTTACTGTTGTTGTTGAAGTTGTTGTTGTCGTCGTTGCTGTTGTTGCTGGTCCGGGCGGGTGTATACTTTTAACTATGTTAGTTGATGTATGTCAATGTTTTCGTTTGCTACGTTTGTAGGCTATGCAAAAGCACCAACTACCTAACTAAACTATCACTGGAGACGAAAACAACACAGCTCGACCAAAAACAGATAGCTTCTTAGCTCCCCGTCTCATTTTTCGTCGTTTTTAACCGTTTAACTGTTGTTTAAGTGTCGTTTTGTAGCTTGATGAAGGGGATTACCCCGAAAATTCGCATGTTGTGTTTTGTCCTAATAAATAGCGTTCTTTTTAACCGCTTATGTGTTTGGATCTAATTAAATTATGTTTGTATGCTTTGGATTGTTTGATTTTACGGTTTAACTTGTCATTATGAGCGCTTTACTTTGTCACTATGATAAGATATGATAATTACGAAATATATTTTATTCATGACAGTATTATGAACAAGCAATGACAGTTTTACTTGAGCGTCAAAGATGTAAACCTATGTGACTGATCTTTGTCATTACGAACGGATTGTTTGGTTTTACGGTTTACTTTGTCGTCATGAACGGTTTTCTTCTTAATTACGAACGGTTTACTTTGTTATTACGAATGGATTGTTTGACTTTACGGTTTACTTTGTCATTGTGGACGATTTTACTTTGTCATTACAAAGGGATTGTTTGATTTTACGGTTTACGTAATTATTCAGACCGGGCTGTTTGATGCTGCGATGTACTTTGTCATTATGAATGGATTAATTGATTTTACGGTATATTGGCTTTGTCATTAAGAACGGATTATTTGATTTTACGGAGTCGAATTGCTTTGCTCCAGGAAGTGTTTCTTTTTACAGCCCACTCAAAATACTGATCAGTGCTTCAGTTTGGCTAACATCGACCTGACTATGTAAACCAGCCCATCTACCTGAGGGTAGTATCGACAGCTTGCGATTTACCAATATGCATCAGAGTACCACAGCCATGAATTGTGTACAAGGAGAGCAAAAACAATGACGATCCTCAGTATACCTAGAAACTACTCGCGAAGGACAAGTTAGAGAACAAACAATGACGACATTCTGCATATACAGAAACTACGCACACGACAGACAAGTCAGAGAACAAACAAATGACGGTCGACATTATTATTACCTGGAAACTACACACGAAGGACGAGTCAGAGAACAAACAATAACGATCATCATTATACCTAGAAACTACACACAAAGGACAAGTCATAGAACAAACAATAACGATCATCTTTACAACTAGAATCAATAAACAAATGGCAGTCGACATTATACATGGAAACTACATACGAAGGAAACAGAGAACAAACAATAACAATCATCATTATACCTAGAAACTATACACACGAAGGACAAGTCAGAGAACAAACAATGACAGTCGACATTATTCCTGGAAACTACACTCGAAGGAAAAGCCAGAAAACAAACAATAATGATCATCATTATACCTTGAATTTGCACACGGAGGACAAGTTAGAGAACAAACAGTGACGAACGACTTTATCCCGCGAAACTTTACGTGAAGGACAAGTCAGAGAACAAACAATAACGATCATCATTATACCTAGAATCTGCACACGAAGGACAAGTCAGAGAACAAACAGGGACGATCATCATTATACCTAGCCACAACACACGAAGGAGAGTCAGAGAACAAACAAAAACGATCATCAGTATGCCTAGAAATTACACGCGCAGGACAAGTCAGAGAACATGCAAACAGCGACGGTCATCATTATACCCAGAAACTACAAACGAAGGACAGTTATGCCAGAGAACAAACAGTGACGGACTACATTATACCTAGAAACTACAAGTGCAGGAGAAGTCAGAGAACGAATAATAACGACCATCAGTATAACCTAAAAACTACACATGAAGTACAAGACGTTGCCATTTATCGGTCAAACGCACGTAATCTAGAAGTGGGTGAGAATTAGTGTTGCTTTAATTTATTTTATTTTATTTGAGTCAGTTTTTCCTCGACGTAAGACCAGCAGAGCAAACATGTGGTATGTGTGTACGTTTCCCATTGCAGTATATCGATCAAACTGTAAAGAAAGTCAGATGATTGATTTAAATCAGTTTTATTTCGATGCAAAACTAGCAGAAAACAACAACAGCAGTGTGTTGTTTACCATTGATTTTTATCGGTCAAACTCTATGGAAAGTCTTTATAACTGATTTCAATCAGTTTTATCTCAGTACATGTAAGACTAGCAGCGCAAACATAATTATGAGATGTGTGCTTGTTTACCATTGCAATCTATCACTAAAACTATGGGATGTTTTATAATTGATTAAGTCAGATTTAATTATTTCGCTGTAAGACTACCAAAAAAAAGAAGAAGAAAAAAAAGCCCAGAGCAAACATATGAAATGTGTGTTTGTTCCCCATACGAACAATAAAAGACATCAGGCTATAGCCTCAGACATGTAAAATATGTATTTGTTTCCAATACGAAGGCAACAAATATAAACATTCTTTGGAAAGTGCTTCAAAGCTTTTAAACAGTTTAAAACAAACAGGTCGCATTCACAAAAAAGTAATGCCTATTGGTAAATTCCATCAAAATCTTATGAACAAAATTAATATTCTTTCATTGGTGACACCATCAAAGAAAAAAATCACATTATGGAAAGTGCAGAAATCTCGAGAAAGAGGGAGAGGGGGGTAGGGGGGGGAGAGAGAGATAATGGGGAGAGGTAGACAAATAGACAAACGGGAGACAGAAAGAGAAGAGAAGCTGCCTCTCCTGAAGTGTGGCCGGTTAAGACTGATTGACTTGTTGAATAACTTCACGTCTGTGATTCATGTTTGCAAACAACAAAATCCTTCAACCTCTGTACGTAACCCTCAAAAATGATTCTTCTGCAATGATTTCACGTCTGTGATTCATGTTTGCAAACAACAGAATCCTTCAACCTCTGTACGTACCCCTCAAAAATGATTCTTCTGCAATGATTTCACGTCTGTGATTCATGTTTGCAAACAACAAAATCCTTCAACCTCTGTACGTAACCCCCCAAAAATGATTCTTCTGCAATGACTTTTACGTCTGTGATTCATGTTTGCAAACAACAAAATCCTTCAACTTCTGTATGTAACCCTCAAAAACGGTTCTTCTGCAATGATATCACGTCTGTGATTCATGTTTACAAACAACAAAATCCTTCAACCCCTGTATGTAACCCTCAAAAACGATTCTTCGTTTGCAAAATCAAGCTTGCTGAGGACGTTCTTCTTATTATCTGTATCAATTTGTTTGTCGGCGTTTAGTTAACAGCGCCACGTCATCTGTGCAAAAGGAAATCGCATACAAAATACCAAAAGTAAACAAGAAGGTTAGAAATATTTTGCCGAAAAACGGCTATGCTCAAATTACTTATGTTTGTATCTTACTCGTTGTCGTATGTTTATTGTTAAAAGTGTCTGTGTTTGTAAAACAAATTCATTGATATATGGTGCATTTAACCTTTTCCCTCCCCCCCCCCCCCTTTTTTTTTTTTTTTTTTTTTTTTTTAATTTTCACGGCTGACAGTTTGCACATAAAACCACGGTAGATCGATTCCTCCATCTTTGTCGCTATATTCCCCAACATTAATTATTGGCAGCCTTATTTCGACAAATGAACACACTTTCCAATTCATTGTCCGTCTTTTTTTTCTTTTTGCTTAAAAAAAGAAGAAGAAAGTTTAAATAAAAAAGAAGTTCGACGATCGAACTCAATGTTACAGAAGTCTCCCTTTTTCAGGCTACTCTACCTAACCACACCCCAACCGCACACCACCCACCCG
>JABMCL010002483.1:312500-315000 GCA_018857735.1 Alviniconcha marisindica
GTCCAGGACAGAACAAGAGGAAGTGACATATAATACGCAGAATGCGTGTGTATTCTTATTCGCGATGGTGGACAGAACTGGAGCAGTCATATATGCAGAAAGCGTGTATATCAGTGGACGGCAGGCGTGGTAAAAACAACAACAAATACCATCAGAAGAAAGCGGCGAACGCTAAAGAGTGAAACAACGAAAGAAAGGAAATCAACAACAACAACAACAACAACAACAACAACAACAACAACAACAACGAAGTAAGAAAGGAACGAAGCAAAAGAAGAAAAGAAACATTCGTACGTACACCACTTGGATGGATATTCAAAACACGTATAATAAATAAATAAATAAATAAAAACACGTATAATAAATAAATAAATAAATAAATAAATAAATAAACAAATAAATCAATAAACTGACAATCACTCATTTAGAATTACATGCGACAAGGTCGCAGTGAATCTGCTCGAGGGCAGAGAACAGAGCTAAATTAAAGCGATCATCATCATCACCATCATCATCATCACCATCATCATCAGCAGCAGCAGCAGCAGCAGCAGCAGCACCAGCATCACCACCACCATCATCATCAGCAGCAGCAGCAGCAGCAGCAGCAGTAGCAGCAGCAGCAGCATCACCACCATCATCATCATCATCATCATATTTCGTCAAAGCAGAGCTTACCGAAATGGGCACGTTGGCCTTGAGGCTGGGTCCCTCCGTCAGGACGGTGGCGGCTAGACCGTCGATGAGGGCCGTGGAGTCCTTACGACCGCTGTAGAAGAAGGTCTTGCCGCCGGTCCGTCTGGACAGCTGGGCGATGGACTTCTCCGCCCGCTGACCGTAGGCCAGGGAGTGGACCACCACGCCCTTGCTCTGGGTGGGAGTGAGTGAAGCGGAGAAGAAAGAAAAAGAGCCAAGTTTGTTGTCAGCATAACTGTGTGAAAGCCAAGTTTGTTGTCAGCATAACTGTGTGAAAGCCAAGTCTGTTGTCAGGATAACTGTGTGAAAGCCAAGCCTGTTGTCAGCATAACTGTGTGTATGAGATACAGATCGAGTGAAAGTACCTATCTGTGTGGAAACAGATACAAAATGTCTACATGGTTGTTTGTTGACTGCAAATAAAGTTAGTTTTTTCTTCTTCTTTTTCTTATGGTTATTGGTGCAACTTACTGACACATGTTGTTAGCATGATAATTGTAAGATCAGTCTAATATCACTGATGTGAAAAGACTTCAAATAATTATTAAAAATTTAAATTAAAATTAAAAAAAGGAAGAAGAACATCAGCGGACCACCACGGCCTTGCTCCGGAGAAGTGAGTCAAGAAGCAAAGTTTATCAGCATAACTGTATTAATGTCAGCCTGACACCTGAGGGCGTTAAGCTCCACATCATCATCAGCATAACAATCAACGAACCACCACGCCCTTGCTCTGGGTGAGTCAGTCAAAAAGCACAGTTTGTCAGTATAGAGTGAGTCAAAAAGCACAGTTTGTCAGCATAACAATCAGCGAACCACCACGCCCTTGCTCTGGGTGAGTCAGTCAAAAAGCACAGTTTGTCAGTACAGAGTGAGTCAAAAAGCACAGTTTGTCAGTATAGAGTGAGTCAAAAAGCACAGTTTGTCAGTATAGAGTGAGTCAAAAAGCAGTTTGTCAGTTAGAGTGAGTAAAAAGGTTTCAATAAAGCAAGTTTGTCAGTATAGAGTGAGTCAAAAAGCACAGTTTGTCAGTATAGAGTCAAAAGCAACGAAGAAGCAAGCACAGTTTGTCAGTATAGAGTGAGTCAAAAAGCACAGTTTGTCAGTATAGAGTGAGTCAAAAAGCACAGTTTGTCAGTACAGAGTGAGTCAAAAAGCACAGTTTGTCAGTATAGAGTGAGTCAAAAAGCACAGTTTAGAGTCAGCATAAAAATCGGGAAAGTTTTGAGTCAGTCAAAAAGCACAGTTTGTCAGTATAGAGTGAGTCAAAAAGCACAGTTTGTCAGCATAACAATCAGCGAACCACAGTTTTTGGGTGAGTCAAAAAAGCACAGTTTGTCAGTATAGAGTGAGTCAAAAAGCACAGTTTGTCAGCATAACAATCAGCGAACCACCACGCCCTTATTTGGGTGAGTCAGTCAAAAAGCACAGTTTGTCAGTATAGAGTGAGTCAAAAAGCACAGTTTGTCAGCATAACAATCAGCGAACCACCACGCCCTTATTTGGGTGAGTCAGTCAAAAAGCACAGTTTGTCAGTATAAAATGAGTCAAAAAGCACAGTTTGTCAGTATGGGAAAAGGGGGGAGTCAAAAAAGCACAGTTTGTCAGTATAAAAGTGAGTCAAAAAGCACAGTTTTTGGTTAAAAAAGAAATTTAGAACAATCAGCGAACCACCACGCCCTTATTTGGGTGAGTCAGGCAAAAAGCAGAGTTTGTCAGTATAGAGTGAGTCAAAAAGCAGAGTTTGTCAGCATAACTATCAGCGGACTACCACCAAGCCCTTATGGTCCAGACAGCAGTTTTA
>JABMCL010002483.1:330000-335000 GCA_018857735.1 Alviniconcha marisindica
GCCACAATCTCCCAGTGAGACGTGACAAAAGCAATGGCCACAATCTCCCAGTGAGACGTGACAAAAGCAATGGCCACAATCTCCCAGCGTGACGTGAAAAAAACAACGGCCACAATCTCCCAGTGGACGTGACAGAAACAACGCCACAATCTCCCAGTGAGACGTGACAGAAACAACGGCCACAATCTCCCAGCGTGACGTGACAGAAACAACGGCCACAATCTCCCAGCGTGACGTGACAAAAACAACCGCCACAATCTCCCAGCGTGACGTGACAGAAACAACGGCGGCAATCTCGCAGCGTGACGTGACAGAAACAACGGCCGCAATCTCCCAGTGTGACGTGACAAAAACAACGGCCGCAATCTCCCAGCGTGACGTGACAGAAACAACGGCCGCAATCTCCCAGTGAGACGTGACAGAAACAACCGCCACAATCTCCCAGCGTGACGTGACAGAAGCAACGGCTGCAATCTCGCAGCGTGACGTGACAGAAGCAACGGCCGCAATCTCGCAGCGTGACGTGAAAAGAAACAACGGCCGCAATCTCGCAGCGTGACGTGACAGAAGCAACGGCCGCAATCTCGCAGCGTGACGTGAAAAGAAACAACGGCCGCAATCTCGCAGCGTGACGTGACAGAAGCAACGGCCGCAATCTCGCAGAGTGACGTGACAGAAACAACGGCCGCAATCTCGCAGCGTGACGTGACAGAAGCAACGGCCGCAATCTCGCAGAGTGACGTGAAAAGAAACAACGGCCGCAATCTCGCAGCGTGACGTGACGAACGAGCGGTCGTGTGAAGTCAGTCAGTTCCAGGGGCACGTCTGTCATAAAGACCTCACTGTCCTCTGCGAGGCAAGACAACTGGGCGTGGTGACGTGGTGACCGCAAAGCGGTACTGGTGCATGAAGTGGGGCGGGGGTGGGGGGCATGTTTTGTTTGTGGTGTGTGTGTGGTGTGTGTGTGCGTGCGTGTGCGTTGTGTGTGTTGTGTGTGCGCGTGCGTGCGTGCGTGCGTGCTGTGTGCGTGTGTGTGCGTGCGTGCCTGCCTGCGAGCGCGCGCGCGTGTGTGTGTATGTATGTGTGTGTGTGTGTGCGTATGAGAGATAGAGATAGAGAGAGAGAGAGAGGACAGAGAGAAAGAGAGAGAGAGGGAGGGAGGGAGAGAGAGAGGGAGGGAGGGAGGAGGGGGGGGGGAGGGAGAGAGGGAGGGAGAGCGAGAGAGAGAGAGAGGGATAGAGAGAACTCGAACTCGAAAACTTTATTTTACAAGGACTGTAGTTTAGGTTCAGTCAAAAATCGGTCTAACAACTAGTCCTTGCTAAGCTACTGATGAGTAAATATCAAATTACAGGCATTATTGATATACATAATAGGCATGAATGAGTGAGTGAAACGTTATACATGAGAATTTCCACACAAACATAGCGTGTTCACAACGCCAGACTGAAGCAGTCAATGCTTATCCTATAAAGAACAGTAAGGGAGAGGGACAGAAGAAAGAAAGAAGAAGAAAAAGGGGGAGGGAGGGAAGGGCGGGGGTGGGGGGGGGGGGGGGCACTCTCACAAGCAGTCGGAAGGACTAGGTGGAGTTTTATGGGTGTATGAAATAGGTCTCAAATGACCAGTCGTTGCAAGAGAGAGAGAGAGAGAGAGAGAGAGAGAGAGAGAGAGAGAGAGAGAGAGAGAGAGAGAGAGAGAAGAGAGAGAAGAGAGAGAGAGAGAGAGAGAGAGAAACACCAAACAAAACACACACCACACACACACACACACACACACACACACACAACACACGGGTGGGAGGGGGGTCAGACAGAGTTAGGAACAGGACAGACAAGAGAAGCAGAGTCAAGAGAAGAGACAGAGAGACAGACACAGAAACAGAGACACGGAGACAAATAGAGGGAAAGGAAGAGAGAGGTTGGTGGGGGAGGGGGGGGGGGGGGGGCGGGAGGTAGCAGTGGGGGGGGGGGGGGTGTTCATGGACTATAATCCCGTCAGTGAACTGAAAGCGCCTTGTCATCAAGCCGTATTCTGTGGAGTCTGTACATTGGCGGCTGTCTTAATTCTTACTGGGACTGTTTGTTTATAAAATGGCCAGCAGACAAACAAAATATCGGAGAGTTTACCTGAGTCTCTTTTCTAAAACAACCACTTAGCCTACCTGCATAAAAAATGAAATGAAATGAATGAAACACAGTCATCCGATTTACTGCCTCGATTTCATACTTACAATAACCGTGGGTTTTCTCGTTGGTTTGAAAAATTGTTTTGTTAGTAGCCGGAAACATTAGCATTAGTCTCCCCTTTGGTACAAAAAAACATGTGGGATTATAACGGCGACAGAGGTCTTAGGTATTTAGTACTAGCTTTTGTGTAATGACTTGATAATTAATGCCGCGTTTGTAAGTCCACACAAAGTGATATGTATGAATGAGGGACGAAAGAGAGAGAGACAGAAATACAGACAGACATACAAGGGAAGAAAAGGGGAGAAAGAGGCAGGACAGAGACAGACAGAAAGACAGAAAAAGGACAGACAGAAGAAAAGAAGAAGAAAAAAGAGGATAGACAGACAACAGGGAGGCACTGAGAAAGACAGAGTTTGTGTACTGGAGGTGGTGTGATGTAGTGCGTGGTGGCTAAGACACTGGTTGGGGATCGAATCCCCAGTTCGGAACGTGTGTGTGTGTGCGTGCGTGCGTGCGTGCGTGCGTGTATGTGTGGTGTGTGTGTGTGTGTGTGTGTGTGTGTGTGTGTGTGTGTGTGTGTGTGTGCGCGCGCGCCGATCGCGCGCGCGCGCGTGTGTGTGCGTGTGTGTGTTTCGCTACTCAATGCCATGGCAGTGAATTGTTCTATATTACACCAAGCACAAAAGTTTATTGTAACAAGCATCAAGACACAGTCATCTTCAATCTGAAACACCATCCTGTTTCTCTGTCGGCCCGTAGCTTGAATTGCTTCAGACAGAGTTATTTCCACAGAAGATATTTATGTGGGTGTAAGTCGGTGGTTGTCAG
Organism: Alviniconcha marisindica; assembly: GCA_018857735.1. Lineage (NCBI taxonomy): Eukaryota > Metazoa > Mollusca > Gastropoda > Provannidae > Alviniconcha > Alviniconcha marisindica. Next base: position 333,021 of record JABMCL010002483.1, read on the forward strand.
CAGTAGTTTGCTGGTAGGAACCATATAGTAGATACACATTGGGTCTGTCTTGTTTTTTGTCCAACAGTAAACGCTTTTGTCCTTTGCCGATTCAAAGTGCATACTGTACTCGTCTTGCCTTTTGTCCAACAGTGAACGCTTTTGTCTTTTAACAAATCATTGTACGCACTGTACTCGTCTTGTCTTTCGTCCAACAGTAAACGCTTTTGTTCTCTGACAAATCAAAGTGCACACTGGGCTCGTTTTGTCTTTCGTCCAACAGTAACCACTTTTGTCCTAGGACAAATCCAAGCCAATCAAATTCACTCTCCGAGCGATATTTCACACACGCAGGGGGTTATTATGTGACGGTACTTTTTTCTCTCCAGAAAAGTAGCGGGAGCATCTGAGGCACATATGGAAATGTGTATCGTTTATGGGAATAACTGTGAGACTGTGATGGACACTGAGTTGCTTTGTTGTCTTGTCTCTCCGACAGTACGTGATAAAAATTAGTCCTATGAGCGTCGTGACATCGCCAAGGATATCGTGACAATAAACGGTCGCTGGAGTGTAGGTGGGAATAACGACAAGCTTTCTTAATGATGCTAATGTGCATTTTATGGCACCATCCTTTCCGTAATGTCATTCCATGAAATGCGCATGCTTGTCTCCTTCTCTTTGGGCCTGAGCATCATGTTTTGCTCCTCCACCTCTTCTCTCCTCTCTCCCCTTCCCCCCCCCTCCCCCTCAAGTAACACACACGCACGCGCACAAAAGCACGCACGCACACACAAACACACATACACATACATACACACACACAACAACAACAACAACAACAACAACACAAAAAACAAAAAAACAAAAAAACAAAAAACACACAACAACAAACACACACACACAACACACAACACAACACACCACACACACACACACACACACACACACACACACACACACACACACACACACACACACACACGCGCGCGCGCGCGCGCACGCACGCACGCACACACACATCGCTAATCATATCTTGGACACCATCCAATTTTTCAGCATGATATTCTGTCTGACGATCATGCACCACCATTCCAGCTTCGGTTACAAAAATGGTTGAGTGGTTCAGAAGATATCTGCTGGACAAAGCCTGGACACGCGGACAGAAGGACGGACGTGACACCAGTATCCCCCCTTAACTTTGTTACGTTAAAAACTCAAAACAAACAAATAAAACCCTGCACGCCGGAGTGGTAAAACGCACTGTATCCTAAAAATGGACATCACGTCCTTCACCCCTGTGCTTGTCTTGTCAGTTGCCAAGCACCGTTGTAGCGGTAGAACTCAGCATCCTGAGCATCTATGGGGCACAAACATTCACTTTGTGGGTCGCCAAGCATCCTGAGCATCTATTGGGCACCAACACTCGTTTTGTGGGTCGCCAAGCATCCTGAGCATCTGTTGGGCACTAACACTCGTTTTGTGGGTCGCCAAGCATCCTGAGCATCTATGGGGCACTAACACTCATTTTGTGGGTCGCCAAGCATCCTGAGCATCTATGGGGCACTAACACTCATTTTGTGGGTCGCCAAGCATCCTGAGCATCTACGGGGCACTAACACTCATTTTGTGGGTCGCCAAGCATCCTGAGCATCTATAAGGCATTAACGCTCATCTTGTGGGTTGGCAGGCACTGTCATAGCGGCAGAACGCAGCATCCTGAGCATCTATGGGGCACACTGACACTCATCTTGTGGGTTGACGAGTATCCTGGGCATCTATGGGGCAAAACCATTCACCTTGTTGGTTGCCAGGCACCGTTGCAACCTCAGAACTCAGCATCCTGAGCATCTCTTGGGCGCACTAACACTCACCTTGTGGGTTGCCAGGCACCATTGTAGCGGTAGAACTCAGCATCCTGAGAATCTATGGGGTACTCGTCAAACAGACCCCAGCGCAGATGGGCCCACTCATGAGCCAACGTCTTCTCTGTCATAACAC
>JABMCL010002483.1:340000-345000 GCA_018857735.1 Alviniconcha marisindica
AAGAGACAAATGGACCCAGCCACTATGCAGGGAAGGTGCTGGTTGTCCGGGTACAGGCCGCACGAGCTGAGATACTCTGATCACGATTCACACGCAGCGGAGTTACCTCCTCGTTTGTCTGTGTCAGGCTCGTCTAGCCGATAAGTTCCTGGTTCTCTCTGGCTCAAGCCTAATCGTGAGCCGGTTTGGCCTAGCGGTAAGGCGTTAGGCTGGTAAGCGGAAGGACCTCGGTTCGAATCCGCTTCGGCTCTCCTTTCTCTTTAAATATTGTGGTCTGTGGACATTGTCTTGTTTGTGATTTTGTCCCTCACAATTAATGAAACATTAAAATGGCTCTTATCGCTGCCCATATTAATGCAGGAGTCATTCTGTTGGTGACAGCATAGCGATAGGTATATAATCTCCCTCTTCCCCCACCTCCATACCCCCTCACTCCATATCTCCCCGTCCCTAATAAGCCGCCTTGTGGTTTCTGTGGACGTTAAGTGCCATGTTTACTTGCTTACTTGGCTAAAGCCTGCGTATTTTCAAATAGACGGGCTTTATCTCTGGCTTACTTACCTCGCCTATGATGGCTTCCGGTTCGCCACACTCATGGTTTAAAATGACGACATGCACTCTGTTATGCATGCTGCCGTCGCTCTTTTGTCTTGCCTAGCTGACTTGTCTCCCTTTGCTCTATTGCTTGCCATACGTTCCTTCTGATTAGCTGGGGTTGGCTATACATAAGCCTGGCAATAATTTGTCTCGTCTTGCCTTACTTGCTATACCTTGCTTTGCCTTGCCTTGTTGTTTGCCTTGCTGCACTTCGTTTGGCTGGACTTGGCTTGGTAACCTGGCCGTAATTTGTCTTGCTTTGTCTAACCTTGACTTTGTCTCACATTACAATGCCTGTCTTGATTTGTCTTGTCTCTCTTTGTCTCGCATTACAATGCCCGTCTCCCTTTGCTTTGCCTCGCTTTGTTTTGCCTTGCTTTGTCTTACCTTGCTTTGTCTTTTATAACAATGATAAGCTGCGGGGGAACTGCCTTGTATCGCGTGTCTAACGGCTGCAACACAGCACGCACCTATCTAGCCCACCTACAGGCACCCAGATGGATATATCTATATCTCTCTCTCTCTCTCTCTCTCTCTATATATATATATATATATATATAGTGACGTCAGTGGAGTATTAAATCGTCTGCCTTGCCCACGTCTTCACAATGATGGGATAATTGGAAAGGGATGTCAACGCGTCTGAAGCGGGCAGGATGCTGAGCCGCCTGATTCACATGCAGCAACATAACGTGTATGAATAGCTCGCGTTAAAAAAAAAAATCCCTCTGTGAATGGGTACACTTCTCAAAGCGATGATATAAATCTCCCAGTGCTCGCCTTCCCTGCTCCATCCAACTCTCATCCCATCTCCCGCTCCACCTTCTTTCCCCTCCCCCCCCCCCCCCCCACCTCCCCCATTTCCACTACCTCCACCTAACTCCAATAACTGAAACGTTAACAACAAATGGCTTGCTGTCAGGCCGAGGTGGTAAAAAAAAACAAAGTCTGAACATGACGTCACACTGATGACAATAGCAAAAGACATCAATCAATCTTTCTTCTTTTTCTTTTTGTCTCTATCCCTTCCCCCCCTCCCCCCCCTCCCCACCACCACACACACACACACACACACACACACACACACACACACACACACACACACACATACACACGCATACACGCACACACACACACACACACACACACACACACACACACACACGCACACACCAACCACAGCACACACACACACACACACACACACACACACACACACACACACACACACACACACACACACACACACACACACACACACACACACACACGTGAGTTTGAGACAAAACAACTTAGCTAAAAGACAGACCAGAAGCTCGGTAGTACATGACGCAACCAAACAACCCATCTGAATGCAAAATCATTCTGATGGTGACAGTTTAATGTTGGGTAAATCTGAATACAGGCACATGACTTGGCCGCCAACCTCTCTGTCTATGTCTCTCTGTCTCTGTCTGTCTGTCTGTCTCTCTCTCTCTCTTTGCCGCCAACACCCCTCTCCACCCCCACCCCACCTGCTCCAGCCACCCTCCCTCTCTCTCTTTGCCCCACACCTCTCTCTAAGCTCTCTCTCTCTCTCTCTCTCTCTCTCTCTCTCTCTCCTCCTGGCCAACCCCCACCCAACCCCCTCTCTCTCTCGTGGTGCTAGTGGCGTTTGCTTGATGGACATCCTCGCTGGCAACGTGTCCACTACGTGGACCCCTCGCTCAACAAAGTCACGTCAAGGTGAGTCCCAAGAGACCGTAGCATGCGGTTCCGTGAGTCACACTCACAGTTGCCTATAAACTAACGGGTGAGGTTCAGTCTTTACGCGCTCGGAAAATAAAGTGACATGTGGACGATGTGGAATGTGGATGGGACCACCACCACCACCACCACCACCACCCATCACCTACCGTTCACTCGCATGTGTCCAGCCGTTGTATTTTCTTCGTCTCCCGGAGTTTGCCTGTGCTGGCTGGTCATCAGTCATACAGACCGCCGGCTAGTTGGTTGGTTACAGACACTTGTCTCTTTAACGACCAGTGGTCTCCGAAGAGGTACTGGCAGGGACCGAGACGCCAGAAGGTGGGAGAAGTAAATAAACATGGTGCTGTAAAGTATAGAGTCTCACACTGAAGTGGACACTACCTGCGGGCACAAAGCCAAGGGCATCACACCATCGATCGCCTGGAGGAGAGAGGCGCCGAAAGAGGAAGCGCTAGATGATGATGATGATGATAAAGTGATGCCTAATGTCCTCAGATGTCGGCTGACATATTAGGGACAAGCTGAGACCAATTGTGATTTCTGTTAGATACCGACAGCAATAAAAGGCCGATAAAAAAACTAAACAAAAAAACAAAAAACATGGTGCTTAACGTCCACAGAAACCACAAGGCTTATTTGGACGGGGCGATGGGGGGGGGGGGGTGGAGGTAGGGGAAGAGGGAGATTATATATACCTGTCACTACGCTGTCACCACCAGAACGACTCCTGCATTAAGGTGGGCAGCGACGAGAGCCATTTTAATGTTTCGTTAATTGTGAGGGACAAAGTCACAAACAAGACAGTGTCCACAGACCACAAGTTTGAAGAGAAAGGAGAGCCGAAGCGGAATCGAACCGAGGTCCTTCTGCTTACCAGCCTAACGCCTTACCAATATGCCAAATTGGCTCACAGGTCGAGGAAGAGGGAGCTAGACTATTTATACCTAACGCTACACTGTCACCACCAGCCCTGACAGCCAACTGCATTTCAGCCCTGACCGCCAACTGCATTTCAGCCCTGACTGCCAACTGCATTTCAGCCCTGACTGCCAACTGCATTTCAGCCCTGACTGCCAACTGCATTTCAGGCCTGACCGGCTCTTCCCAAGAGCTGGGAGCTGTACGCACTACGTACTACGGGCTAGATGAGGAGGCTGGGACCATGCATTACGGAGCTTGATGCACTTCACGGATGAGTCTTTGGCTGCAATACGTGCTGTTCTGATTGATGGACCAACACTGCAGGGGCCGCAGTTCCAGGGCCTTGTTAACACCGGGATAATCATGACAGCAGGCGTGGTCTGCGGCCCTGTAAAGTAGAGTCTCACACCGAAGTGGACCTCCACTGCATCATCAGTTATCATCCTCATTCTCATCATCCTCATTTGTCATTGCACAGTAAAAAAATTGTTTGTCTCCGTTCCTTTGGCCTTTGACGCCATGCTCTCGTGGTGATTGTCTCGGCTTCTTTGGCCTTTCACGCCATGCTCTTGTGGTGATCGATTGTCTCGACTTCTTTGGCCTTTCTCGCCACGCTCTCGTGGCGATTGTCTCGGCTTCTTTGGCCTTTCACGCCATGCTCTTGTGGTGATCGATTGTCTCGACTTCTTTGGCCTTTCTCGCCACGCTCTCGTGGCGATTGTCTCGGCTTCTTTGGCCTTTCACGCCATGCTCTCGTGGTGATTGTCTCAGCTCCTTTGGCCTTTGACGCCATGCTCTCGTGGTGATTGCCTCAGCTGCTTTGGCCTTTGACGCCGTGCTCTCGTGGTGATTGTCTCAGCTCCTTTGGCCTTTCACGCCATGCTCTCGTGGTGATTGTCTCGGCTTCTTTGGCCTTTCACGCCATGCTCTCGTGGTGATTGTCTCAGCTGCTTTGGCCTTTGACGCCGTGCTCTCGTGGTGATTGTCTCAGCTCCTTTGGCCTTTGACGCCGTGCTCTCGTGGTGATTGTCTCAGCTCCTTTGGCCTTTGACGCCATGCTCTCGTGGTGATTGTCTCAGCTCTTTGGCCTTTGACGCCGTGCTCTCGTGGTGATTGTCTCAGCTCCTTTGGCCTTTGACGCCATGCTCTCGTGGTGATTGCCTCGGCTCCTTTGGCCTTTCACGCCATGCTCTCGTGGTGATTGTCTCAGCTCCTTTGGCCTTTGACGCCATGCTCTCGTGGTGATTGTCTCAGCTCCTTTGGCCTTTGACGCCATGCTCTCGTGGTGATTGTCTCGGCTCCTTTGGCCTTTGACGCCATGCTCTCGTGGTGATTGCCTCAGCTCCTTTGGCCTTTCATGCCATGATCTCGTGGTGACCTCAGTCATAGTGCTCCTGCCTCCTTTCTCGCCCAAGGCAGTACTGATCACAGCCTTCAACGTCAGAGAGTCCACAAAGGAGGATTGATGAGGGACGCAGTGGCTGTCTGCCCTCTGTAGGGGACGCGCACTCAGTCATACTCCACAACGTAGCTAAAACTGTCGTCTGTAGGTGTCCTGTTTAGGCTGAAACAAAAACAAGCATCGCTTAACACCACCGAAGTGACTGTGCAGCAGTGCGGTGTCTCCTACGGAGGGTAGGCTACCGAAGATCTGACGTTTCCTCCTGTGGACCTCTGGCGACAATGGGGAATGGTTCTTGGATGTTGAAACACAAACAAGCATCGCTGAACAC
>JABMCL010002483.1:352500-357500 GCA_018857735.1 Alviniconcha marisindica
GTGTGTGTGTGTGTGTGTGTGTGTGTGTGTGTTGTGGTGTGTGTGTATGTGTAATGTGTGTGTGTGTGTGTGTGTGTGTGTGTGTGTGTGTGTGTGTGTGTGTGTTGTGTGTGTGTATGTGTGTGTGTGTGTGTACTGTGTATTGATGTGTGTGTGTGTGTGTATGTGGTGTGTGTGTGTGTGTGTTGTGTGTGTGTGTGTTTGCGATGCGTTGTGTTGCGTTGCGTTGTGTTGCGTTGTGTTGTGTTGCGTTGCGTTGTGTTGCGTTGTGTTGCTTTGTGTTGTGTTGTGTTGTGTGTTGTGTTGTGTTTCTTAACATACAGTTCAGGATGCGACAAGCCAATTAACGATAGCGCTTACAGGCCTGCATTACTCAGCACGAGCCGGCTGTCTCGGAAAATCCGCGCGCCCCAAGCCGGACCACCAGGTGACGATTATTTACCCGAGGTTCTGAGGCCATTGCGTTGGTCAAGACTGACCACAGAAGGACTTAAGTACCTCTGCAGCTGTGGCGGATTTGCCGTACCCCGTCACTCAACGCCGCACTGTATGACCAGCAGGGATTAGCCTCATCCTGTACCAGTCACGCCGCAACGGTGCTTGTGGTCATGTGATATTGTTTCCCCTTGCCTTTCTCCACCCCCCCCCCCCCTCAACCCCTCCCCCCGGTGGAGGTGGAGGGTGGCGGGGACCTGGGGAGGGCGGGATGGTTGGGGGGGGGGGGCAAAGTACGTGTTCGGTTCACGAAAAGGAAGAAACTTGACATGGCGAAAGTTCTTACAGCACCAGTGATATGTCAGTTGCTTTGATATTTAACGCCCAGTGCCTTTCTCCACTCTCCTTGCCCCCCCCCCCCCCCCCATCCCCCCTTTTTTTCGGGGGGGGGGGGGGAGAGGAGGGGAGAGGGTTGAGGGGGGGGTCAAAGTACGTGCTAGGCTCATGAAAGGGAAGAACGCTTGACACGGCCAGAGTTCTTACAGCAGCTGTGATATGTGAGTTGCTTTGATATCTAACGCCCAGTCAGCCGCGACTGTCAGGTCGGGGTGAAGCACAATTCGTCAAAATAATCACGGGTAAAACGACTGGTTCACTGTTTGTCCACTGAGGTGATTCATTGTTTGTCCACTGAGGTCATTCATTGTTTGTCCATTGAGCTTTGGCTGATGACTCACTGTTTTTTCCACTGACCTTTTGATGCAGATTCACTGTTTGTCCACTGACTTTTGGATGGTGACTCACTGTTTGTCCACTGACTTTTGGATGGTGACTCATTGTTCGTCCACTGAGGTTTGGGTGGAGATTCACTGTTTGTCCACTCACTTTTGGATGGTGACTCACTGTTTGTCCACTGAGGTTTGGATGGAGATTCACTGTTTGTCCACTGAGGTTTGGATGGAGATTCATTGTTTGTCCACTGAGGTTTGAATGGTGACTGATTGTTTGGCCACTGAGGTTTGGGTAGAGATTCACTGTTTGTCCACTGACTTTTGGATGGAGATTCACTGTTTGTCCAATGACTTTTGGATGGAGATTCACTGTTTGTCCAATGACTTTTGGATGGTGACTCGCTGTTTGTACACTGATGTTTGGATGGAGACTCGCCCGGGGTTTGTACACTGTTTTTTTGGATGGAGATTTTTTTCCATTGGTTCTTTTTTCCACTGAGGTTTGGATGGAGATTCACTGTTTGTCCACTGAGGTTTGGAGGGTTTTGGACTCACTGTTTGTCCACTGAGGTTTGGATGGTCAGGATTTTTCATTGTTTGTCCACCGAGGTTTGGATGGAGATTCACTGTTTGTCCACTGAGGTTTGGATGGTGACTCACTGTTTGTCCACTGAGGTTTGGATGGTGATTCATTGTTTGTCCACTGAGGTTTGGATGGTGACTCACTGTTTGTCCACTGAGGTTTGGATGGTGATTCATTGTTTGTCCACTGAGGTTTGGATCCACGGTCTCAGAAGGTAGGAGTGAGAAAGGCAGAATTCCTAGCAGACGAAGCTACATTCTGACCTGCCTCAGGCTTAAAAGAGAGAAGCTTTTGACGAATCTGGGTTCTGGGCAGAGAATTGGTTTCTGAATCGGCGGAACCCCACCATGAGGTATATAGGCCTCTCTCTCTCTCTCTCTCTCTCTCTCTCTCTCTCTCTCTCTCTCTCTCTCTCTGGACCGAGCAGGACGCACATTTCAGAGCTGCTGCAGTTGTTGTTTTTAAACTGGGCTAATTCCAAAAACCATGCCTGTAAGTGGACTACCAGTTGCAGCAGAAATCACTCTTGATGCCCTGCTACAGAAAAACGTCGTGTCTTCGTGGAAAATCACCGGAGACCGCAACAACAGCACCGTGTTCATTCTCCGGTTGACAGCCCAGAGCTCCGACATTAACAGTCAGCCATTAAGCCTACGTACCGTCCACTACAGAAAGAAGCCCCCGAGTCAAGCGTTGCGAGACAAGAGGAGAGCAGAGGAGTGGATAGCAGCAATGAAGCACCAACAACCCCAACGAATAATGATCAACAACAAGGACATAAACAGGCAAGTGAATTTCGAGAAAATTATGTTGAATTTTTGCCTACAGCTGACAAAGTGAGTCAACAAAGCAAGAACACAGAGAGTTCACAACACAGCCTGTTGGAAGACAGACAAGCACATGCAAAGAGTGGGGATGTCAGTGACTGTGTTGACATGACAAGCAAATGTGAGTCTGTTTCTGTTCCCATTGAAACCTTGCTTGACTTGAGTGACACACAGACAGGACAGATAAAAACCAGTGAAAAGTTTGATTATTTGTCTGAGGCAAGTGTGACTGAGCTTTCATTAGCAGAAAACAAATCGCCCGATACAAGTGTCAGTTTTAGTGATGAATATTGCAACCATACAAATGACAGGGGATACGCAGCGTTTCGCGAAGAGCTACATCCTGATGTGATCAGAGGCAAGTTGAGTGGTCTGAGTGACAAGTCTGTTCAGCGACGCATCACAAACCTATCAAGAAACAAAACGATCGAGAAAGTAGCACTTCATAGATGTTGGAACCGAGAAACTTTGGTGTGTGAGTCTGATGATTTCATTTTCCAGTTCGACTTGAAGAAACGCATTTTGCAACACTGGTTCGTCAAACAGAATTGCAGAAAGATGACTGCCCTTGAAAATGAGGCAGTGTTCGTCGTCACAAACTGGGCTTCGGAGGATAGATCCAAGTACACAGAAAGCTGGAATTCCTCTCGTGTTGTCTTCTTACCGTCACCACAGTGGCTCGGCAATATTTTCACGCTGTTTGATACTTTGACTTTTGTACACACTCAGTGATGAAATTAGTGCGGTGTGGCATCTCGCTACTGAAGTGTCTGGTGTTGGTTTTGTGACATGGTCTCCATGGCACATGTGAACTATTGCACCCTGGATTCGGTTTCGTTTTTTTTATGATTGAATAACTGTTGCATAACTATTTTGTGTAACCCCCTCCCCCTTCCCCCATATTGTAATGGGTCTGTGGCCTAAACAATTAAACTTTCGTATTCGTATCTCTCTCTCTCTCTCTCTCTCTCTCTCTCTCTCTCTCTCTCTCTCTCTCTCTCTCTCTCTCTCTCTCTCTCTAGCCCGCTCGCTTGCCAGTCTTGTTTGGCACTGCGGATGGACGGAAACTATAAATATCCTAGACATGCACATCGCTAAACACTGAGTCAAAATTGAGCTCATAAACTGTCGCTAGTCCTGCAGAACCTATCATAAATTACATCCAGTTGACAAAGGCGTTTCAAAAGAACAAACATGCTTGGAGGGCATGAGTAACGTGCGGAGAGAGGCCATCGATCCACACGGACAGACATGCATCGATCATCATCAGTGTCAGGCCCAAGATTTTGCTGTTCAGAGGATAAGCACACCAGTGTTGCGTGCATGGGCCCCAGCGCATCATCAATCAGTTCAACGAAGCGCCACACAAAAAAAACACAACTGGACCTTTTGAAAGAAAAACAAACAAACAAACAAAAACTGCTCAATGCCGGGTCGCGTAACAACAGCCGGAGGCGTTAAAATCACCGTCCAAAAAGTTGAAGACTTTGCTGTTCAGAGTATAAGCACGCCAGAGGTACATACATGGGCCCAGCGCATTGACAATCAGTCCAATACAGCGCCACTAAAAAATATTAAAAAAAGACCCATAGAAAAATCACCGTCACCGTCCCAAAAGTTCAAGATTTGGTCGTTTAGAGTAAAATCACACCAGTGGTGCATAGTCCTAAATGGGCCCCGCGCAATCGGTTCAAGGCGGCGCCACAAAAACTGAATCCTTTGAAAAACCTGCTCCATGCCGGGTCGCGTAACAACAGCCTGAGGAAAATCACCGTCCAAAAAGTTGAAGATTTATAAGCATACAATTCAACGCAGCGCCACAAAAATTGAACCCTTTGAAAAACCTGCTCAATACCGGGTCGCGTAACAACAGCCTGAGGAAAATCACCGTCCAAAAAGTTGAAGATTTATAAACATACAATTCAACGCAGCGCCACAAAAACTGAACCCTTTGAAAAACCTGCTCCATGCCGGGTCGCGTAACAACAGCCTGAGGAAAATCACCGTCCAAAAAGTTGAAGATTTATAAACATACAATTCAACGCAGCGCCACAAAAACTGAACCCTTTGAAAAACCTGCTCCATGCCGGGTCGCGTAACAACAGCCTGAGGAAAATCACCGTCCAAAAAGTTGAAGATTTATAAGCATACAATTCAACGCAGCGCCACAAAAACTGAACCCGAAGGGACGGGGGGGGGGGGGGGGGGGGGGGGGGGAACCAGCTCATGTACTGCCGGGTCGCGTAACGAAAGCGTGAGGAATATCACGCGACGTCAAAAACGTTGAAGATATTCACAAGAGTCCTGGGCCATGACACTGACTAAAGAACTGCTCGAACAATGGACTGTAAACATGGTGCTTAACGTCCGCAGAAACCGTAAGGTTTATTAGGGACGGGGAGAAGGGGGAAGGGGGGTATGGAG
>JABMCL010002483.1:370000-372500 GCA_018857735.1 Alviniconcha marisindica
ACTCTCACCTGGCGTACGTGCCTACAGTAACTCTCACCTGTCGTGCGTGCCTGTGGTAACTCTCACCTGGCATGCGTGCCTACGGTAACTCTCACCTGGCATGCGTGCCTACGGTAACTCTCACCTGGCATGCGTGCCTACAGTAACTCTCACCTGGCGTGCGTGCCTACAGTAACTCACCTGTCGTGCGTGCCTGTGGTAACTCTCACCTGGCATGCGTGCCTACGGTAACTCTCACCTGGCATGCGTGCCTACGGTAACTCTCACCTGGCGTGCGTGCCTACAGTAACTCTCACCTGGCATGCGTGCCTACGGTAACTCTCACCTGGCATGCGTGCCTGTGGTAACTCTCACCTGGCATGCGTGCCTGCGGTAACTCTCACCTGGCGGGCGTGCCTACAGTAACTCTTACCTGGCGTGCGTGCCTACGGTAACTCTCACCTGGCATGCGTGCCTACAGTAACTCTCACATGGCATGCGTGCCTACAGTAACTCTCACCTGGCATGCGTGCCTGCGGTAACTCTCACCTGGCGTGCGTGCCTACGGTAACTCTCACCTGGCATGCGTGCCTACGGTAACTCTCACCTGGCATGCGTGTTACGTATCTTGAGCGCTAATTAACTCCCTTGTGTGTTGATTCTGCACGAACGCTTTGGTCTCTCGCTCGTTCTGTCTGAGAATCGTGATACAGCGAACTGTCGTCCCCATTGCATCATCTTTGCTCCGAAACTTAGATTGCCCCCTGTGGCGATATATACGATTCATGCATACTTTTGCGGCGAGCTTCTTAATCCAGCAGATGAGCAGTTCGGATACATACATCACCGATATGCTAATTCAGGGCGTTTAAGCCTCAGAGAGACGGGAGAACAACAAGGAGTGCCCGTAACCCAAGCAAGTCCCTCCCATGCGTTGAAAAACAAAGGTCTCTTTGAGGCTTCGTGTCGTCGCCATACCTTTTATGTGTGAATCACGACAGCGGTGATCCGTTATCCGAGCTGCCGTTTGACTGGCCACCATCCTGACGATGTGTAGTCTGTTGCACTGGGTGGTCAGAAACTGGCCAGTGGAATGAGTGTGTCCGATTTATTGCCGTTTAAGCCACTTCTACCAAAGCGCCTCCCAGATGAGCAAGTCCGGTGAAGTGGCACCTACTATGGTGACGTCCCACCATAGGGACAGCCCGCTACAGCGACATCCCACTACAGGGACATCTCGCTACCGAGACATCCCAAAACAGCGACATCCCACTACCTAGTCATCCCGCCACAGCGACATCACACTACAGCGACATCTCGCTACCGAAACATCCCAAAACAGCGACATCCCACTACCTAGTCATCCCGCCACAGCGACATCCCACTACAGCGACATCTCGCTACCGAGACATCCCAAAACAGCGACATCCCACTACCTAGTCATCCCGCCACAGCGACATCACACTACAGAGACATCCCGCTACAGCGACAAGCCACTACAAATGACATCACACTACAGTGACATCCAGCTACAGCGACATCCCGCTACAGCGACATCCCACTACCTAATCATCCCGCCACAGCGACATCACACTACAGAGACATCCCGCTACAGTGACATGCCACTACAAATGACATCACACTACAGTGACATCCAGCTACAGCGACATCACACTACAGCGACATCCCACTACCTAGTCATCCCGCCACAGCAACATCCCACTACAGAGACATCCCGCTACAGAGACATCCCTATACAGCGACATCCCACTACAGTGACATCCCGCTACAGCAACATCCCACTACAGCGACATCCCACTACCTAGTCATCCCGCCACAGCGACATCACACTACAGAGACATCCCGCTACAGAGACATCCCTATACAGCGACATCCCACTACAGTGACATCCCGCTACAACATCACACTACAGTGACATCACATCCCACTACAGAGACATCACACTACAGTGACATCACACTACAATGACATACCGATGCAGCAACATCCCAAAATCTCTCTCTCTCTCTCTCTCTCTCTCTCTCTCTCTCTCTCTCTCTCTCTCTCTCTCTCTCTCTCTCTCTCTCTCTCTCTCTCTCTCTCTCTCTCGTCCAGAATGAATTATGCATTTAAATGGGCAACTATGAGAACCATTTTAATGTTTCATTAACTGTGAGGGGCAATGTTACAAGACAGCTACGTGTCATTAAGCTACAACTTTTGAAGAGAAATGAGAGCCGAAGTGCCGTACTGACCTGACCTCGTCCGCTTGAAACCAGACTTTTTGTTTTAAAATGATATGTCTTATAACGCCTTACCGCTAGGCCAAGCCGGCTCACTGTCTGGGACGCATTGCTCGTGATCCTCAAAGCTTTTCCTATGCCGGGCGCGCCTTGTCGGCAAAATCGTCAGAAGGTCATAGCTCATGTACGTGGAGGTGAAAGTGTGGTGTTACGTACGTCAGACGTTTAACTATCGTCACAAATCCGCTTAATTACGTCACTGTGCGCAATGCTAGCCT
>JABMCL010002483.1:380000-385000 GCA_018857735.1 Alviniconcha marisindica
AGGAGGGGTAAAACGTAAGCAATGCTGGCAAGAGTGAAGTGTGGACGAAGTGGACGTGGCATTCGTAAGCAACGAGAGGTGATGTAGGAGACAAGCGTTGGCGAGCGAGGGCTGTATAAAGAGGGGGTGGATAAGGCACAGGGAGCATGGGGGCGTGGGTGAGGGGAAGGGAAAGCGAGAGAGATCGGAGAGAGAGATCGGAGAGAGAGAGAGAGAGAGAGGAGAGAGAGGAGAGAGAGAGAGAGAGAGAGAGATCGAGAGAGAGAGAGAGAGAGAGAGAGAGAGAGAGAGAGAAAGAGAGAGAGAGAGAGAGAGAGAGAGAGAGAAGAGAGAGAGAGAAGAGAGAGAGAGACGAGAGAGAGAGAGAGAGAGAGAGAGAGAGAGAGAGAGAGAGAGAGAGAGAGAGAGAGAGACGAAGACGAAGTCGGTAAGAATGAAACTTTATATAAGGGAGGAGAAGGACAATAGGGAGAGTGAGAGAGAGAGAGAGAGAGGAATGGAGAGAGATCGAAGAGAGAGATCGAGAGAGAGGAGAGAGAGAGAGAGAGAGAGAGAGAGAGAGAGAGAGAGAGAGAGAGAGAGAGAGAGAGAGAGAGAGAGAGATCGAGAGAGAGAGAGGGAGAGAGAGAGAGAGAGAGAGAGAGAGAGAGAGACAGAGAGAGAGAGAGACAGAGAGACAGAGAGAGACAGGGGGACAGGGGGAAGATGGATGCTCGGCGAGTGTTGCTGGGTGAGATGACAGCTGCCTGTCGCCGGGGACACAAAATACATTCCCAGTATGACCTCAGACTTACCTTCCCCTCGCCCCCCTGAGTCTGTACATAGTGTCCCCACGGGACGGACGTGGCGTGTTGACTGCAGCTAGTAGACACTTAGGCTACACGAGAGGGAGAGGGGGGAGGGGAGGGGGGCTGGCAGAGGTAGAGAAAGACAGAAAGATAGAGACAGAGAGGCACGTAGACACAGAGAGAATGAGAGAGAGACAGACAGACAGACAGACAGAAAGAGACAGAGAGAGACACGCAGACACACAGAGAGGAGGGAGAGACACAGAGAGGGGGGCTGAGTCAGAGGCAGAGGCACAGAGAAAGACAGAAAGATAGAGACAGAGAGGCACAGAGAGAGAGAGAGAGAGAGAGAGAGAGAGAGAGAGAGAGAGAGAGAGAGACAGAGAAGAAGACAGACAGAAGAGAGACAGACAGACAGGAGACAGAAGAGACAGAGAGAGAGGGGGGCACAGAGAAAGACAGAAGAAATAGACAGAGAGAGACACCAGACACACAGAGAGGATGGAGAGACACGGGGAGGGGGGGACGGCCAGTGAGGACAGCAGGACACACAAACAGGAGAGAAGGAGAGAGAGAGAGAGAGAGAGAGAGAGGATGGGGGGGGGGCACAGACAGAGGTACAGAGAAGAGAAAGAGTAGAGGCAGAAGAGAGAGAGAGAGAGAGAGAGAGAGAGAGAGAGAGAGAGAGAGAGAGAGAATGACAGAGGGAGGAGAGAGAGAGAGAGAGAGAAGAGGAGGAGAGAGAGAGAGAGAGAGAGAGAGCAGAGACACGGAGAAAGACAGAAAGAGGCGCGCAGACAGAGTCGGAGAGAAATAGAGAGACAGAGAGAGGTACGCAGACGTAGATGGAGAGACAAACAGAAGGAAAGGCAGCAGCGCAGAGACACAGAAAGGGCAGAAAGAGACAGAGAGAGGCGCACAGACGGAGAGACAGACAAAAACAGAGACATAGACACAGAAAAAGTCAGAAATATAGACAGAGCGAGGCGCATAGACAGAGATGGGGAGACAGACAAAAACAGAGACAGGGACACAGAAAAAGGCAGAAAGAGACAGAGAGAGGCGCACAGACGGAGATGGAGAGACAGACAGAAGCAGAGACAGAGACACAGAAAAAGAGCAGAAAGAGACAGAGAGAGGCGCACAGACGGAGATGGAGAGACAGACAGACAAAAGCAGAGACAGAGACACAGAAAAAGAGCAGAAAGAGACACAGAGAGGCGCACAGACGGAGATGGAGAGACAGACAGACAGAAGCAGAGACAGAGACACAGAAAAAGGCAGAAAGAGACACAGAGAGGCGCAGAGACGGAGATGGAGAGACAGACAGAAGCAGAGACAGGGACACAGAAAAAGGCAGAAAGAGACAGAGAGAGGCGCACAGACGGAGATGGAGAGACAGACAGACAGAAGCAGAGACAGAGACACAGAAAAAGGCAGAAAGAGACACAGAGAGGCGCACAGACGGAGATGGAGAGACAGACAGACAGAAGCAGAGACAGAGACACAGAAAAAGGCAGAAAGAGACAGAGCTAGGCGCATAGACAGAGATGGGGAGACAGACAAAAACAGAGACAGAGACACAGAAAAAGGCAGAAAGAGACACAGAGAGGCGCACAGACGGAGATGGAGAGACAGACAGACAGAAGCAGAGACAGAGACACAGAAAAAGGCAGAAAGAGACACAGAGAGGCGCACAGACGGAGATGGAGAGACAGACAGACAAAGCAGAGGCAGAGACACCGAAAAATGCCTCTCTGTGTCTGTCTCTCACGCGGAGACGGATCGAGGGAGGGGAATCGAGAGACAGACTGACAGACAGACTGTCATGCACATAATCTCTCATTCTCTAGGGAGACGCTTCAGAGAGAGGGGGAAGGGGGGGGGGGCAGCGGACAGAGAGGGAAAGAGAGGTAAAGAAAGAAACGTAAGTAAGGCAAATATATATGTATGTATATTAATTTCGTCTTATAAACAACCTGTGAAACTTCCAACGCTGTTCTCCGATTCCAGTTCCGGGTTTCGGATAATCCAATCGTTCTGACACAGAGAAGTGTTAATTCCGATTGTGGGCAAAGGAAAGGGAAGAACACGAATGGGGGGGAAGGAGAGAGAGAAGAGAGAGAGAGAGAGAGAAGAGAGAGAGAGAGAGAGAGAGAGAGAGAGAGAGAGGCATGGGGAGGAGATTTGAGGAAATTTGAAGGTGCAAAGGGACAGACGGCAGTCAGACGCACATTTTTCCCCCCTGCCCTCGGGGGGGAAAAAAAAAACCTCTGTGTGTGTTTGTGTTATTTTTTGTTTTGTTTTGTGGCGGGTGTTTGGTGGGGTTTTGTGTTTTCGTTTTTGTGTGTGTGTGGTGTGTGTGTGTGTGTGTGTGTGTAAATGTTTTGTTGATCTTTAGCTCAATTTTAAGATTCTGTTTGTTTGAAATGTATGTTAGTGTGTGTTTTGTTGTTGTTGTTGTTGTTGTTGTTGTCATAAGATGTTTGTACAGCGCAGTGCGTTTAACTCTGGTTAGAGAACAGTGCTTTATAAGAATTACTATTATTATTATTAAACACGAAACGCTAGAAATTGAACGGGAACCGAAGTGAAAACGTGAATTGGCTATCTGGAGATATTTCCATCTGCTCTTTACCCCCGCCCCTCCCCCTACCCACACCCCCACCCTAAAGAAAGGTGGGAGTGGGTGTATTGTGACGTAAGTAACTTGGATTTTTTTTTATTGATTTTTTACGCCCAGTCAACCAGGACAGTTATATCACGGCGAATGTCTCGTGATATACTTATTAATACTTTTAACACACATGCCGGCCTTGTTCATGGCATCCGTTGTTTTGCCGTTTTATGCTAACGCCGAACGTCGATTTTGACCAAACAGGACCAGAATATGAATGAAAAACTGCAATGTGTCTTTTTCATTTTGATATATATACTTCTTTTTTTTCTTTTATTGTTTATTATCGCATTGCTGTCGATAGGGGTCGTGGTACCTCTTCATCTGGGTTCCCCTTTAATATTAACTCGGCTGCCAAGAGGGACAGGTTCATTACACAACTGCCTGTGTGGTGCAGACTGTATAGGCCCTTCGAAAGGCGGAGGGATACAGATGAGGGAGCAAACATTCGAAAATTCTTCTTCTCCTCTGCTGAGAACCAGAGCTGTTCAAGGTTCCCTGCCTTACGGCTGGCCGAGCGTGTCAGAACATGATTTTGCGTGCGTGGTTTGTCCATTGCCGGGAATTATGCCTTTGTAATGTGTTTTTGTTTTCTCGGTTCGTTCGACTTCATGTTTTTTGGTTCCTCTTCATGGATGGCGACTGTGTGATGTGCACGTCAGGAACGGTAACTCCGACTTCTGTATTCGGGATTTTGATGAATTTTCTTTGTCCGTGAAATAACCTTGGCGGCTGACAGGTTGTGAAATATGGAAAGACTAACTAACGAACTGTGCGACCTTGTTGTAGAACGAAAACAGAGGATACGGTTCTGACGTCACGTTTTGACGTCATGTGTGTTGTCCTGCAGTGCAACTTTTACACACACACACACACACACACACACACACACACACACGACGCACGCACGCACGCACGCACGCACGCACGCACGCACGCACGCACGCACGCACGCACGCACGCACGCACACCACACACACACACACACAACACATTATACACACACACACACACACACACACACACACACACACACACACACACACACACACACACACACACACACACACACACACACACACACACGTCACTCGTGCATACTCATTCAGACACACGCACGCACGAACAACCCCAATGCACGGATACACAGTTACGAAGATGAATCCATACGACACAAAGGTTAATTGCCACTGACGAGTTACGCTGTTTCTGTTGAACGACGACTCAACATGGAAAGAAACCGCCTGGAGTAACACTTTATTTTTCTAAACAGTACGTGCCTCGATTATTACCAGGTATAATCCAACGTTATCTAAATTCCTGTCAGGTACAAGTTTCATTTTAAAATTTTGGGGTCGGGGGAAAGAGGTGGATTGTTGGGAAGGCAGGGTGAGCTGGTACAGTGCTGAGCTGAGATGGTACAGAGCTAAGCTGAGCTGGTACGGACCAGAGCTGAGCTGAGGTGGTACAGAGTTGAGCTGAGCTGGTACAGAGCTGAGATGAGCTGGTACGTATCAGAGCTGAGTTGGTACAGA
>JABMCL010002483.1:395000-397500 GCA_018857735.1 Alviniconcha marisindica
ATTTGTATGTAGTGTCTTTGGGAACTTTTAAGTACGCAATCCTTTTCTTCTTTTTTAAATGGGGGGTCGTTGAGGACCCGCGCTTTTAGCACCGTCTGTGTAAAAAGTATGGGTCTGAAAATCGCCATGCTAAAGTTTCCGTCATGCCCGACGGCCCAACACCGATAGGCCTATTACGTAGACTCGTTCTTTTTTTTTATTTTTTTATGCGAGTCGAGAAAATACAACACGGAAGTAGCAGAAACGGGACAGGGGCAGTTAATTGTGTGGTGTACTCGGCGTCTAATATTCTGATGCCTTTGCCCTCCCTTCGATTATGTGAAGTACACTACGTTTTGATATACGTTATATACGTTTTACATATTCTGGACATCTTAACTGACCCCTGTTCATGTTATCGTTAGATGGAGGTATGGAATATAGCCTACCTTTACGCTTGGAGAGTTTTCGATCAGAACATACTGAGCGGGACCACACAAGCGTACGCACTCGCGCAGGAATAGGAAGAGAGAGAGAGAGAGAGAGAGAGAGAGAGAGAGAGAGAGAGAGAGAGAGAGAGAGATGCAACTACCTTTTATATCCACTGGAATTTGGGGGGTTTGTTTGTTTTCGTTTTTTGTTTTTCAAATTTCACATGCAGTGATTTAATGTCGCACGCACAAATGTCTCACGCCTGCAGATTACCACACAGAACACATGCCGTCAAATCATTCTTCTCCTCTTTTTGATTTTATTTCGGTTTCATTAATGTAGTACACCAGACATGCAAATCCTATCAAAATGACATTTACAATGAGAATGTACAACACAAACAGCTGTTTTAGGACAGGCCAGAAAGATGAGTGCGCATTATTTCAGCAGTTCTTTGCTCTTAAGAAATTCTTTTCCCCCCCCCCCCCTTTCCCGTCCACCAATTTTTATTTAAAAAACCACAAACTTTTATCCCTAATCCTGCACTCGTTAGTTTTGCTATCAAAACATCCCCCAAGAGGAATTTTGCCCGTGACGTTTAAAAACCCCCGGATAGTCGACTCGTCACTAAGTCAGCTAAAGAGAAAAGGGGGGGAGGCGGGGAGGCCAAATGACCCCCAGAAACGAAGGGGAGGGTGGGAGGGGGGAGGGTGGGGGGGGGAGAGAAGTCTGGACATCGAATCCTTGTGGTTTTTTTCACTAAATCGGTCTGAGAGTGATTTAAAGTGTTCGCTTTGGACGTGCTGATTGATTTTTCTTGCTCCGGGGTCGTGGAGGTGCTTTCGTCTTTTCGCAGAAGGCCGGGGTTTTACGTGCAGAGTTGAACGGGAAAACGCGTATTCAAAACACTGGAGGTGGAGGGCTAAACCCTTTCTCTTGTCTGTTTTGTGTTGGGGAGTAGTTCGGTACATCCACATTGTCCCCAAATGCGAAAAACACACAAAAAAAAACGTTAAACCCAAAAACCCGTTGAAGGAAAACATGGTCATGTTCCACACTGTCCCCAGAGCTGAAAAACACCAAAAATAAAACCAACAACCTTTTACGCATATTACGGTTATATTGCACACTGTCCCAAAAGCTGAAAACAACAACAACAACAAAAACGTGAACATCAACAACCTGTGTTGTGTGAATAGTTAGGCACACATATATATTCCACATTGTCACAGGAGCTGGAAATACCCCAAAATGTAATGATATTCAATGTCTGTGGGACCACAGCAGTCAGTGCAGCAACCGACCTTAACCCTTTCACTGCCAATAATTCTGCATTGCTGGTGCTGTTTCCTTCCAGAAAGTCTCTGGAAAATGTTCAGCTGTCCAAAAAAAATAAAAAATGCTGCTGCTGCTTCTTCTTCTTCTTCTTCTTCTTCTTCTTCTTCTTCTCCTCTTCTTTTTTTTTTTTTTTTTTTTTTAAGTGCCGCTTTTGGTAACGTGATACATGTATGAATTCCCGAGAAGCCTCTGGCATTGAAAAAAGAGGTTGCACAGAATCTCGTAAACTAGACGGACAGCATTTTGCCGAGCTCGGACATCACACGACATCCTACGGGCATGAAAAGGGTTAAACCGAGAGTAAAAACAAAACAAAAACAAAGAAACAAAAACAAAAACAAAACAGCGGCAGCAGTAGCAGCAACAACAACGACAACAACAACAACGACGACGACGACGACGATTAAAAAGCTGCACAGGGACCCACCTGGCTGAACTTCTGTGACCTGGCAAAGAACTGGGTGGGCATGGTGTGGACGGAGGGTGGCTTGGCGCCGTAGCTGGCCGTCGTCGTGCTGTACATCGGGTGCTGCTTCTTGCAGCCGTACCCCTGGAACCAGTCTGCAAGCACAAGAGGGTCGACAGGGTTGAAAGCACACTCCGAGCATCGCTTTCCGGCACCTTCCCCCAAACTCTGCCAGATTTGGTTACGCCACTGAAGGGGCACTCTTTTATCTCCGCGCAGCTGTCCAGCGACGCGGTCAGCGCCCTCCGAAAGGTTCCAGTACTAATATGACTGTAGAAGCAACCT